>CM038223.1:149515510-149686926 GCA_021442155.1 Cymbidium sinense | reverse complement strand
GTGAGGATGTAAGTAGAATTTTCATCGTGGTTTGTTTTAACCCTTCCCAATCAAGTTCATTTAACTTCTTCTTGACATGCATTTATTTATAATGACCTTATACCACATTTGTAACATTTTATTTCTCTTGTCTCTTTGGTTTTAGAACCGAGGGACGAGTTTGTTTTGTGAATTTATCACATTTTTTATGACGTGATTTTTCACGTTTAGGAAAAATAGTCTTTCATGTTTTTCCCTATTTTTGGAAAATAAAGGACGTACTTGAGGATCACAGTTGAATTGTTCATAGAATTCACCAAGCTTTCAAGTAATTCTCTTTTCATTTGATCTTTAATTTAAGTAAGATAATTCAATTTTAATACAAAATAAGGTTTCCATATGTTAGGTTTCATATGGGATGGTTCCATCAGAGGCTAAGAAACCTTAACCTTTTAGTAAATAGATTGGGAAGGCCTTCATAAATTTTTTCAAGGCTATTGGCATCATAAAGTGTCATGACGATGCTAGAAATATGTCCATCGAAAATGGGTTAAGGATGGACATCTTAACTTTTAGAGTAAGGAGCTAGTTTTTTCTCCTTGATCTCCAATGGATCCAGCAAAATGATCTATAATTATTTGGAGAAGATTATAGACTGAATTTTCATTAAGTTTTTATTGTTCTTTTGGAAGATCCTTAGTACTTAAGTCAATTTCTCTAAGGTGGTCTTCCCTTTGAGGAATAGTGAGAAAATTATCCAACCATCCTTTAAGAGTTCTAGAGAATCCTGAAATGATGGCTCAAGTGACAATATGTGGTTTTGCTTGATGTCTAGATCAAATAAATAGCAACATAAGCCAATGAAGAAATGATTTGATATTCAGAAATCCATCCATTCTTCCTGAATCCTTTATAAGAAAGGAGGATATCAAGAGGAGGATGAGGATCTTGTAATTCTTGAAAAGGTTTTGAACTTTTCAATATTACTTGATTGATCAAGATGGCTTGAGGATTCATTTGAATCTTCATTCGATTGACTAATATCTTCAAGAGCTCCTACATACTTTTCACTTAAATTTAGAATCAAATTCAATGTCTTCAGAAGAGGGTCCTAACTTAAGATCCAGAGAGGTGGATAAAAAAGGTTTTACAAATGTGTTTATACTAGTAGAAGCTTTTTCCAAGCTTTGCTAGTTTCTAGAAACCTTTTGTTTAAGCATCGACAGACTCTAGGCTAAAAAGATGATCGATTATTTGAAGTATACTTTACTATAATTAAGTTGTTAATTACGAATAAATTCTTTAGAATTTGTGGATAAACTTATTTTTCAAGCTAATTCTAAAGGTTTATCATCCACCATTTTACAACCGATGGAGGATAAGATGCTTCAATTATTTTTTCCTGCTCTATTTACCATTTTTTGGTAGTTAAAATAGCAACTTGAGGAGATGAGCATAGTAATCAAAACCATACAAAGGAATAGTTGCCTTGGCATTTCTTTTCTCTCATTTTCAAGATATAAATCATTTATTTGAGATGTTCTTGAGAAGTAAAACTTCTATACCAAGTACAAAATTATCATACTTTGGTTGTATTTCTTCAAAACCTCTAGTCTTAGAACCTTGTGTAGCTCATTAAGACTAAAGTTCATTTCAGATGGAGTGGGAGATTGATTTTCTATTGATGATATAATTTTATTTAGGTGAAGGGCCTCGACTGATGGTTCAGGAGTGTGTGAACCATTCGATCTAGACTTCTCTGAGGTTTTAGAAGGGATAAAAACCCTAGGAAGTGTGATGGATCGCTGATGGTTGAATTTGACTTCAACATCGCCATCAGCTATTTGAATTATCTAATCTACATCTTGATTAATAGAAGGTCTTGGTGCGATCGCAGATGGTATAGTCCATGAGTCAGGAAATACCACCTCATTCCATTTAATCACTCAAGTAACATGGGATGCTAAAAATTTGTTTCAATTAGTAGTTTTTGGTTGAATTTTTCAAACTCTAGATTTAGAGTATTTAAAACTCAAAATGAATTCTAAAAATTAGAGCAATTTAACCGAAGGAAATCATAACCATAAAGTCAAATATAATTTTAGAGCTTCAAAAGATTTATATTAAAGAGATAAACTCAGAAAGGTTGAAATAGACCGCCCTGAACATATAGTCTCTACAATTGATTATTGATGAAGGCATCGCCATCTCTTAGGCTTGCTAAAATAAAGCATTAAGACCTTTAAGGGTTAAAGGTTTGAATGCTATCATCATCCCTATATGAATATAAAAATCTTGCATATATTTATGTTCAAATGTTAGTAGATAAATGGTTTTATCCATTTGATCTACGAATGGTTTGTTCTACAATTTTCATCAAGATTTTCCTTAAAATCAAAGTTCCAAATTGATAAATGATATCAATCTTGGGAGAGACCATCTATTTAGGTCTTCATTCAAGGGAACCATCTCTAGAGTTCTTGATTATATTATTATTTAATCTTTAGATTAAAGAAGTATATAACAAAAAAGGAGAAAAGGGAGAGAGGAAGATGATGGAGAATTTGAAACAAATTACCACATAAGGATAAAAAACTAAGTATAAACCTCCATTAGAGAATTATCTTCCTGCATCAAAATAGGACTTACAACCCTTTCAAGCCTCACAATGTGATTTATGGCCATTTATGAAGATGGGAAAATAAACCTCTACTAGAATTATCCCAGACAAATAAATAAGACTTATCACCCTATCAAGCATCACGCAACAGGGATGGCCATTTGTGATGAAGATGGGATAAAGCCATGGGAGGAATGAATAAAGTACTTATTTATTCAAAGCATGGTGAAATACAAACAAAAAATCTCTAACATCCTTCCTCTCCCCAGGGATTTACCCCATCATGGCTCTGAGACCAGACTTAAACCAAGCTATATAAAAAAAACACTTATTTATTAAAACTTAAAAATAACTTACATAATGGCAGTAGGCAGGAAGCAACAAGAACTAAGGAGAGTACAAGAGGAGATAGAAGAGAAGAGGAGAAGGGAAAATTGAGCACTGAGCACACTAATTACAAAGACATAGCCTCCTTAATAAACCTCCATTAGAGAATTATCTTCCCAGACAGTCAACAAAAATAGGACTTACAACCCTTTCAATCCTCACGCCACAGGGATTTACGGCCATTTGCGAAGAAGATGAGAATATAAACCTCTACTAGAGAATTATCCTACAAAATAGACTTATATCAGCTTCATCAATAGGGATGACCATTTACTTATGAAGGATCAAGCCATGGGAGGAATGAACAAAGTCTTGGTTTATCCAAAGCATGGTGAAATGTAACAAAAAATCTCTAACATCCTTCCCTCCTGTGGATTTACCCCATCATGGCTCTAATACTAGAATTAAACCAGGATATATAAAACACTTATTTATTAAAACTTAAAAATAACTTACATGGAAGAAAGGTGAAGCAGAAGAACTAAGGAGAGTACAAGAGGAGAATAAGAGAAGAGGAGAAGGGAAAAGAAAGAATCGAAAGAGCACACAATACAGACAGAGCCTTATGAGGTGGAGGCACAGAGAGACTTTGCTTACAAAAAGTACAATTATTAAACAAAGAGAAACGCTAAGCTAAGCAATGATAATTATTAAAAAACTTTGATTAAGCAAACCTACTATTAATAAAATATACTTTGCCTAGAGGCTACAAAAAATATTATATAAGATGGCTACTTTTAGAAAGTAGCAATTATTTGGGACCCACTTTATGTAAAGTTTTCCTGGTGAAGATAAGGCTACTTTGGAAAGTAGCAATTATTTCTTCTGGGTCCGCTTTATGAATTTAAGTTTCTGGATTCCACGTCAAAGACTACCAATGTCAGATATAGATAGATTAAACACCTCATGAAGTTGATTTAGAATTTTTGAGTCATTCCTTATGTTGAATCTCGGTCATGAGGATAACATCTTTTGATGCTTTGTACTCATCGATAGCTCAAAATCCATAGTTTTTGAGGGATCATTAATTCAAAATAAGCTTTAATAATGGCTTTAATTTGCTTGAGCTTATCCTCAATGTTGATTGAATTCCACCATTTTAGTAAAAATTATCTTTGAAGGACCAACTAATTGAAGGGGTCCTTTCCAAGTATAACGTTCCAGCTCCAAATCCATGGGATTTGTTTGAAGAAATGAGCAAGATTTTGTCCTTGAATCATTTTTGGGATTAATAGCCCTCATTTTTTTCCATCCATTGAAGACTTCTTGATTGGATCTAGAAGAATATTTAATTTCGCTCCAAAATAGTTCCACCATCTCAAGAACCATGGAAGTTCTTTGTTGATAATATCTTTGTTCATGAACATCCATGAATGCCTTCATTTGTCATCGAGAAGAAGACCTTCATCATTTTCATACACAATAATTTATGCCAATTTTGTACTAAATTAGTGGAGGATAAGAATACATTTTTCTTGGAATGAAGTTAGACCCATTCACTTTGATGAAAGAATTTTGTATAACCATTTGTTACAAAATTGTATGGTTCATCCGATCACAACATGATTAATCTCAATACACTTTAATTGTATTAAGATTTTTTTTATATAATTTTCTCGAGAGATTAGATTCAAATGGGAAAGGATTGTTTCCCAAATATCTTTCAAATAAGGCCCATTATTTATTGAATAATCGAGGTTAATTTCAATAATATTCTATTTTATTTCTGAGAAATAAATGTGTTCTTGCAATGACATCTTAGGGATGGTGTTGCATTTTTTAGAGGGTTTACCCTTTTCAACTAGTGGAAGTACCATATAAAGTAAATCAATCATGCCAATTGTTGAATTGACCATCTTCAGAGCGGCTATCACCTCAAAAGAAAGACTTCCTATTAGAGTGTCATTCTTCCATGTGGGTGATCCACCTCATCATCTCAAGAATTCTGGGTCAAAATGGAAGAGAATTTTCATTACCTTTAATGAATTGATGTCAAATCAATAATGAGAGATCACAGAATGATGCAAAATTTGTTTTGAAACTAAATTTTGACATCTTGTTCAATGATGTAATGAGAAACCAATACGTGACTAATTCTTCTTTATTCTTTTCACGCTTTAAGATACCTCCATACCTTATCGAGGAGGCTTCAACAATTTTGAAACTAGTAAGATCCGCAAGATTAAGACAGGGAAGGTTTTGAACCCTTTCTTTAATTTTGCGCACTGCCATCGTATGAGTATCAAACCATGGTGGGGCTTTCTTTTTTAATTTGTCAAAGAGTGAGGCTGCATCTTTGGCAAGATTTTGATAGAAATCAGCTACATAATTGAGAGCTCCTAAGAATCGCTATAGCTGGTTTTTATCTAAAATGATATCAGGAAATTTGTTAGCAAATTTAATACTTCTATTAATTGGTATAATAGAAGCATTGGATATATTATGGCCTAAAAATCTTATTTCAGTTTGAAATAATTTGATTTTTGGCTCAAAAATAACTAACCCATTTTTTTAAAATTAACCATTTAAATATTTTTAGATGGTTGAAATGTTCATCAATAGTATTTGAGAACACAAGAATATCATCAATATAGACTAAAATATATTTAAAATAATCTTTAAATATATTATTCATGATATGAAATTGAAGGCATTTTTTTAAACCAAAGGGCATTATGTTCCATTCAATGTCCAAAGGCAATACTATTTTATAGTGATCCATTCTTTTATCTATTCCAATATCGATTTTAAATCAGAAAATATTTTTGCATTATGCAATCTATTTAATAAATCCTTTATCATGAGTTGAATCATCTTCAACTTATTCTAAAGTTTAATTAATTAGTCCTTGTGATATACTGCCATATTATTATATTTTTATAATAATCATCTCATACATGACAAGTTAGATTTATCGATTTATTTAACTGATGAGGATGAAGATGAAATATTTCTTCTTCTTCTCATTCTTTTAATCGAGGATGTGAATTTTCATTTTTATTTAACCTTCATCAATCTAAAGTTCATTTAACTTCTTCTTTGCATGTTTCATAATGACCGGCCACATTTGTAACATTTTATTTCTGTCTCTTTGATTTTAAAACCGATGGACAAGAGTGCTGTTTGTGCGAATTTGTCATTTTTATGATGATTTTTCACGCTTTAGAAAAATAGTTTTTCATGTTTTTCCTTGTGTTTATAAGATAAAAGGACGCACTGAGATCACGCTAAATTGCTCAGAATTTGCCAATTTTAAAAGTAGACGTTTTCTTTCATTTGATCTTTAAGATCGATGCTAAACCGCTTTAATACATGCAGAATAAGATTTCCATATGTAAGGGTTTCATATGGGATGGTTCCAACAAAGATGAAGAGAAACCTTAACCTTTTGAAATAGATTAAAAAGGCCTTCAATGAATTTTGCTTCCAAGGCTATGGCATCATAAAGTGTCAACGATGGAAATATATCCTTGTATCAAAATGGGTTAAGGATGGACATCTTAATTTCTAAAGTAAAGAGCGAGTTTTTTCTCCTTGACCTCCAATGGATCCAGTAAAATGATCTATAATTGTTTGGAGAAGATTATAGACCGAATTATCATTGTTTTTTCTTTTTTGGAAGATCCTATTTAAGTCAATTTTGCTGGAGGATTTTGAGGAACAAAGGAGATTATCCCACCATCCTTTGAGTTCCAGAATCAATGATGAAAGTGACAATATGAGGTTTTGCTTGATGTCTAGATTGAAGCAAAGAAACATAAGCATTCATGAAAGGTATGAATGATTTGTCTAAAACCATCATTAAAAATCTCATCGAATTTCCTACAAATGAGTATCTTCCATAATAAATCGAGGTGTTGGTTTTTATAATAATGTTTTTCCAAATTTTTCTTGGATAAGAAAGTTTTGGATAACAAAGGAGGATGAGGATCTTAATTCTGAAAAAGGTTTTGAACTTTTCAATACTTGATTGATCAAGATAATTTTGATTGATTCAATGAATCATCATTGAATATCTTCAAGAGCTCCTATACTTTTCACTTAAGTTTAGAATCAAATTTCAATGTCTTTAAGAGAGTCAACTTAAGAGCCAGATTTTAAATAAAAGGTTTCATACTAGTATAAGCTTTTCCTAAGCTTTCTAAAGAAACCTTTTGTTTAAGCCGATCAATTTTAGACACTAGCTAAAAAAGATGAGGATTATTTGAAGTAAATTATTATTATAATTAAGTTGTTTAATTACGTAAAAAATTCCTTTAGAATTTATGGAAACTTATTTTTCAAGGTCGCTAATTTAAAGGTTTATCATCCACCATTTTTTACATGAGGATAAGATGCTTCAATTATTTTCCTTGTTGTATTTTTGTAGTTAAAATAATGACTTGCGATTGACAAAATCAAAAACCATGCTACAAAGGAATAGTTGGCTTGACTATTTCTTTCTCTCTCATTTTCTCAAAATATAAATCATTTAGAGATGTTTCTAGTAAAAATTCTATAATGAAAAAATTATCATTTTGGTTGAAGTATTCCTTCGTAATAAACCTCTAATCTTAGAACCTATGGTAGCTCATTAAAACTAAAGTTCATTTATGGAGGAGATTGATTTTCTCTCATGATAATGATTTTATTTAGAGAAGTAGATTTAGAGTGTGAACCATCCATCTATACTTCTAGGTTTTAGATATAAATGAAGTGTAATGGATCATGGTGGTCAACTTCAACATCACCATCATAAGTTCCAAAAATAAATGATAGTTTTATCAATTTGGGAGAGACCATCTATTTAGGTCTTCTTCTTCAAGGGAACTCGCCATTTCAAAGTTCTTGAAATTATTATTTCTCCTAATCATTAGATAGAGTTACAAAAAGAAGTAGATATATTATCAAAAAAAAAAAAGGGATAGAGAAGATTGGAGAATTTGAAATAAATCACCAAGATAAAACAAACTAAGTATAAACCTCCATAATTATCTTCGACAAATAACAAAATAGACTTACAACCCTTTCAAGACTCAAAATAGGATTTACCATTTGCAAAAGACGAATAAAAATCTGACATCAAAAAACCACATATTATTTTCAGCCATCATTTCAAGATTCTTTGAACTCGAAAGGATGGTGGGATAATTTTCTCATTCTCAAAGGGAAGACCTCCTTAGCAAAAATTTAAGATCTTCCAAAAGAATAGCAAAAACCTAATGAAAATTTGATCTATGATCTCCTTCAAAAAATTATTAATCATTTTGCTGGATCAATTGGAAATCAAGGATAAAAGACTCGCTCCTTACTCTCAAAATTAAGATGTCCATCCTTAACCCATTTTTGATGATACAAGGATATATTTCATGCGTCATGACACTTTATATGTGATATTTCAGGAAGCAAAAAATTCATTGAAGGCCTTCCCGGTTTCTTTTCACCTCTACGATGGAACCATCCCTTATGAAACTCTTACATATGGAAACCTTATTTCTGCATGTATTAAAACTGGTTTAGAAATTTTCTCTACTCTTAAATTAAAAGATCAAATGAAAAGATAATGTCTACTGCGAAACAAATAATTTCAAGAATTCATCATGATCCTACTTTATCTTCCAAATACAAGGGAAAAACATGAAAAACTATTTTCCTAGGAAAAGCACATCATAAATATGATAAAATAAAACACAGCACTCATTCCTCCGGTTCTAAAACCAAAGAGACAAAAGAGAATAAATCAACAATTGTCGCAGTCATTACACAAATAGATAAAATCACAAGAAGAAGTTAAATGAACTGTTCAAAAGGTTAAAAACCGATGAAAATTCTTCTTATATCCTCGATTGAAGAGAATCAAAGAAGAAGAACATATTTCATCTTCATCTTCATCGACTGACAATGATAAATCTATTGCAAATCACAATGAAAGATTATTATAAAAATATAAACATGCGTATATACCACCCAAGCAAGGACTAATTAAAATTTTAGCACAAGTTGAAGATGATTCAACTGTGATAAAATTATAGATCTTCTTATGACAAGAAGAAAGATAAATGAAAAATTCAATCAAGCCTATATACCCTTATCAAGAATTTAAGAAATATGAGGCAAGTTCATCATCTTCTAATTCTTCTTTAGCAAAGCTAAAAAATTAAAGAAACTAAAATTAGAAGTTTAAAGAAATTAAAGTGAGCAAGAGCAAATGAATGGTCGTAATGGATCTTGAAATTAATCAAGACCAATTGAAAATATGTTTTATTCTAATCAAGAACCGTCTCTTACAAAATATTCAAAGGGCAATATAAAATGGTATATTTCCATCAATTATAAATAAAGAATTTATTTTACAAATTTAACTCAGTTGATAATTTATGATTAAAAGTAATACCTTCTAAATATTTTGAAAAAAAACATTAAATCACCTGAGTCAAATTAAGAATAAATTATCATCTGTGAGGTCAAGATGATATTATTCTACCTTTATTTTAGTCAAACACAACATTATTTTGGGAACTCCTTTTCTTCTTAAAATAATTCCTATCACTAAATTAATGATCTAATTCTTGTTTTCTGGGATAAATAAATCATGTTTTCACCAATCTAAAGAAATTATCATAAATGAAATGAATTTAATAATAAGATGCATATAATTATTTATAAGAAATTAATCTTTAAATAGAAATTTCTTCTCAGAAAAAATTCAAATACACCAAAAATAAAGGAAGTGACAACCCAATTACTTTTTGGGAAAGAAAGACTCATATTGTAGATCTCCATACATTGATAATTTCAATGAACGGTCATTCTAAGCTCATCCTTGTCGATGAATAGCATTACCTTGCTTTTAAAGAGATTCATTTATTAAAGAAAAGGCAATCCTACTCTTGATCACCCATTCTATGTTGAGGTAAAAGTAAAGAGGAGACTGAATGGTAATTAATTACAAGCCATTAAACAAAAGTCTTAAAATAGATAACCAATTCTAATAAAGGATTTATTAAATAGATTGCATAATGCAAAAATATCAAATTTGATTTAAAATGATATTGGCATCTATAAAGAATGGTCGCTATAAATAAGATTAATTCATTATTTAATGGAACGTAATGCCCTTTGGTTTAAAAAAATGCACCTTCAATTTATATCATGAATGATATATTTAAAGATTATTTTAAATATATTTCCTATGATGATATGTTCTCAAAACAATATTGATGAACACTTCAACCATCTAAAAATATTTAAATGGTTAATTTTAAAAATGGATTATTTGAGCAAAAATCAAATTATTTCAAATCAAATAAGATTTTACCATAATATATCCAATGCTTCTATTATAAAAGTATTGAATTTGCTAACAAATTTTTTGATATCATTTAGATAAAACCATCTGACTTAGTCACTCATTAATTTTATCAAAATTCAAAGATGAGACACTCTTGATTAAAAGAATCCACCATGGTCTAATGACATAAATTATGAATGCAAAATTAAAGAATTTAAAACCTTCCCTGCCTTGCGGACTTACACAAATGATGGGGATGTTGAAGTTTGATTCAACCGTCATCCATCCATTTCCTAGGGTTTCTATCTAAACCCGAGAGAAGGGATCTATGGTTCATACACTATGAGGCCTTACAAATAAAAATCATATCTATCATCCAAGAGAGAAAATCAATCTCCCACTCCATCTAAAATGAACTTTAGTCTTAATGAGCTACAATAGGTTCTATGAGAGGTTGTTCAAGGAATACTTCCAACCAAAGTATGATAATTATTTGGTATATAAGTTTTACTTCTCAAGATCTATCTCAAATAAATGATTTATATTTTGAGAAATGAGAGAAAGAAGTCAAAAGCAACTATTCCTTTTGTAGCATGGTTTTCATTTATAATTCAAGCTCAAGTTGCTATTTTAACTACCAAAAATGGCAAAGAAAAGAAAATAATTGAAGCATCTTATCCTACATCGGAAAATGGTGGATGATAAACTTTTAAAGCCTTCAAAAATTCATCCACAAATTTAAAAGAATTTATTACCGTAATTAAACAACTTAATTATAGTAATAGATACTAAATAATCATCGATCATCTTTAGTAGTCAAAATCATCGAGAGCATATAAAAGGTTTCTAAAACTAGAAAGCTTTAAAAGCTTCTACTAGTATAAACCATTTGTAAAACCTTTATCCAACCACCTCCTAAATGCTCTTGTGACCTCTTCAAGACATTCAAAATTTGATTCTAAATTTAAGTGAAATGTATGTAGAGCCAAGACACAATGGATGAAGATTCAAATGAATCCTCAACCAAAGAGCATCGATCAATCAAGTAATATTGAAAAGTTTAAAACCTTTTAAAGAATTACAAGATCCTCATCCTTCTTGATATCCAAAACTTTCTTATCCAAATAAAAATTTGAAAACATTATAAAAAAACCCACTCCTCGATTTATTATTTGAGGAAGATACTCATTTCATAGGAAATTCTAAGATGGAGATTCTTTATATGAATGGAATATTGATGACTTTCTAACATCAAATCTTTCATACCCTTCATGAATACTTATGTTCCTATGTTCAATCAAGACATCGCAAACCACATATATCGCCTATCATTTCAAGATTCTCGAACTCAAAGGAGGGATAATTTTCTCTCTCAAAGAAGACCTCCTTAGCAAAATTAACTTAAGGATCTTCCAAAAGAACAACAAAAATCTAATGATTTCTTCTCCAAACAATTATAGATCATTTTGTGGATCATTGAGATCAAGGAGAAAAACTGTTTACTCCAAAAATTAAGATGTCCATCCTTAACCCATTTTGATGGTACAATGATATATTTCATAAATATGAAATAGCTTAAGCAAAAACCTTAATCTATTTGAGGTTAAGGTTTCTCTTAGATGGAACCATCATCAAAAAATCTTATTTGTATGTATTAAAAGGTTAGCTATATTTCTAATCTAAATTAAAGATCAAATGAAAAGAGAACTACTTGAAAGACTAAATTACAAGAAACCATCCATAAACCCTAACAAATGGAAACTTATGGTATTAAAACCGATTTATATTCTCTAATCTTAAATTAAAAGATCAAATGAAAAGAGAACGCCTACTTGAGAAAATTTTGGAAAATTTCGAACATTTCAATATCCTCAAGTCTTTTTTTTCAAAATAAAAAACAAGAAAGACTATTTTCCTAAATGGAAAATCATCATAAAAAATATGATAAATGCACAAACACAAGCACTCTCGCCCCTCCGTTCAAAACCAAAAGAGATAAGAGAAATAAAATGTTACAAATGTGGTGCAAAAGTCATTACAAATAAATGCACTATCAAAAAGAAGTTAAATGAACTTGGGAAGGGGTTAAAACAAACCGATGAAAATTCTTACATCCCTCGATCTCAAAAGAGAATTAGAAGAAGAAGAACAATTTCATTTCATCCTCAAGATTGATAAATTTGATAAATCTAATCATTCTACAACGATAGATTATTATAAAATATAAATATGACAGTTCAGATACACTCACCAGACCACTAATTAACTTTTAGACAAGTTGAAGATGATTCAACTGATAAAATTATCGATCTTCTGATAAGAAGAAAGATAAATGAAAAATTTAATTACAAGCCTCCTATATAATTCTTAGAAAGTATTTAAGAAAAAAATTGAGGAAAAGTTCATCATCTTCTAATTTTGACAAAAAAGAATTAAAGAAACTAAAATTTGAAGTTCAAAGAATTAAAGTGAGCAAGACCAAATGAATGGTCATCTAATGGATCTTGAAATTAATCAAGAGCCCAATTCATTTGAAAATTAAGATTCTAATCAAGAACCAAGTTTTTTACAAAATATATAAAAGAAAATATACAAAGGTATATTTCCATCAAATTAATTATAATAAAGAATTTATTTTACCAAATTTAAGCTCTAGTTGATAAAATGATTTAAATTGTATACAAGAAGGAATAATTCCTTCTAAATATTTTGAAAATAAGCCATTAAAGGAAAACGGTGAATCTTTACAAAGTAAGTATAAATTATCATCTGTGGTCGTGTGTTAAGAACTTTCAACCAAAGTACAATAATTTTCATACTTGGTATAGAAGTTTTACTTCTCAACATTCAAATAAATGATTTATATTTCAAGAAATGAGAGAAAGAAATAAAGCAAAGCAACTATTCCTTTTCAGAAATGGTTTTGCAATAATAATGCTCAAGTTGAATTTTAACTACCAAAAAATGGCAATAGAGAAAAATAAGCATTATTCTTCATCCAAAATAGTGGATGATAAACCTTAAAATTAGGCCTTTAAAATAAGTGATCCATTCTAAAAGAATTTATTAATGAATTAAACAACTTAATTATAATAAGATACTTCAAATACCCATCATCTTTTAGTTTAAAATCGACAAAACAAAAGGTTTCTAGCCCCAAACTAGCAATTTAAAAAAAACTTCACTAGTAAACCCATTTAAACCTTATCCAACCACCTCCTAAACTTCTTAAGTTGGGACCTCTAAAGACATATTTGATTCTAAATTTATGAAAAGTATGTAGGAGCTCTTGAAGATATCGAATTAATTCAAATGAATCCTCAAAAAATGATATTGATCAATCATAATATTTAAAAAATAAAACCTTTTTCAAGAATTACAAGATCCTCATCCTTTGATATCCAAAACTTTCTTATCAAAGAAAATTTTAAAAAACATTATTATAAAAAATCACTCCTCGAATTTATTATTTAGTAAGATACTTTCAAAATTCCTATGATGGAGATTCTTTATAAATGAATATTGATGGACTTTAACATCAAATCATTCATACCCTTCATCAATGCTTATGTTTGCTATCTCAATCTAGACATCAAGCAAATCACAGATTAATCATTTCGATTCTCTGAACTATGAAAGGATAAGGGATATTTATGCTCTCAAAGGAATACCTAAATTGACTTAATTAAGGATCTTCCAAAGAACAAAGAACAACAATAAAAATTTGATCTATAATCTTCCAAATATAGAGTAGTCATTCTTGATTCATCCTATGCAAGAATTCATAAAAAATCAAGAAGAGAATTTTTCTGCTTGGTGATATAAAAATCTCTAACATCCTTCTCCTGGTTTCATCATGGCTCATTTACACCAAGATATAAAAAATACTTATTTATTAAAGCTAAAAAAGTACTTACGATGACAAGAAAGGCGAAGTAAAGAACTAGAGAGTAGAGGAGAATAAGAGAAGAAGAAGGAAAACCGAAAATAACCAATAATTATTGTGTAAAATTAGTGGAGGATAAGAATACATTTTTCTTTGGAATAGTTAGACCCCATGCTTTGATGAAAGATCTTTTGTATAGCATTTGCATACAAAAATTCTGTGATCATGATTAATCTCACACTTTAATTGTATTAAGATTTTTTTTATAATTTTCTCTTGAGAGATTAGATTCAAAATGGGAAAGGATTATTTCCTAAATATCTTTCAAATAAGCATTATTTATTGAATAATTAGGGATTAATTTCAAAAATTTCTATTTTATTTCTTTGAGAAATAAAAATTTGAAAACATCTTTGGGATGGTGTTGCCCTTTTTTGGTTCACCCTTTTCAACCGTAGTTGAAGAGGAAGTACCATAAAGATTTTAAAATTGTTTCATGTTACAGATCTTTGCCATTAGAGCGCCATGGACCTCCATGAAAAGACATTTAGAGAGATTCATGGGTGATCCACCGATCTCGCAAGAAAATGAAGAATTTTATTTTTTAATTTCTCAATCAAGGATTATTCCATGATGCAAAAATTTCAAAACTAAATTTTGACATCTTATTCAATGATGATTTGAGGGAACAAGAAAGAGAAAATGAAGTAAATCATCTTAATTTTGAGATGACTTAATCAGATTTTTTTTGATAATGAATACTTTTCCAATAGATTCCATTCAAACAAAGTGAACTTTCATTAAATTCAAATTTTAATCGCCTATATATCGTTTAACAATTTTGAATTAGTTAAAAATTAAGACACAAGGTTTTAAACCCTTTCTTTTGTTTTCACGCCATGGTATGAGTATTAAATGGTGAGGGATTCTTTTAATCACAAAGAGGAAGCATCTTTGGCAAGATTTTGATAAAAAATTACATGTTGAGAGTTAGAACCTAAAGGTTTTTATCTAAAATGATATCTAAATTTATTAGCAATTCAAATTTTATTAATTGGTATAGATGCATTGTATATATTATGGCCAAAAATCTTATTTCAGTTTGAAATAATTTGATTTTTGGCTCAAAAATAACTAATCCATTTTTTAAAATTAACCATTTAAATGTTTTTAGAAGGTTGAAGTGTTCATCAATATTGTTTGAGAACATCAAAACATCATCAATATAGACTAAAATATATTTAAAATAATCTTTAAATATATCATTCATGATATGCTGAAATTCAGAAGGTGCATTTTGTAAACCAAAGGGCATTACGTTCCATTCAAATGTCAAAATGCTATTTTATATCGATCCGATTCTTTTATCTGACCAATATCTATTTTAAATCAAATTTGAAAAGATTTTTGAATTATGCAATCTATTTAATAAATCCATTAGAATTGATTCATCCATTTTAAAACTTTGTTTTCCTTGTAATTAATTACAAGTCATGGTCTTCCTCTTCCTTTTAGAATTCATAACATAATGTGATACTCCAAGAGGAGTCCCAAATTATTTATGTAAAATCGAATCTGTCGCATAAAGAAAGGTAGTGCTCATTCATCAAGGATGAGCTTTAGTGGGAATGTCCCGCTCATTGAAATTATCAATGTATGGGATCTACTACATGAGTCTTTCTTCCCGTAGCAATTGAGTTGTCACCACAAACTTCCTTTGAAATGTTTGGAATTTTGAATTTTTCTTTTTTCTTTTGGGAAGAAATTTCTGAAAAAAGTTAAACTAGCAATTTTAAATAATTTACATGAATTATTATTAATCATTCATTTCATTTATGATAATTTCTTTAGATTGGTGATAAAATGGAATGTGATTTCTTTATCCCAAAGAAAAAAATTTTTTATCATCAATTCTAGTGATGTGCATTATTTAGAAAAGAGTTCAAAATAATGTGTTGTGTCAAATTTTGACTAAAATAAAAGGCATTTGACAAATATCATCTAACACCAGGATGATAATTTATACTTAATTTGTAAAGACTCACCGTCCTTTAAACACTTAGTTTTTCAAAATATTTAGAAAGAATTATTCCTTCGATAATTTAAATCCAGTATCAACTAGAGAAGTTAAATTTGGTAAAATAAATTTTTATTTATTTAATTTGATGGAAATATATCATCGTATATTGCCTGCATATTTTGTAAGAAACGGTTCTTGAATTATAACAAATAATCTGATAATTTCAAGATCCATTAGACACCATTCATTTGCTCTTGCTTTTAATTTTGAACTTCTAATTTTCTTTAATTTAGCAAAGAAGTAATTAAGATGATGAACTTCCTTTTTTTCAAAATATGTTATGTAATTAAATTTTAATTTATCTTCTTCTTGTCAATCTATTTTCATGATCAACTCTAAAATTTTAATATCTTTTTGGTGAATGTCATATTTATTATATTTTATAATAATCTTCGTTGACAAGATAATCAAAGAATGATTTCGAAGATAAAATATGTTCTTCTTCTTCGATATGATGAGAATTTTCATCGATTTTGTAATTCAAAACCATTTAACTTCTGATGAAATAATTTATTTATTCTCATGAATATTTGTCTAGAGAAGATTTGAAAATATCACATTTTTTTTCCTCTTGAAAATAGTTGAGTTTAAGATAAATGTACAGGATCATGATATCATGATTAAAAAATTAAGTCTTTTCAATTTGATTTTAAAAACCAATTTTAATGCATAAGTTTCCATATGAAGAGTTTCATATGATGGTTCCATCATGAGGCTAAATTTCATTTAAAAATAGATCAGTCATGCTCATTATTTGTGATCATAGATGTATACAATTTAATTTAAAGAAGTTTTCTTTCCCTTCTAATGATCAAAAATCATTAGAAGAAATTATGAAATAATTTATTCTTTCAAGAAGAAAATCATTGATCTCCTTCAAGGAATGATTATGTTCGAGAATAGATTTCTAAAATAGTAAAAAGCATCATTATGAATGATAAAGTCCATCAATATAATAAAATCATAGTTTTTAAAATATATTCAAAAAATTTTCAAGAAATGGATACTGAGATACATTAGATTTGTCTGATGGTGATATTTTTCCTTGCTATTTCATACTTTCACTTAGAACAAATTCTAAAGAATCACCAGAGTGACTTTTCTAAATGTTTTATAGCTTTTAAGTTTTATTAGAAACTTGATGATCTGATAATGATCTTAGATAATTTTACTCTAATTATGTTATTATAGTAATAAAATTTTTTTGTGATCAAAACTTATTTTTTTTTGGTCGCTAATTCTGTTATCCACCATTTTTATGATGGAGATAATATTGTTATTTTTTGGTAATTAAAATTTACATCAAAGAATAGTTTTTTTCACTATTTTCTCATATATTTTATTTCAGAAGAAAACTTAGATGAAAATTATCATGGGAAGTATTCTTTGAAACAACCTCTTCTTCAAAATATTCACTTTTCAAGGAGATTTCTCTCAATGATAGATGAATTTAGATGTAGAAATATCTTACTTCTTGAAGTAAAAATGAATGATCTAATGATTGAATCAAACTCAACATCATGAGTTCATAAAATGATAGTTTTATCATTGAAAGATCATCTATTTATCTTCTTCTCAGGAACTCAAGGTGATGTTGAAGTTCAACCCTCATCATCCATTACACTTCCTGGTTTCTATCCTCAAACCTGAGAAGTCTAGATGTGGTTCACACACTCAAATCCACTTAAATAAAAAATATCTATCATCCTGAGAGAAAATCAATCTCCACCCATTTGAAATGAACTTTAGTCTTAATCCACAATAGGTTCTAACTAGAGAGGTTATTCAAGGAATACTTCCAATCAAAGTATGATAATTTTGTAATTTTATAAGTTTTACTTCTCAACTTTCTAAATAAATGATTTATTTTGAAAATGAGAAAGAAATAGTCAAAGCAACTATTACTAAGTGGTTTTGCATTATGCTCCTCAAGTTGCTATTTTAACTACCAAAAAAATGGCAAACAGAGTAAGAAAAAATAATTGAAGCATCTTATCCTCCATCATTATAAAATGGTGGATGATAAACCTTAAATTAGCCTTCAAAAAATAAGTTCGATCCACAAATTTAAAGAATTTATTACTATAATTAAACAACTTAATTATAGTAATAATATACTTCAAATAATCACTGATCATCTTTTTAGCCTAGAGTCTAAAATTGATCAGATGCTTAAAAAAAGGTTTCTAGCTCAAACTAGAAAGCTTCGTAAAAGCTTTACAAGTATAAACCCATTTGTAAAACCTTTATCCAACCACCTCCTAAATTGGCTGTTGGACCCTTCAAGACATTCAATTTGATTCTAAATTTAAGTGAAAAGTATGTAGAGTTTTGAAGATATCAATGGATGAAGATTCAAAATCCTCAAAAATGACATCATCAATCATAATATTGAAAAGTTCAAAACCTTTTTCAAGAATTACAAGATCCTCATCCTTTGATATCCAAAAACTTTCTTATCCAAGAAAAATTTGGAAAACATTATTATAAAAAACCAACACCTCCGATTTATTATTTGAGAAGATACTCATTTAGAAATTCATGATGGAGATTCTTTATATGAATGGAATATTGATGGACTTTCAACATCAAATCATTCATACCCTTCATCAATGCTATTTGCTACTCATACATCAAGCAAAACCTCATATTGAGCCATCATTTCGATTCTAAAACTAAAGGATGGTGGGATAATTTCTCACTGCTCTCGGAAGACCTTTAAATTGACTTAAGTACTAAGGATCTTCCAAAAGAACAGCAAAACCTAATGAAAATCTCTATAATCTTCTCCAAACAAGTATAGATCATTTTGTCGATCCATTGAAGATCAAGGAGAAAAACTTGCTCTACTAAAATTAAGATGTCCATCCTTAACCCATTTTTGATGGTACATATATTTCTGCCATGACACTTTATGATGCCAATAGCCTTCACTGGAAGCAAAAATTCATTGAAGGCCTTTCTAATCTATTTGCTAAAAAGGTTAAGGTTTCTCTTCACCTATGATGGAACCATCCCATATGAAACCCTTACATATGTGAAATCTTATTTCGCATGTATTAAAATTGGTTAGAATTTCCTCGATCTTAAATTAAAAGATCAAATGAAAAGAGAACGTACTTGAGCAAATTGAAGAATTCTGTGAGCAAACCGTGATCCTCGGTATATCCTTTATCTTATAAACACAAGGGAAAACAAAAAAACTCTAAAGTGAAAAATCACATAAAAAAATGTGACAAATTCATGCACAAAAGCACTCGTCCCTCCGGTTTTAAAACCAAAGAGACAAGAGAAATAAAATGTTAAAATGTGGTGTCATTAAATATGCACCGCCAAGAAGTTAAATGAACTGATTGATGAAGGGTTAAAACAAACCCCGATGATTACATCCTCTCGATTCTTAAAGAATCAAAAGTGCGAAGAACATATTTCATCTTCATCCTCATCGATAAATCTAATAAATCTAACTTTACAACATCAATATAGATTATTATAAAATATAATAAATATGACAGTATATGTCACCCATGCAAAAGGATTTAATCTTACAAGTTGAAGATGATTCAACTCGATAAAAGGGATTTATTAAATAGATTTCATAATGCAAAAATATTTTCCAAATTTGATTTAAAATTAGATATTGGCAACCATAAAAGAATATATTAATGATTTCTGCACTTTGAACATTATGAATGGAACGTAATGCCCTTTGGTTTAAAAAATGCACCTTTTGAATTTTAGCATATCATGAATAATAAATTTAAAGATTATTTTAAATATATTTTAGTCTATATTGATGATGTTCTTGTGTTCTCAAATACTATTGAAAAACATTTCAACCATCTAAAAATATTTAAATAGTTAATTTTAAAAAAAGTTAGTTATTTCTGTTAAAATCAAATTATTTCAAAGAAATAAGATATATCCAATGCTTCTATTATACCAATTAATAGAAGTATTGAATTTGCTAACAAATTTCGATATCATTTTAGAAAAAAACCTACAACAGTTCTTAGAGCTCAATTATGTATTAATTTCTATCAAAATCTTGCAAAGATGTAGCCCCACTCTTTGAAGATTAAAAAATCCCCACCATGGTTACTCATACCATGTGTGCAAAATTAAAGAAAGGGTTCAAAACCTTTCTGCCTTAATCTGGACCTACTACTTTCAAAATTGTTGAACCGATGCTGAGGGGCTATGAGGTATCTTAAAGAAAGAATTCTAAAGAAGAATTATTCACTTTATTTCAATAAATGGAATCCTACTCAAAAGTATTCCATTATCAAAAGAATGCTTTATGATTAGTGCATCTCAAAATTCTAAGATGATTTACTTAATCAAGATTTTCTCCTTATATTTTCCTAGTCAAATACATCATTAAACAAGATGTCAAAATTTAGTTTCAAAACAAATTTTGCATCATGACAATCACTCAGATTGATTACATCAATTCATTAAAGGTAATGAAAATTCTCTTCGATTTTCTCACCCAAGAATTCTGAGGACTATGGATCACCCGCATGGAAGAATGACAACTCCTAACCGAAAGTCTTTCTATTCATGGAGGTCAATGCGCTCTATCAAAGATCCCAAATTCAAATTGGCATGATCAATTTAAAGACATATCTTTATGGTACTTCCTCTTCAACTATGGTTGAAATAAAAGCAATGCCATCCCAAAAGATGTCAAAAGAACCTATTTATTTCTAAAAAATAAAATAGAATATTATTGAAATTAATCCTCATTATTCAATAAATAATTCATGCCTTATTTGAAAGATATTTGAAATAATCCTTTCCCATTTGAATCTAATCTCTCAAGAGAAAATTATGAAAATTTAATACAATTAAAGTGTATTGAGATTAATCATGTTCGGATCGACGAATATAATTTTGTATAGCATTATACAAAAGATCTTTCATCAAAGTGAATGGGGTCTAACTCCATTCCAAGAGAAAAATGTATTCTTATCCTCCACTAATTTACAACAAAATTGGCATAAATTATATGTAATTATGATGAAGGCCTTCTTCCTTCTCAAGACAAATAAGGCATTCATGGATGTTCATAATGAAAAAGATATTATCAACAAAGAACTTCCAAAGATGGTTCTTCGATGGAACTATTTTGGAGTAAAATTAAATATTCTTCCGATCCAATCAAAGTCTTCAATGATGATGGAATGCCCCAAAATGACTATTAATCAAAAATGATTCAAGGACAAATCTTGCTCATTTCTTCATTGCCAAATTTGGATTTGGAGCTAGAACGTTATACTTGGAAAAGACCCCTTCAAGTTGGTCCTTCAAAGATAATTTTACTAAAATGATGGAATTCAAATGAGGAAGCTCAAGCAAATTAAAGCCATTATTAAAGCTTATCAATTAACGATCCTCAAAACTAGATTTTGAGCTAAAGATGAAATACTACAGCATCAAAAGATGTTATCTCAAGACCGAGATTCAACATAAGGAACCTCAAAAAAATCTACAAAAAAATCAACTGCATCACCCTATCTATATATGCAATGGAGAGTCTTCGATAATGTGGAATCCATAGAAACTTAAATTCATAAAGTAGACCCTCCAGAAGAAATAATTGCTACTTTCAAAAAGTAGCGCTTATCTTCACCAGCAAGGAACCTACTTTACGTAAAGTGGGTCCCACCAAATGAAATAATTACTACTTTCCAAAAGTAGCCATCTTATAATATTCTGTACCTTTGTTTAGCCTCTAAGCAAAGTATCTTTTTATTTAATAATAGTATCTTTGCTTAACAGCAAAGTTTCTATTAAAAAAAATTATATTTGCAGCTTCTAAGGAAAGTTTCCTCCACTTCTATCTAAGGTCTTGTAATTAGTGTGCCTGCTTTCTTTTTGGGACCCACTTTATGTAAAAGTAGGTTCTTAATGGTGAAGATAAGGCCCTATGCATATAAATTATTTACAAGAAGAAATTGCTAGTTTAACTTTTAAACAGAAAATTTCTTCCCTAAAATTCAAAGAAAAAATTCAAAATTGCCCCCAAACATTCCAAAAGGAAGTTTATGGTGACAACGCAATTGCTTCCTGGGAAAGAAAGACTCATGTAGTAGATCTCCCAAACATTGATAATTTCAATGAACGGGACATTCCCACTAAAGCTCATCCTTGTCAAATGAACGAGCACTACCTTGCTTTATGCAAAAAAAGAGATTGTCATTTATTAAAGAAAGGAATAATTTTAACTACCCTCTGAGTAATAATTCTATGTATGAATTCACAAAAAAGGAAAGAGGAAGACCGCGACTTGTTAAATTACATTAAACAAAGTTTTATCATATCCAATTCCTAAAAAGGGATTTATTAAATAGATTGTATAATGCAAAATATTTTCCAAATTTGATTTAAAATCGATATCGATGATAAAATAATCAAATCACTATAAAAAAAGATTTTCTACATTAAAATGGCGAATGCCCTTTGGTTTAATGCACCTCAAATTTCACATATCATGAAAAATTTAACATCCTTCTCCTGTGATTTACCATCAATTTCATATGCATTGGCTTTATTGCCTTCATCGCAATGGCCATCCCTTTGCGATGCTGATAGGGTGATAAGTCATTTATTGTTGAGGATAATTCTCGAGAGGTTTATATTCCGTCTTCATGCAAAAATGGTAGAATCTCATGAGGCTTGAAAGGGTTGTAAGTCCTATTTTTGTTGATAGGAAGATAATTTCTAATGGAGGTTTATACTTAGTTTATTTTATCCTTATGTGGTGATTTGTTTCAAATTCTCGCATCATCTTCCTCTCTTTTTCCCCATTTTTGGTAATATGGCTTCTACTTCTTTTGAAGTAATTTCTAATCTAACGATTATGAGAAATAATAATTTAATCAAGAACTCTAAAATGACAGAGTTCCCCTTCAAAATAAGAAGACCTAAATAGATGGTCTCTCTCCAAAATTGATAAAACTATCATTTATCAATTTGGATCTACATCTGATGGCGATGTTGAAGTTTAATTCAACCCTCGTTGATCCATTACACTTCCTAGGGTTTCTATCCCTTCAAACCTCGTGAGAACTCTAGATGGATGGTTCACACTCAACCATCTAGAGGCCAAATAAAAAATCATAAGGAGAGAAAATCAATTCATTAAATGAACTTTAGTCTTAATGAGCCACAATAGGTTCTAAGACTAGAGTTGTTCAAGGAATACTTCCAACCAAAGTATACAAGGAGGCTCATAATTTAATTTTCTTTTCTTTCTTCTCTATTCCTTGTAGTTCTTCACAAGAAATGTAATGAAAGAACAAGGAGTAGAGAAAAAGAGAAGAAGAGGAGAAAATGAGCATAAGACTGATGAAGGGTATGAATGATTTGATGTTCAAAAGTCTATCAAGATTCCATTCATACAAAGAATCTCCATCATAGGAATTTCCTAAGAAATGAGTATCTTCCTCAAATAATAAATCAGGAGGAGTGGTTTTTATAATAATGTTTTTCCAAATTTTTCTTTAGATAATAAAGTTTTTGGATATCAAAAGGAGGATGAGGATCTTGTAATTCTTGAAAAAGGTTTTGAACTTTTCAATATTACTTGATCGATCAAGATTTGATTGAGGATTCATTTGAATCATCATCATTGATGATATCTTCAAGAGCTTTACATACTTTCTTTTCACTTAAATTTAGAATCAAATTAAATGTCTTAGAAGAGGGTCCTAACTTAAGAGCCTAGAGGTGGTTGGATAAAGGTTTTACAAATGGGTTTATACTAGTAGAAGCTTTTTCAAGATTTGCTAGTTTTGGGGCTAGAAACCTTTTGTTTAAGCATCTAATTGATTTTAAACTCTAGGCTAAACAGATGATCAATGATTATTTGAAATATACTATTACTATAATTAGGTTTTTTAAGTACAGTAATAAATTCTTTTAGAATTTGTGGATCAAACTTATTTTTAAGGCAATTTTAAAGATTTATCATCCACCATTTTACCGATGGAGGATAAGATGCTTCAATTTTTTCCTTGCTCTATTTGCCATTTTTTAAAATAAAAATAGCAATTGAGCATAGTAGAAAACTATACTACAAAAGGAATTGTTGCTTTGGCTTGACTATTTTTTTCTCTCATTTTCTCAAAATATAAATCATTTATTTCTAGACGTTGGTCTTGAGAAGTAAAACTTCTATACCAAGTTCAAAAATTATCATACTTTGGAAGTATTCCTTGAACAACCTCTAGTCTTAGAACCTATTGTGTAGCTCATTAAGACTAAAGTTCATTTTGGAGTGGGAGATTGATTTTCTCACCTGGATGATAGATGATTTTATTTAGAAGGGCCTACCGATGGTTTAGAGTGTGTGAGCCATCAAATCTAGACTTCTCTGAGGTTTCAAAATGGATAGAAACCCTAAGAATTGTAATGGATCGACGAGGGTTGAATCGAACTTCAACATCACCATCAGCTGTAGTTCCAAATTTATAAATGATAATTTTATCAATTTTGGGGAGAGACCATCTATTTAGGTCATCTTCTTTCAAGGGAACTCTACCATTTCAGAGTTCTTGATTATATTATTATTTCTCCTAATCGTTAGATTAGAAGTTACTTCAAAAGAAGTAGAAGCCATATTACCAAAAATGGGGAAAAAGGGAGAGAAGATGACAGGTAGAATTTGAAACAAATCACCTCATAAGGATAAACAAACTAAGTATAAACCTCCATTAGAAATTATCTTCCTGCATAACAAAAATAGGACTTACAACCCTTTCAAGCCACCAATGGGATTTTCATTTGATAAGACGGAATATAAACCTCTAAGAATTATCCCAAAATAATAAGTGACTTATCACTTTCAAGCATCACAAGGATGGCCATTTGTGATGAAGACGGATAAATCCATGGGAGGAATGAACAAAAATGCTTTATCCAAAGCATGGTGAAATACAACAAAAAAATGCGCCCATCTTTGAGATTAAAAAAGAATCCCCACCATGGTTTGATACTTATACCATATGACTTAAAGAAAGGGTTCAAAACCTTCTCTGTCTTAATCTTGGACCCTACTAAAATTATTGAAACAGATGCCTCCTCGATAAGGCTATGGAGGTATCTAAAGCAAAAAGAATTCTAAAGAAGAATTTCGCTTTTCTATTAAATGAATTAAAAGTATTCCATTATCAAAAAAGTATTCCAAGATGATTTACTTAATCAGTATTTTCTCCTTCGTATTGACTGTTCCTCAATCAAATACATCATTGAACAAGATGAAAGTAAAACTAATAAAAGTATTTTAAAATGAAAAGATTATTCTTTCTTTATGGGTAAACCATGAGAAAATAATTTTATCAAGACTCTAAAATCTAATTTGAACTTGAGAACCTTCTTAAAAGCTACAAACCATCTGACAAGATTTTTGTAATTCTAACAATTAGAAAATATTAATCAAGAACTCTAATGTGAACTCTCTATTGATTAAAAAATCTATAAAAAAGATGTCTACAAGAACCTATTTATTTCTCTACAGACTTAAACCAGGATATATAAAACACTTATTTATTAAAACTTAAAAATAACTTACACGATGGCAGTAGGCAGGAAGCAGGAGGAACTAAGGAGAGTATAAGAGGAGAATAGAAGAGAAGAGGAGAAGTGAAAACTGAGCAGCACACATACACAAACAGCCTCTTAAATCTTGGGGAGAGACCATCTATTTAGGTCTTCTTCATTCAAGGGGAACTCTGCCATTTCAGAGTTCTTGATTAAATTATTATTTCTCCTAATCGTTAGATTAGAAGTTACTTCAGATCTGAGGCAAGTACATCATCTTCTAATTTAGCTTCTTTAGCAGAGCTAAAAATTGAATGATGGTGATTTGTTTCAAATTCTCCCTGCATCATCTTCCTCTTTCCTTTTCTACCAAATTCATAACATAGAATGTAGTACAACTCCAAGAGGAGTAGGATTGCCAAATTATTCCTTTCTTTAATAAATCA
Organism: Cymbidium sinense; assembly: GCA_021442155.1. NCBI lineage: Eukaryota > Viridiplantae > Streptophyta > Magnoliopsida > Asparagales > Orchidaceae > Cymbidium > Cymbidium sinense. The sequence goes on along the minus strand of CM038223.1, from coordinate 149,660,712 downwards.
GTAATCTCTTCTTTGCATAAAGCAAGGTAGTGCTCATTCATCTGACAAGGAAGAGCTTTAGTGAGAATGTCCCATTCATTGAAATTATGAATGTAAGTGAGATCTACTACATGAGTCTTTCTTTCCCGTAGCAATTGGTTGTCACCACAAACTTCCTTTGGAATTTTTGGTGGCAATTTTGAATTTTTTCTTTGAATTTTGGGAAGAAATTTTAAAAGTTAAACTAGCAATTTCTTCTTGTAAATAATTTATATGCATAAACTTATTATTAAGCCAATTCATTTCATTTATGATAATTTTTTTTAGGATTGGTGATAAATGAATGTGATTTCTTTATCCCAAAGAAAACAATTCCAATATCATCAATTCTAATGATGGCATTATTTTAAGAAGAAAAGGAGTTCCTAAAATAATGTGTTGTGTCAAATTTTTGACTAAAATAAAAGGCATTTGAATACAAATATCATCTTGACACATGGCCATAGATGATAATTTATACTTAATTTGTAAAGACTCACCATTGGCTGCCTTTAACCACTGGCTAATTTTTTCAAAATATTTAGAAGGAATTATTCCTCAGACTTAAACCAGGATATATAAAAACTTATTTATTAAAGCTTAAAAAGTACTTACACGATGACAGTAGGCAGGAAGCAGGAAGAACTAAGGAGAGTACAAGAGGAGAATAGAAGAGAAGAAGAGAAGGAAAACTCAAAGACGAGCACACATAATACGCAGAGCCTCCTTATAGAGGGAGGCAAAGAAAGACTTTGCTTTGAAGCAAAGGTACAATTATTAAATAAAAGAGAAACATTGCTTAGAAGTTAAGCAATGGTATAATTATTAAATAAAAACTTTGCTATTAAGCAAAGCTACTATTATTAAATAAAAAAAGATACTTTGCTTAGAGGCTAAATGGTGTAATATTATAAGATGGCTACTTTGGAAAGTAGTAATTATTTCTTTGGTGGGACCACTTTTATGTAAATTAGGATCCTTCTGGTGAAGATAAGCTGCCACTTTGGAAAGTAACAATTATTTTCCGTATCATGAATTTAAGTTTCTTTATGGATTCCACGATGCCGTAAGACTCCGCCATTCAATTCATATGATAGGGTGATTAAACACCTTTAATAAGTTGATTTCGAGATTTTTGTTGATTGAATTCCAAAAATTGTCTTGAAGGATAACATCTTTGATGCTTTGTAGTACCTTGCTCAATCATTTAATAATAGCTGGGGAAATTCCATCCATTGAAGACTTCTTTGATTGGATCTGGAAGAATATTTAATTCTGCTCCAAAATAGTTCCACCATCTGAAGAACCATGTTGGAAGTTCTTTGTTGATAATATCTTTTTTTCATTATGAACATCCATGAATGCCTTCATTTGTCATTGAGAAGGAAGAAGGCCTTCATCATAGCTTGCACATAGCACCAATAATTTATGCCAATTTTGTACTATAAATTAGTGGAGGATAAGAATACATTTTTCTCTTGGAATGGAGTTAGACTCCATTCACTTTGATGAAAGATCTTTTGTATAACGCATTTGATATACAAAATTATATGGTTCGTCTGATCACGAACATGATTAATCTCAATACACTTTAATTGTATTAAGATTTTTTCATAATTTTCTCTTGAGAGATTAGATTCAAATGGGAAAGGATTGTTTCCCAAATATCTTTCAAATAAGGCACAAATTATTTATTGAATAATCGAGGGATTAATTTCAATAATATTCTATTTTATTTCTTTAGAGAAATAAACAGGTTCTTGCAATGACATCTTTTAGGGATGGTGTTGCAGCTTTTTTAGAGGGTTCACCCTTTTCAACCGTAGTTGAAGAGGAAGTACCATAAAGATAAGTTTGCAAATTGATCATACCAATTATTGAATTGACCGATCTTTGCCATTAGAGTGGCCATGGCCATGCGACCTCCATGAAAAGAAATGCATCCTCGGTTAGGAGTAGTCATTCTTCCATGCAGATCCACCCTCGATCGCCCTCAGAAAATTCACTGCGAAAACTGAAGAGAATTTTAACCTTTAATGAATTGATGTCAAAATCAAGACAGAGCTGATTTCATGATGCAAAATTTTTGAAACTAAATTTTGACATCTTGTTCAATGATGTATTTGACAAAGAACAATCAATAAGGAGAAAATGATTAAGTAAATCATCTTGAATTTTGAGATGAACTTAATCAAAAGCATTTTTTTTTTGATAATGGAATACTTTTGTCGAGTAGGATTCCATTTACGTAAACAATGAAACTAATTCTTCTTTAGAATTCTTTTGTTTTTAGATACCTCCAGCTTTTATCGAGGCATATGTTTCAACAATTTTGAAACTAGTAGGGTTCGAAGATTAAGACAGGAAGGTTTTGAACCCTTTCATAATTTTATGCATACCATGGTATGAGTATCACCATGGGGATTCTTTTAATCTATCAAAGAGTGGGCTTCATCTTTGCCATTTGATAGAAATACATGTAATTGAGAGCTAAGAACCGCTATAAATGGTTTTATCTAAAATGATATCAAGAAATTTGTTAGCAAATCAATACTTCTATTAATTGGTATAGAGATATTATGGCCTAAAAATCTATTTCAGTTTGAAAAAATTTGATTTTTGGCTCTGAAATAACTAACCCATTTTTTAAAATTAACCATTTAAATGTTTTTAGATAGTTGAAGTGTTCATCAATATTGTTTGAGAACAAGTGCATCATCAATAGACTAAAATATATTTAAAATAATCTTTAAATATATTATTCATGATATATTGAAATTTAAGGTGCATTTTAAACCAAAGGGCATTACGTCCATTCGTAATGTCCAAAGGGCACCATGCTATTTTATAGATTCGATTCTTTATCTGATCTACCAATATCGATTTTAAATCAAATTTGGAAAATATTTTTGCATTATGCAATCTATTTAATAAATCCTTTATTAGGAATTGGTTATGATCCATTTTAAAACTTTGTTTAACTTGTAATTAATTACAATTCATGGTCTCCTCTTTCCTTCTCCACAACATAGAATGCTACCTCCAAGGGAGTAGGATTGCCAATTCCTTTCTTTAATAAATCAACAATATCTTCTTTGCATAAAGAGGTAGTGCTCGCTCATCCTGACAAGGATGAGCCTTGGTAATGTCTGTTCATTGAAATTATCAAGGAGATCCAATTACATGAGTCTTTCTTTCCCAAAAGCATATTGTCACCAAACTTCCTTTGGAATTCTGGCAATTTTGAATTTTGCTTTTAATTTTGGGAAGAAATTTGTTGTTTAATAGTTAAACTAGCAATTTCTTCTAGAAAAAATTTATATGCATAGACTTATTATTAATCCTATTCATTTCATTTATGATAATTTCTTTAGGATTGATAAAAAATAATGTGATTTCTTTATCCCAAAGAAAACATAATTTATCATCAATTCTAGTGATAGGCATTATTTTAAGAAGAAAAGGAGTTCCCAAAATAATGTGTTGTGTCAAATTTTGACTAAAATAAAAGGCATTTGAATACAAATATCATCTTGACACACAACCATAGATGATAATTTATACTTAATTTGTAAAGATTCACAGTCGGCTGCCTTTAACCGCTGGCTTATTTTTTCAAAATATTTAGAAGGAATTATTCCTTCTTGTATACAATTTAAATCCCACCTATCAACTGATAAAATTTGATAAAATAAATTCTTTATTTATAATTAATTTAATGGAAATATACCATTTCGGTATATTGCCTTTGCATATTTTGTAAGAAACCGGTTCTTGATTAGAATCGCTTTATTTTCAAATGAATTGCTTCTCTTTGATTAATTTCAAGATCCATTAACCATTCATTTGCTCTCGCCTTTAATTTCAAACTTAATTTTAGTTTCTTTAATTCGCTGCTAAGAAAGAATTAAAAAGATGATGAACTTCGATTTTTCTTAAATACTTCCAATAAGGAGTATATAGGAGGCTTGTAATTAAAATTTTCTAATTTATCTTTCTTCTTATCATTAAGAAGATCAATAATTTTATCACGAGTTGAATCATCTTCAACTTGTGATAAAAGTTTAATCAATTGGTCCTTTTGCTGAGAGTATATAGAATATTTATTATATTTTTATATAATCTATCTGTGACTTGAACAGCTTAGATTTATCAATTATCGATGAGGATGAAGATGAAATATGTTCTTCTTCATCTTGATTCTATTTCGTAATCGAGGATGTAAGTAGAATTTTCATCGGTTTTTTAACCCTTCATCAATATTAAGTTCATTTAACTTCTTCTTGACAGTGCATTTATTTGTGTAATGACCTGTACGACCACATTTGTAACATTTTATTTCTCTTATCTCTTGGTTTTAGAACCAAAGGGATGAGAGTGCTTGTGTTTGTGATTTTTCACATTTAGGTAAAATAGTCTTTCATGTTTTTCCCCTATTTTTGGAAAATAAAGGACAACGAGGATCAGCTTGAATTGTTCACATTTTGCCAAGTTCGCCAAGTAGACATTCTCTTTCATCTTTTTAATTTAAGATCGATATATAGCTAATCCAGTTTTAATACATGAAATAAGGTTTCCATAAGATTTCATATGGGATGGTTCCATCGTAGAGGAAGAGAAACCTTAACCTTTTCAAAGAAATAGATTGGGAAGGCCTTCAATGAATTTTGCTTCCGGAAGGCTATCGGCATCATAAAGTGTCATGACCGCTAGAAATATATCCTTGTACCATCAAAATGGGTTAAGGGACATCTTAATTTTGGAGTAAGGAGCGAGTTTTTTCTCCTTGATTTCCAATGGATCCAGCAAAATGATCTATAATTGTTTGAAGAAGATTATAGACTGAATTTTCATTAAGTTTTTGCTGCTCTTTTAGAAGATCCTTAGTACTTAAGTCAATTTCGCTAAGGAAGTCTTCCCTTTGAGGAATAATGAGAAAATTATCCCATCATCCTTTCAGAGTTCCAGAGAATCCAGAAATGATGGTTCGAGTGACAATATGTGGTTTTGCTTGATGTCAGATTGAACAGAAGAGTAAACATAAGCATTCGATGAAGTGAATGATTTGATGTTCAAAAGTCCATCAATATTCCATTCATATAAAGAATCTCTATCATAGAATTTCATGAAATGAGTATCTTCCTCAAATAATAAATCGAGGAGGGTTTTTTATAATAATGTTTTTCCAAATTTTTCTTTGGATAAGAAAGTTTTGGATATCAAGAGGAGGATGAGGATCTTGTAATTCTTGAAAAAGGTTTTGAACTTTTTCAATATTCTGATTGATCAAGATTTTTGAGGATTCATTTGAATCTTCATTCGATTGACTGATATCTTCAAGAGCTCCTACATACTTTTCACTTAAATTTACTAATCAAATTTTGAATGTCTTTAGAAGAGGGTCCTAACTTAAAAGCCAGTTTAGGAGGTGGTTGGATAAAAGGTTTTACAAATAGGTTTATACTAGTAGAAGCTTTTTCTGAAGCTTTGCTAGTTTGGCTAAATTGAAGCAGAAAGATTATCATTTTAGCAAAAAAGATGATCGATTATTTGAAGTATACTATTACTATAATTAAGTTGTTTAATTACGAATAAATTCTTTAGAATTTGTGGAACTAACTTATTTTTTCTCAAGGTCACTAATTTTAAGGTTTATCATCATCCACCATTTTACAACGATGGAGGATAAGATGCTTCAATTATTTTCCTTGCTCGCTTATAATTTTTAGTAGTTAAAATAGCAACTTGAGCAGATTGAACATAGAATCTAAACCATGCTAAAGGAATATTTGGCCTATTTCTTTCTCTCTCATTTTCTCAAATATAAATCATTTATTCGAGATGTTGGTCTTGAAGTAAAATCTATACCAAGTATGAAAATTATCATACTTTGGTTGGAAGTATTCCTTCTACAACCTCTCTAGTCTTAGACCTATTGTGTAGCTCATTAAGACTAAAGTTCATTTGATGGAGTGGGAGATTGATTTTCTCAGATGATGATATATGATTTATTTAGCAAGAGCCTCAATGGTTTAGAGTGTGTGAACCATCCGATCTAGACTTCTCTGAGGTTTCAAAAGGGATAGAAACCCTAAGAAGTGTAATGGATCGATGAGGGTTGAATCGAACTTCAACATCACCATCAGCTGTAGTTCCAAATTGATAAATGATAGTTTTATCAATTTTTGGGAGAGACCATCTATTTAGGTTTTCTTCTTTCAAGGAGAACTCTACCATTTCAGAGTTCTAGATTAAATTATTATTTCTCCTAATTGTTAGATTAGAAGTTACTTCAGAAGAAGTAGAAGCCATATATTCAAAAGGGAAAAAAGGGAGAGAGGAAGATGATGCAGGGAGAATTTGTAACAAATCACCACATAAGGATAAAACAAAGTAAGTATAAACCTCTAATAAAGAATTATCTTCTAAGACAGTCAACAAAAATAGGACTTACAACCCTTTCAAGCCTCAACAGATTTACGGCCATTTGCAAGAAGAGAATATAAACCTCTACCGAGAATTATCCATAAATAACAAAAATAGACTTATCACCCTATCAAGCATCACGCAAAGGATGGCTATTTCATTGAAGATGAAAAGCCATGGGAGGAATGAACAAGTACTGGTTCATCCATAGCATGGTGATATGTAACAAAAAATCTCTAACATCCTTCCCCTCCCTAGGTATTTACCCCATAATGGCTCGATAGATTTATATATCAAGCATCACAATGGGATGGCCATTTAAGAGGATAAAGCCATGGGAGGAATGAACAAAGTACTGGTTCATCCATAGCATGGTGATATGTAATAAAAAATCTCTAAATTTGGAAAAACATTATTATAAAAACTCACTCCTCCTGATTTATTATTTGAGGAAGATACTCATTTCGTAGGAAATTTTGATGATGGAGATTCTTTATATGAATGAAATATTGAGACTTACACCAGGATATGTAAAACACTTATTTCTTAAAACTTAAAAATAACTTACACGATGGCAGTAGGCAAGAAGCAAGAACTAAGGAGAGTACAAGTGGTACCAGACTTACACCAGGATATATAAAACACTTATTTATTAAAGCTTAAAAGTACTTAATGACGATGGTAGCGAAGAAAGAAGAACCAAGGAGTACAAGAGGAGAATAGAGAGAAGAGGAGAAGGGAAAAGTGAGCACTAAGCACACATAATAAAGACAGAGCCTCCTTATATAGAGGTGGAGGCACAGGAGAGACTTTGCTTTGAAGCAAAGGTACAATTATTAAAAAAAGAAAACATTGCTTAAGTTACAACGTTATAATTATTAAATAAACTTTCTTAAGAAAAGCTACTATTATTAAATAAAGATACTTTGCTTAGAGGCTAAGCAAAGGTATTATATAAGATGGCTACTTTTGGAAAGTAGCAATTATTTCTTTTTGGGACCCACTTTATGTAAGTAGTTCCTGTGAAGATAAGTGGCTAGTTTTGAAAAGTAGCAATTATTTCTTCCGTGGTATGCTTAAATTTAAGTTTCTGTGGATTCCATGTCGACGCGTAAAAGACTCACTATAGAGATAGATAGGGTGATTAAACACCTTGAGTTGATTTTCAGATTTTTTTGAGACGTTCCTTATGAATCTCGTCATGAGGATAATGTCTTTGATGCTTTGTAGTACCTCATCTACCGATCAAAATTCATAGTTTTTTGAGGATCGAGAATAAGCTTTAATAATGGCTTTAATTTGCTTGAGCTTATCCTCAATGTTGATTGATTTCACCATTTTATGAAAAATTGTCTTTGAAGAAACCATTGAAGGGTCCTTTCCAAGTATAACGTTCCAAACTCCAAATCCATGGGATTTGGCCTGAAGAAATGAGCAAGATTTTTCCTTGTTTTTTTTATTAATCTCATTTTGCTTTTCCATCCAGAAGACTTCTTTGATTAATGGAAGAATATTTAATTTTGCTCCAAAATAGTTCGCCATCAAGAACTACCGGAAGTTATTTGTTGATAATATCTTGTTCATTATGAACATCCATGAATGCCTCATATCATCAGAAGGAAGAAGGCCTTCATCATCTTTACATAGCACCAATAATTTATGCCAATTTTGTACTAAATTAGTGGAGGATAAGAATATTTTTCTCTTGGAATGGAGTTAGACCCCATTCGCTTTGATGAAAGATATTTGTATAAAGCATTTGCTATACAAAATTGTATGGTCATCCGATCAATGAACATGATTAATCTCAATACACTTTAATTGTATTAAGATTTTTCATATTTTTTTTCAGAGATTAGATTCAAATGGGAAAGGATTGTTTCCCAAATATCTTTCAAATAAGGCCAAATTATTTATTGAATAATCGAGGGATTAATTTCAATAATATTTTATTTTATTTCTTTAGAGAAATAAATGTTCTTGAACACATCTTTAGGGATGGTGCTTTTAGAGGGTTCACCCTTTTCAATCAAGGAAGGAAGTACCATAAAGATATGTCTTTAAATCGATCATGCCAATGTTGAATTGACCGATCTTTTTGATTAGCCCACCTCTTAAAAAAAGATAGGCTTCTGTAGAGTAGTCATTCTTCCATGCGGTGATCCACCATCACCCTACAAGAATTCTTGGGTGTAAAAAATCGAAGAGAATTTTCATTACCTTTAATGAATTATGTCAAAATCAAATACAAAGAGCTTGCATGATGCAAAAATTTATTTTGAAAATTTTGACATCTGTTCAATGATGTATTCGAGAGGAATCATAATATGAAGGAGAAAATTAAGTAAATCATCTTGGAATTTTGAGATGCACTTAATCATAGAAAGCATTTTTTGATAATGGAATACTTTTCAGTAGGATTCCATTTAAAAGCGAACTAATTTTTCTTAGAATTCTTTTGCTTTAAGATACCTCCATACTCTTATCGAGGCATCTTCAATTTTGAAACTAGTAGGGTCCAAAGATTAAGAAATGGTTTTGAACCCTTTCTTTAATTTTAGACCGCCATGGTTGAGTAACCATGATGGGGATTTTTTTTTAATCTCAAAGAGTGATCTTTGACAAGATTTTGAAATCGTACATAATTGAGAGCTCCTAAGAACCATAGAAGTTTTTATCTAAAATGATATCAAGAAATTTGTTAGTAAATTCAATACTTATTAATTGGTATAAGCATTGATATATTATGGAAAAATCTTATTTCAGTTTAAAATAATTTGATTTTTGGCTCAGAAATAACTAACCCATTTTTTAAAATTAACCATTTAAATATTTTTAAATGGCTAAAATGTTTGTCAATAGTATTTGAGAACACAAGAACAAATTTTATTTTTTAAACCAAAGGGCATGATTTAATGTCCAAAGGGCAAGTAAATGATATGAGCATCCCATCTTTTATCTGGATCTGCCAATATTCTGATTTTAAATCAAATTTAGAAAATATTTTTGCATTATGAAATCTATTTAATAAATCCCTTTTATCACGAGTTGAATCATCTTTAACTTGTGCTAAAAGTTTAATTAATTGGTTCTTTTGCTCGTGGGTGAGAGTATACAGACCTGTCATATTTATTATATTTTTATAATAATCTATCTGTTGATAGGAGTTGCAACAGTTATATTTATCAGATTTAGAATATGATGAGGATGAAGATGAAATATGTTCTTCTTGTTCTTCTGATTCTCTTTCAAAATGAGAGGATGTAAGCAAAATTTTCATCAGGGTTTGTTTTAACCCTTCGTCAATCTGAAGTTCATTTAACTTCTTCTTGAAAAGGCATCTGTGCAATGACCATGACCACATTTGTAACATAACATTTCATTTCTCTTATCTCTTTGGTTTTAAAACCAGAGGGACGAGAGTGCTTGTGTTTGTGTGAATTTGTCACATTTTTTATGACGTGATTTTTCACGTCTAGGAAAAATAGTTTTTCATATTTTTCTCTTGTGTTATAAGATAAAGGACGTACCTGAGGATCACAGTTGAATTTCCCATAGAATTTGCCAAGCTGTTTGCGCTCAAGTAGATGTTCTCTTTTCATTTGATCTTTTAATTTAAGATCAGAGCAGATAGCTAAACCAGTTTTAATACATGCAGAAATATGATTTCCATATGTAAGGATTTCATAGGGGATGGTTCCATCGTAAAGACGAAGAGAAACCTTAACCTTTTCAGCGAATAGATTAGGAAGGCCTTCAATGAAATTTTGCTTCCAGTGAAGGCTATTGGCATCATAAAGTGTCATGACGCGTGCTAGAAATATATCCTTGTACCATCGAAAATGGGTTAAGGATGGACATCTAATTTTGAAGGAGCGAGTTTTTTCTCCTTGATCTCCAATGGATCCAAAGAAAATGATCTATAATTATTTGGAGAAGATTATAGACCAATTTTCATTAGGTTTTGTGTCTTTTGGAAGATCCTTAGTACTTAAGTCAATTTTAAGAGGAGGTCTTCCCTTTGAGGAACAAGTGAGAAATTATCCCACCATCCTTTGAGTTCTAGAATCTTGAAATGATGGCTGACAATATGAGGTTTTCTTGATGTCTAGATTGAACAAGAGTAAACATAAGCATTTGATGAAGGGTATGAATGATTTGATGTTGAAAGTCCATCAATATTCCATTCATATAAAGAATCTCCATCATAGGAATTTCCTAAAATGAGTATCTTCTCAAATAATAAATCGAGGTGTTGGTTTTTATAATAATGTTTTTCCAAATTTTTCTTGGGATAAGAAAGTTTTTGGATATCAAAAGGAGGATGAGGATCTTGTAATTCTTGAAAAGGTTTTGAACTTTTTCAATATTACTTGATTGATCAGTATCAGTTTCGATTGAGGATTCAATTGAATCTTCATCCGATTGATTGATAACTTCAAGAGCTCCTACATACTTTTCACTTAAGTTTAGAATCAAATTTTGAATGTCTTTAGAAGAGAGTCCTAACTTAAGGGCCAACTTAGGAGGTGGTTGAATAAAAGGTTTCACAAATGGGTTTATACTAGTAGAAGCTTTTTCTGAAGCTTTGCTAGTTTCGGGGCTAGAAACCTTTTGTAATCGACAGACTCTAGGCTAAAAGATGATCAGTGATTATTTGAAGTATACTATTACTATAATTAAGTTGTTTAATTACAATAATAAATTCCTTTAGAATTTGGATCAAACTTATTTTTAAGGCCACTAATTCAGGTTTATCATCCACCATTTTACAACCGATGGAGGATAAGATGCTTCAATTATTTTTCCTTGCTCTGCTTTGCCATTTTTGAAAGTTAAAATAGCAACTTGAGCCGACATATAGTAATCAAAACCATGCTACGAAAGGAATAGTTGCTTTGGCTTGACTATTTCTTTCTCTCATTTTCTCGAAATATAAATCATTCATTTCGAGATATTGGTCTTGAGAAGTAAAACTTCTATACCAAGTACGAAGATTATCGTACTTTGGTTGGAAGTATTCCTTCAGAACAACCTCTCTAGTCTTAGAACCTATTGTGTAGCTCATTAAAACTAAAGTTCATTTTAGATGGAGTGGGAGATTGATTTTCTCTCACTGGATGATAGATATGATTTTTATTTAGGCGGGCCTCGACCGATGGTTCAGGAGTGTGTGAACCATCTAGACTTCTAAGATTTTAAGGGATAGAAACCATAGGAAGTGTAATGGATCGTTGAATCAACTTCAACATTTATCAATGTAGTTCCCAAATTGATAAATGATAGTTTTATCAATTTTGGGGAGAGACCATCTATTTAGGTCTTCTTCTTTCAAGGGGAACTCTGCCATTTCGTAGTTCTTGATTAAATTATTATTTCTCCTAATCGTTAGATTAGAAGTTACTTCAGAAGAAGTAGAAGCCATATATCCAAAAGGGGAAAAAGGGAGAGAGGAAGATGATGCAGGGAGAATTTGAAATAAATCACCACGTAAGGATAAAACAAACTAAGTATAAACCTCCATTAGAGAATTATCTTCCCACATAACAAAAAAATAGGACTTACAACTCTTTCAAGCCTCAATAGGGATTTACCATTTGCAATGCGAATATAAACCTCTACCGTGAGAATTATCCTGCATACCAAATAAATGACTTATCACTCTATCAAGCATCACAAATGTGGATGGCCATTTATACGAAGATGAGATAAAGCCATGGGAGGAATGAACAAAGTACTGGTTCATCCAAAGCATGGTGATATGTAACAAAAAATCTCTAACATCCTTCCCCTCCCTAGGGATTTACCCCATCATGGCTCTGATACCAAACTTCCTTTTGGAATTCTTGGTGGCAATTTTGAATTTTTGCTTTTAATTTTGGGAAGAAATTTGTTGTTTAATAGTTAAACTAGCAATTTCTTCTTGTAAATAATTTATATGCATAGACTTATTATTAAGCCTATTCATTTCATTTATGATAATTTCTTTTGGATTGGTGATAAAATAGAATGTGATTTTTTTTTATCCCAAAGAAAACAATTCCAAGATCATCAATTCTAGTGATAGGCATTATTTTAAGAAGAAAAAGAGTTCCCAAAATAATGTGTTGTGTGAAATTTTTGACTTAAATAAAAGGCATTTGAATACAAATATCATCTTGACACACTGCCACAGATGATAATTTATACTTAATTTGTAAAGATTCACCGTCGGCTGCCTTTAACCGCTGGCTTATTTTTTAAAAATATTTAGAAGGAATTATTCCATCTTGTATACATTTTAAATCTGCTCTACTATCAACTAGAGTAATTAAATTTGGTAAAATAAATTATTTTTTTATAATTAATTTAATGCAAATATACCATTTATGGTATATTTCCTTTTGCATATTTTGTAAGAAACCTGGTTCTTGATTAGAATATTCTATATTTTCAAATGAATTATCTTAATTTCAAGATCCATTAGGCGACCATTCATTTTGCTCTTCGACTTTAATTTCGAACTTCTAATTTTAGTTTCTTTTATTCAATTTTTAGCTCTGCTAAAGAAGCTGAATTAGAAGATGATGAACTTGCCTCAGATTTTTTTTTTAAATACTTCCAATAAGGAGTATATAGGGGGCTTGTAATTAAATTTTTCTAGTTTATCTTTCTTCTTATCATTAAGAAGATCGATAATTTTATCACGAGTTGAATCATCTTCAACTTGTGCTAAAAATTTAATTAATTGGTCCTTTTGCTCGTGGGTGAGCATACTACTGATATTTATTATATTTTTTAATAATAATCTGTTGACGAGTTTACAGCGATTTATCAAATTTATTAGAATCTGATGAGGATGAAGAAGAAATATGTTCTTCTTCTTCTTCTGATTCTCTTTCAGAATCAGAGGATGTAAGCAGAATTTTCATCAGGGTTTGTTTTAACCCTTCATCAATCTGAAGTTCATTTAACTTCTTCTTGATGGTGCATCTGTTCACGTAATGACCTGTACGGCCACATTTGTAACATTTTATTTCTCTTATCTCTTTGGTTTTAAAACCAGAGGGACGAGAGTGCTTATGTTTGTGCGTGAATTTGTCACATTTTTATGACATGATTTTCACGTTTAGGAAAAATAGTTTTTTGTGTTTTTTCCTTGTGTTTATAAGATAAAGGGCGTGCACGGTCTGGTTGAATTGCTCATTAGCTATTTTCAAGTAGATATTCTCTTTTCATTTGATCTTTTAATTTAAGATCGAGCAGAGACCGTTTAATACATGCGAAATAAGGTTTCCATATGTTAGGTTTCATATGGGATGGTTCCATCGTAAGAGAAACCTTAACCTTTTCAAAATAGAGGGAAGGCCTTCAATGAATTTTTGCTTCCAGTGAAGGCTATTGGCATCATAAAGTGTCATGACGCATGCTACAAATATATCCTTGTACCATAAGAAATGGGTTAAAGATGGACATCTTAATTTTTGGAGTAAGAAGTGAGTTTTTTCTCCTTGATCTCCAATGGATCCAGCAAAATGATCTATAACTATTTGGAGAAGATTATAGACCGAATTTTCATTAGGTCTTTGCTATTCTTTTGGAAGATCCTTAGTACTTAAGTCAATTTTTCCAAGGAGGTCTTTCCGTTGAGGAACAATGAGAAAATTATTCAACCATCCTTTCAGAGTTCCATAGAATCCTGAAATGATGGCTCGAGCGACAATATGAGGTTTTACTTGATGTCTAGATTGAATAGCAGTAGCAAACATTAGCATTCGATGAGGGGTATGAATGATTTGATGTTCAGAAAGTCCATCAATATTCCATTCATACAAAGAATCTCCATCATAGGAATTTCCTACAAAATGAGTATCTTCCTCAAATAATAAATCAGGAGGGGTTGGTTTTTTATAATAATGTTTTTCCAAATTTTTGTTGGGATAAGAAAGTTTTTGGATATCAAAAGGAGGATGAGGATCTTGTAAAAAAGGTTTTGAACTTTTCAATATTATGATTGATCGATATCGATTTGATTGAGGATTCATTTGAATCTTCATCCATCTGACTGAAATCTTCAAGAGCTCCTACATACTTTTCACTTAAATTTAGAATCAAATTCATGTCTTCTTGAGAGGGTCCTTAAGAGGTTTAGGAGGTGGTTGGATAAAAGGTTTCACAAATGGGTTTATACTAAGAAGCTTTTACGAGCTTTGCTAGTTTGAGCTAGAAACCTTTTGTTTAAGCATTCGATCAATTTTAGACTCTAGGCCAAAAGATGATCAGTGATTATTTGAAGTATGCTATTACTATAATTAAGTTGTTTAATTACAGTAATAAATTCTTTTAGAATTTGTTGATCGGAACTTATTTTTAGAGGCTAATTATAAGGTTTATCATCCACCATTTTACAACGATGGAGGATAAGATGCTTCAATTATTTTTCCTTGCTCTGTTTGCCATTTTTTGGTAGTTAAAATAGCAACTTGAGAAGATTGAGCATAGTAACTGCAAAACCATGTGACAAAAGGAATAGTTGCCTTAGCTTGATTATTTCTTTCTCTCATTTTCTCAAAATATAAATCATTTATTTCGAGATGTTGGTATTGAGAAGTAAAACTTCTATACCACCTCATTCCATTTAATCACTCTGTTAGTAGCAATATGGGATGCTAACAGATTTGTTTCAATCAGAGTAGTTCATTTGGCTGGTTGAATAGCTTTTTGAACTCTAGGATTTAGAGTATTTAAAACTTGAAAATGAATTCTGAAAATAAGAGCAATAGTTTCAGAACCCGGAAGGAAATCATAACCATAAAGATAATTTTAGAAAAAAGATTTATTTTGAAGAGATAAACTCAGATTCGAAAGGTGTTGAAATAGGCGGACATGCAGTCTCTACAACACTCATTAGGGATTGAGCCGGTGAAGGCATCGCCATCTCTTGCTTTTGAAATAGAAGCATTAAGACCTTTAAGGGTTAAAGGTTTGAATGCTATCTGTATCATCCCTATATATTTAAAATCTTGCATATATTTATGCAGATCTTCAAATGTTAGTAGATAAATAGTTTTATCCATTTGATATACAGTAATGGTTTATTCTACTGTTTTCACTAAAGATTGTCCCTTAAAATCAAAAATTCCAAATTGATAAATGATAGTTTTATTAATCTTGGGGAGAGAGCATCTATTTAGGTCTTCTTCATTCAAGTGGAACTCCGCCATTTCAGAGTTCTTGAATAAATTATTATTTCTCATAATCATTAGATTAGAAGTTACTTCAGAAGAAGTAGAAGCCATATAACCAAAAGGGGAAAAGGGAGAGAGGAAGATGATGCAGGGAGAATTTGAAACAAATTACCACATAAGGATAAAACAAACTACATAAACCTCCATTAGAATTATCTTCCTAGGCGGTCAACAAAATAGAACTTAAAACCCTTTCAAGCCTCCATAGCAGGATTTATGGCCATTTGTGACAAAGGCAGAATATAAACCTCCATTATCCCAGACAGTCAATAATAAACAGGACTTATCACCCTATCAAGCATCACCATGAGATGGCCATTTTTGTGAAGATGGGATAAAGCCATGGAGGAATGAATAAATCTTGGTTCATCAGCATGGAGAAATGTAATAAAAAATCTCTAACATCCTTCCCCTCCCTAGGGATTTACCCCATCATGGCTCTGATACCAGACTTACACCAGGAGCTTAACTTCTAAGCAACATTTCTCTTTTGTTTAATAATTATACCTTTGCTTCTAAGCAAAGTCTCTCTTGTGCCTCCACCTCTATATAAGGAGACTCTGTCTGTGTAATTAAAATTTGGTCTATAACTTTTCCAAACAATGATAGATCATTTTGCTGGATCCATTGGAGATCAAGGAGAAAAAACTCCAAATATATTTCAAATAAGGCCCATGGATTATTTATTGAATAATCTAAGGGAATTAAGGGTCCCTCTGATTATTCAATAAATAATCCATGGGCCTTATTTGAAAGATATTTGGTTGGCTGCCTTTAAGCGCTGGCTTATTTTTTCAAAATATTTAAAAGGAATTTGGCAGTAGGCAGGAAGAAAGAAGAACTAAGGAGAGTATAAGAGGAGAATAGAAGAGAAGAGGAGAAGGGAAAATTGAGCACTAAGCACAAATAATACACAGACAGAGCCTCCTTATATAAAGGTGGACGCACAGGAGAGACTCTGCTTAGAAGCAAAGGTAGAATTATTAAACAAAAGAGAAACATTGCTTAGAAGCTAAGTAATGGTATAATTATTAAATAGAAACATTGCTGTTAGGAAAAGCTACTATTATTAAATAAAAAAGATACTTTGCTTAGTGGCTAAGCAAAGGTACAAAATATTATAAGATGGCTACTTTTGGAAAGTAGCAATTATTTCATTTGGTGGGATCCACTTTATGTAAAGTAGGTTTCTTGCTGGTGAAGATAAGCGGCTACTTTTGGAAAGTAGCAACTATTTTTTCTGGTGGGTCTGCTTTATGAATTTAAGTTTCTCCAGTGGATTCCATCGATCTTGTCGAAGACTATTATATATGATATGATTAAACACATTGGCTTTGTGAGATGTTCCTTATGTTGAATCTCGATCTCATGAGGATGTCTTTTGATGCTTTTAGTACTTCATCTATTGATAGCTCAAAATCCATAGTTTTTTGAGGGATCGTTAATTCAGAATAAGCTTTAATAATGACTTTAATTTGCTTGAGCTTATCGTCAATATTGATTGAATTCCACCATTTTAGTAAACATGTTTTTGAAGGACCAACTGATTGAAGGGGTCCTTTCCAAGTATAACGTTCGACTCCAAATTTTGGCGGTCTGAAGAAATGAGCAAGATTTTGTCCTTGAATCATTTTCTGGGATTAATAGCCCTCATTTTGGGGGCAGCTTCCATCCAATAATTGAAGACTTCTCTGATTGGATCTAGAAGAATATTTAATTCTACTCCAAAATAGTTCCACCATCTGAAGAACCATGTTGGAAGTTCTTTGTTGATAATATCTTTGTTCATTATGAACATCCATGAATGCCTTCGTTTGTCATTGAGAAGGAAGAAGGCCTTCATCATAGCTTGCACATAGCACCAATAATTTATGCCAATTTTATACTGTAAATTAGTGGAGGATAAGAATACATTTTCTCTTGGAATGGAGTTAGACCCCATTCGCTTTGATGAAAGATCTTTTGTATAACGCATTTGCTATACAAAATTGTATGTTCGTCGACATGATTAATCTCAATACACTTTAATTGTATTAAGATTTTTCATAATTTTTTCTTGAGAGATTAGATTCAAATGGAAAAGGATTGTTTCCCAAATATCTTTCAAATAAAGCTCACGGATTATTTATTGAATAATCAGAGGGATTAATTTCAATAATATTCTATTTTATTTCTTTAGAAATAAATAGGTTCTTACGACATATTTTAGGGATGATGTTGCGACTTTTTTTAGAGGGTTCACCCTTTTAGTTGAAGAGGAAGTACCATAAAGATAAGTTTGCAAATTGATCAAAATTATTGAATTGATCGGATCTTTGCCATTATTGCGCCGTGACCTCCGAAAGAAAGACATCCTCGGTTAGGAGTAGTCATTCTTCCAAGCGGGGTGATCCACCCCTGATCGTCCCTGCAAGAATTCACGGGTCAGGAAATCAGGAAGAGAATTTTCATTACTTTTAATGAATTTGATGTTGAAATCGAAGAAGATTGCCATGATGCAAAATTTATTTTGAAACTAAATTTTTGACATCTTGTTCAATGATGTATTTGACTGAGGAACAATCAATACGAAGGATAAAATGCTTGTTAAGTAAATCATCTTAGAATTTTGAGATGCACTTAATCACAGAAATCATTTATTTTTTTGATAATGGAATACTTTTGCTAAGTAGGATTCCATTTACCAGAAACGAAGTGAACTAATTCTTCTTTTGAATTCTTTCACTGCTTTAGGATACCTCCATAGACCTTATCAGAGGCATCTGTTTCAACAATTTTGAAACTAGTAGGGTCCGGAAGATTAAGATAGGGAAGATTTTGAACCCTTTCTTTAATTTTACGCACTGCCATGGTATGAGTATCAGACCATGATGGGGGATTCTTTTAATAAAGAGTGGGGCATCTTTGGCAAGATTTTGATAAATCAGTTACATAATTGAGAGCTCTGTTGATTTTTTTCTAAAATGATATCGAAATTTGTTAGCAAATTCAATACTTATATTAATTGGTATAATAGAAGCATTGGATATATTGTATAAAATCTTATTTTGAAATAATTTTATTTTTTTTTAAATAACTAATCCATTTTTTAAAACTTTGTTTAGCAGCTTGTAATTAATTAGAAGTTATGGTCTCCCTCTTTCCTTTTCTGCCAAATTCATAACATAGAATGCGGTACAGCTCCAAGGGGTGTAGGATTGCCGAATTATTCCTTTTGTTAATAAATCGGCGATCTCTTCTTTACATAAAGCAAGGTAGTGCTCGTTCATTTGACAAGGATGAGCCTTAGTGGGAATGTCTCGTTCATTGAAATTATCAATGTATGGGAAATCCACTACATGAGTCTTTCTTTCCCAGAAAGCAATTGGGTTGTCACCACAAACTTCCTTTTGGAAATTTTGGTGGCAATTTTTAATTTTTCTTTGAATTTTGGGGAAGAAATTTGCTGTTTAAAAGTTAAACTAGCAATTTCTTCTTGTAAATAATTTATATGCATAGACTTATTATTAAACCTATTCATTTCATATATGATAATTTATTTAGGATTGGTGATAAAACAGAATGTGATTTCTTTATCCCAAAGAAAACACTTAATTTCAGTATCATCAATTCTAATGATAGGCATTATTTTAAGAAGAAAAGGAGTTCCCAAAATAATGTGTTGTGTCAAATTTTTGACTAAATTAAAAGGCATTTGAATACAAATATCATCTTGACTCACGGCCACAGATGATAATTTATATTTAATTTGTAAAGACTCACCGTCAGCTGCCTTTAACCACTAGCTAGTTTTTTCAAAATATCTAGAAAGAATTATTCCTTCTTGTATACAATTTAAATCATCACTATCTACTAGAAAGTTAAATTTTTGGTAAATAAATTCTTTATTTATAATTAATTTAATGGAAATATACCATTTCGGTATATTGCCTTTTGTTAAAGAAACACGGTTCTTAATTAGTCTATATTTTCAAATGAATTGGGCATCTTCTGATTAATTTCAAGATCCATTAGATGACCAATCATTTGCTCTTGCTAGCTTTAATTTCTTTGAACTTCTAATTTTAGTTTCTTTAATTCGGTTTTAGCCTAAAGAAGAATTAGAAGATGATGAACAAGATTTTTCTTAAATACTTTCGATAAGGAGTATATTGGAGGCTTGTAATTAAATTTTTCTAGTTTATCTTTCTTCTTATCATTAAGAAGATCGATAATTTTATCACAAGTTGAATCATCTTTAACTTGTGCTAAAAGTTTAATTAATTAGTCCTTTTGCTCATGGGTGGCGTATCTGACCATATTTATTATATTTATAATAATCTATCTTGTGGGGAGTTTACCTTGATTTATAGATTTATCATGATTTGAGTCGATAAGGATGAAGATGAAATATGTTCTTCTTCTTCTTCTGATTCTCTTTAAGAATCAGAGGATGTTAGCAGAATTTTTATCAGGGTTTGTTTTAACCCTTCGTCAATCTAAATTTCATTTAACTTCTTCTTGACAGTGCATCTGTTTACGTAATGACCTGTACGGCCACATATGTAACATTTTATTTCTCTTGTCTCTTTGGTTTAAAACTAGAGGGACGAGAGTGCTTGTGTTTGTGCATGAATTTATCACATTTTTTATGACGTGATATTTCACGTTTAGGAAAAATAGTTTTTCATTTTTTTCCCTTGTGTTTATAAGATAAAGGACGTACCTGAGGATTAAAGTTGAATTACTCATAGAATTTGCCAAGTTGTTTGCACTCAAGTAGACGTTCTCTTTTCATTTGATCTTTTAATTTAAGATCAGAGCAGATTGCTAAACCAATTTTATTACGTAAATAAGGTTTCCATATGTAGGGTTTCTTTCATGGGATGGTTTTTCCATCAGAAGACTAGAAACCTTAACTTTACACAATAATAGATTGGGAGGCCTTCAATGAATTTTTGCTTCCAAAGAAAGGCTATTGGCATCATAAACATGACTGCAAAAAAATATATCCTTGTACCATCAAAATGGTTGGATACATCTTAATTTTGGAGTAAGAACGAAGTTTTTCTTCTTGATTCCAATGGATCAGAAATGATCTATAATTGTTTAGAAGATTATAGATCAAATTTTCATTAGGTTTTGCTATTCTTTGGAAGATCCTTATTTAAGTCAATTATTGAGGTCTTCCTTTGAGGAACAAAGTGAGAAAATTATCCCACCATCCTTTAGAGTTCCGTGAGAATCAAATGATGACTTACATGAGGTTTTGCTTGAGGTCTAGATTGAACCCAGTAGCAAACATAAGCATTCATGAAGGGTATGAATGATTTGATGTTCGTGAAAGTCCATCAAAATTCCATTCTAAAGAATCTCCATTATAGAATTTCTACTAATGAGTATCTTCCACAATAATAAATCGAAGAGTGAGTTTTTTTATAATAATGTTTTTCCAAATTTTTCTTTGGATAAGAAAGTTTTTGGATATCAAAAGGAGGATGAGAATCTTGTAATTCTCAAAAAGGTTTTGAACTTTTCAATAATACTATGATGAGATATTTGTCTTCATCATTGACATATCTTCAAGAATTCTACATACTTTTCACTTAAATTTAGAATTAAATTTAATGTCTGAAGAGGGCCCCAACTTAAGAGCCATAGAGGTGGTTGATAAAGGTTTCACAAATGGGTTTATACTAAGAAGCTTTCTTAAGCTTCACTAGTTTTTGATAGAAACCTTGTTTTAGCATCTGATCGATTTTAGACTCTAGGCTAAAAAACATGATCAATGAAGAAGTTTTTATTACTTTAATATTAATTACAAGCAAATTCTTAATTTGTGGATCGAACTTATTTTTTCTCGCTAATTTTCATCCACCATTTTTTACAATTGATGGAGGATAAATTCTTCAATTATTTTTTCTTGCTCTGCCATTTGGTAGTTAAAATAACTTGAGAGATTGAAAGTAATTGCAAATGCTAAAAGGAATAGTTGCTTTAGACTATTTCTTTCTCTCATTTTCAAATATAAATCATTTATTTGAGACGTTAGTCTTGAGAAGTAAAACATCTATACCAAGTATAAAATTATTTTTTAAAGTATTCCTTGAACAATCTCTAGTTTTTTGAACCTATTGGTAGCTCAAAGACTAAAGTTCATTTCATGATGGAGATTGATTTTCTCATGATGATAGATGATTTTATTTACTTCAATATGGTTCATGTGAACCATCCAGACTTCTAAGGTTTCAAGGGAGAAACCTATGTGATGGATCAAGAGGTTGAATTTGATTTAACATCGCCATCCGCTTGAATTATCATCTACATCTGATTAATGGAAGGTCTGTATCGCGATGGTATAGTCCATGAGAAAAGCACCTCATTCCATTTAATCACTCAGCAATATCTTAACAAATTTTTCAATCGAGTAGTTTGTCTTGGTTGAATAAATTTTCAAACTCTAGATTTATATTTAAAACTCTAAAATGATTTCTAAAAATTAGAGCAATAGTTTTCAACTAAGGAAATCATAACCATAAAGTCAGAAATGTAATTTTAATCAAAAAAAGATTTATAGAGATAAACTCAGATTGGGAAAGTGAAATAAATCTGCCCGTGACATAAAGGCTTTCTACAACACTCATAGGGATTCATAAAGGCATGCCATCTCTAACCTAAAATAGAAGCATTGACCTTAAGGGTTAAAGGTTTGAATTTATCATATCCCTATATGAATATATTTTAAAATTATATATTTAAGATCTAAACTTAGTAGATAAATGGTTTTATATTTGATGAGAATATTTGTTCTAATTTTCACTAAAGATTTTCCCTTAAAATCAAAAGTTCCAAATTGATAAATGATAGTTTTATCAATCTTGGGGAGAGACCTTCTATTTAAGTCTTTATTCAAGGGAACCGCCATTTCGAGTTCTTGATTAAATTATTATTTCTCCTAATCTAGATTATAAGTTACTAGAAGAGCCATATAACCAAAGGGAAAAAATGAGAGAGAAGATGATGCAGAATTTGAAACAAATTACCACATAAGGATAAAACAAACTAAGTATAAACCTCCAGAGAATTTATCTTCCTCATCAATAACAAAATTGATTATATCAAGCATCATCAAAGGGATGCCATTTTGTGATGAAGACGATAAACCACAGGAAATTTAACAAAGTGGTTGTAAAATTCTTTTTAGAATGGATCAACTTATTTTTCCATTCATATTTTGGTTTCTATTCATTTTATGTCCAAAGAGAAAAATCAATCTATCCATATGAAATGTCCATGAGAGAAAATCAATCTCACATCCAAAATGAACTTTAGTCTTAATGAGCTACATGGGTTCTAAGACTATAGAGGTTCAAGGAAAACTTCCAACCAAAGTATGATAATTTATATACTTGATATAGAAGTTTTACTTAAGACCAACATCTCAAATATTTATATTTGAGAAAATGAGAAAGAAATAGTCAAGCCAAGGCAACTATTCCTTTCATCCATGGTTTGACTATTATGCTCAATCACAATTTTAACTACCAAAAAATGGTAAAAAAGAGTAAGGAAAATAATTGAAGCATCTTATCCTCCATCTTTATAAAATGGTGGATGATAAACCTTAGAATTAGCGCCTTCAAAAAAAATAAGTTTTGATCCACAAATTCTAAAGAATTTATTACTATAATTAAATAACTTAATTATAGTAATAGTATTTCAAATAATTCATCATATTTTAGCCTAGTGTCTAAAATTGATCGATGTTAAACAAAAGGTTTCTGCCAAAACTAGAAAGCTCAAAAAAAGCTTCTACTATAAACATATTTGAAAACTTTTTCTCCAACCACCTCCTAAACTGCTCTTAAGTTGGACTCTCTTCAAGACATTCGAATTTGATTCTAAATTTAAGTGAAAAGTATGTAGAGTTCTTGAATATATATCGATGAAGATTCAAATGAATCCTCAACCAAAACTGAATCCATCAATCAAGTAATATTGAAAAAATTCAAAACTTTTCAAGAATTACAAGATCCTCATCCTCCTTTGATATCCAAAACTTTCTTATCCAAAGAAAATTTGGAAAACATTAGTATAAAACCCACTCCTCGATTTATTATTTGAGAAAGATACTCATTTAAATTCTATGATGGAGATTCTTTATATGAATGGAATATTGATGGACTTTAACATCAAAACATTCATACCCTTCATCGAATGCTTGTTTCTACTTGTTCTCTAGACATCAAGAAAAAAAACCACATATTATCGGAGCCATCATTTCGTGATTCTGAACTAAAGGATGGTGGGATAATTTTCTCACTTCTTAAAGGGAAGACCTTTAGCAAAATTGACTTAAGTACTAAGGATCTTCCAAAAGAATAGCAAAAACCTAATGAAAATTCTATAATCTTCTCCAAACAATTATAGATCATTTTGCTGGATCCATTGGAGATCAAGGAGAAAAACTCTCTTACTCCAAAAAATTAAGATGTCCATCCTTAACCCATTTTGATGGTACAAGGATATATTTCTAGCATCAAGACACTTTATGATGCCAATAGCCTTCTGGAAGCAAAAAAATTCATTGAAGGTCTTCCCAAATTTGTCAAAAAATGTTAAGGTTTCTCTTCGCCTCTATGATGGAACCATCCCATATGAAACCCTAACATATGGAAACTTTATTTTTGCATGTATTAAAATCAGATTAGCTATATGCTCTGATCTTAAATTAAAAGATCAAATGAAAAGAGAACATCTACTTGAGACAAAGAATTTGAACAAATTCAACTCATCCTCACCTTTATTTTTCAAAAATAGGGGAAAAACATGAAAGACTATTTTTCCTAAATGTGAAAAATCACGTCATAAAAATGTGATAAATTCATGCACAAACACAAGCACACTCGTCCCTCTGGTTTTAAACCAAAGAGACGAGAAATAAAATGTTACAAATATGGTCGTACAGGTCATTACGTGAACAAATGCACCGTCATGAAAAAGTTAAATGAACTTCGATTGAAAAGGGTTAAACAAACCGATGAAAATTCTTACATCCTCTCGATTAAAAGAATCAGAAGAAGATGAAGAAGAACATATTTCATCTTCATTCTAGTCAGATTCTAATAAATCTGATAAATCTATTGCAAGTCTGCCATGATAGATTATTATAAAATATAATAAATATGATCAGATACGCCACCCACGAGTAAAAAGGACTAATTAATTAAACTTTTAGCACAAGTTGAAGATATTCTCGGATAAAATTATCGATCTTCTTAATGATAAGAAGAAAGATAAATTAGAAAAATTTAATTACAAGATCCTATATACTCTTATCAAGTATTTAAGAAAAAATCTGAGGCAAGTTCATCATCTTCTAATTTCTTTAGCAAGCTAAAACTAAATTAAAGAAATTAAAATTAGAAGTTCTGAAATTAAAATCGATAAGAGCAAATGAATGGTCGCCTAATGGATCTTGAATTAATCAAAAGATGCCCAATTCATTTGAAAATATAGAAGCGATTCTAATCAAGAACCGTGTTTCTTACAAAATATGCAAAAAGGCAATATACGAAATGGTATATATCCATTAAATTAATTATAAATAAAGAATTTATTTTAAAATTTGCTCTAGTTAGGAGTAGATTTAAATTCTATACAAGAAGGAATAATTTCTTCTAAATATTTAAAAAAAAATAAGCCGGTTAAATACCATGTGAATCTTTAAAATTAAGTATAAATTATCATCTCTGGTGTGTCAAGATGATATTTGTATTCAAATGAATTTTTTTAGTCAAAAATTTGACACAACATATTTTGGGAACTCCTTTTCTTCTTAAAATAATGTATCACTAGAATTGATGACTAGAATTGTTTTCTTTGGATAAAGAAATCACATTCCATTTTATCATCAATCCTAAAGAAATTATAATAAATGAAATGAATAGGCTTAATAATAAGTCTATGCATATAAATTATTTACAAGAAGAATTTGCTAGTTTAACTATTAAACAATAAATTTCTTCCCAAAAATTAAAACCAAAAATTCAAAATTTCCACCAAGAATTCCAAAAGGAAGTCTGTGGTGACAACCCAATTGCTTTCTGGAAAGAAAGACTCATGTAGTGGGTCTCCCGTACATCGATAATTTCAATGAACGAGACATCCCACTAAGGCTCATCCTTGTCAGATGAATGAGCACTACCTTGCTTTATGCAAAGAAGAGATTGTTGATTTATTAAAGAAAGGAATAAGCAATCCTACTCTTGAGCTACTCACATTCTATGTGAATTATGTAAAAAAGGAAAGAGAGACCGCGACTTGTAATTACAAAGCTAAACAAAGTTTTAAAATGGATCGATATCCACCCTAATAAAAGAGATTTATTAAATAGATTGCATAATACAAAATATTTTCCAAATTTGATTTAAAATCGATGTTGGCGATCGATAAAAGAATCGATCACTATAAAATAAAGATTCTTGGATATTACTGGAACGTAATGCCCTTTGATTTAAAAAAAATGCACCTTCAATTTCGATATCATGAATAATATAAAAGATTATTTTAAATATATTTTAATCTATATTGATGATGTTCTTGTTCTTAAACAATATTGACTAACACTTCAACCATTTAAAAAACATTTAAATGGTTAATTTTAAAAATGATTTTTGAGCTAAATCCAAATTATTTCAAATAAATAAGATTTTTTGCCATAATATCTAATGCTTTATTATAAATTAATAAGATTGAATGCTAAAAATTTTCTTAATATCTTTCCAGATTAAAAAATCACCATCTCAGAGCTAAATTATGAAAAATTCTATCAAAATTTGAAAAAATAAAATCTAAATTCTCTCAGAAAAATTATCAATGGAATCCACATCATACCATCGCAGATTAAAATTCAAAGAAAAACAAAATTTATCTTAATTATCATCATTACATTTCAAAATGTTTCAAATAAATTTTGCATAAATGATATCAGCAAAATAAAAATTTAATGAAAATTCTTATTCTCGAAATTTTAATCACATGAAATATTCTATTTTCAAAAAGAAGCGCCTGATTAATGGCATCTCAAAAATTAAGATTTACTTATCATTTTCTCTTTGATAATGATCCCAAAAAAAGATGTCGAAGAACCTATTTATTTATAAATAAATAAAATAGAATATTATTGAAATTAATCCTCCATTATTCAATAAATAATCCATGGGCGTTATTTGAAAGATTTTGAAACAATCCTTTCCCATTTGAATCTAATCTCAAGAGAAAATTAGAAAATCAATTCGTGTATTGAGATTAATCATCTTCGATCGATGAACCATACAATTTTGTATTACAAATGTTATACAAAAAATCTTTCATCAAAGTGTGGAGTCTAACTCATTCCAGAAAAATGTATTTTATCCTCCACTAATTTACAAGACAAAATTGGCATAAATTATTGGTGTTATGTTATGATGAAGGCCTTCTTCCTTTCCAAATGAAGGCATTCATGGATGTTCATAATGAACAAAGATATTATCAAAAAAGAACTTCCAAAGATAGTTCTTCGATGGTGGAACTATTTCATGAATTAAATATTCTTCCGATCTAATCAAAGAAGTCTTCAATGACCGATGGAAGTCGCCCCAAAATGAGGGCTATTAATCCCAGAAAAATGATTCAAGGATAAAATCTTGCTCATTTCTTCACGGACTGCCAAATACCATGGATTTAGAGCTGGAACGTTATACTTGGAAAGGACTCCTTCAATCAGTTGGTCCTTCAAAGATAATTTTTACTAAAATGGTGGAATTCAGTCAACATTGAGGTTAAGCTCAAGCAAATTAAAGTCATTATTAAAGCTTATTCTGAATTAACGATCCCTCAAAAAACTATGGATTTTGAGCTATCAGTAGATGAGGTACTACAAAGCATCAAAAGACATTATCCTCAAGAGACTGAGATTCAACATAAGGAAGGTCTCAAAAAAATCTACGAAAATCAACTCGCCAAGGTGTTTAATCACCCTATCTATATCTGACAATAAGTCTTCATGGCATCATGAAATGAGAAACTTAAATTATAAAGACCCACCGAAGAAATAATTGCTACTTTCCAAAGTAGTCATCTCAAGAAGAACCTACTTTACATAAAGTGGGTCCCACCAAAAATAATTGCTACTTCCAAAAGTAAATCTTATTCTCAGACCTTTGCTATTCAAAAGTATCTTTTATTTAATAATAGTATCTTTGCTTAACAAAGTTTCTATTTAATAATTATATGTTTTAACTTCTAAGAACGCTTTCTTTGTTTAATAATTGTACCTTTTTCTAAGCAAAGTCTCTGGCCTCCACCTCTATATAAGGAGGCTCTTCTGTATTATGTGTGTTTAGTGCTGCTCGCTTTCTCCTTCTTCTTCTTCTATTCTCCTCTTGTACTCCCTTTCTTCCTTCCCGCCATCGCAAGTTATTTTTTTAAGTTTTACTAAATAAGTGTTTTATATATCCTAGTTTAATTCTGGTATCAGAGCCATGATGGGGTAAATCCCTGGGGAGGGGATGGATGTTGGAGATTTTTTGTTACATTTTACCATGCTTTGCATAAACTAGTACTTGGTTCATTCCACCCATAACTTTATCCTGTATTCATCGCAAATGGCCATCCCTGTTGCGTGATGCTTGATAGGGTGATAAGTCCTATTTTTATTGAATGGGATAATTCTTGAGGTTTATATTCTGCCTTCTGCAAATGGCCATAAATCCTGCTATGAGGCTTGAAAGGGTTGTAAGTCTTATTTTGATGATAAAGATAATTCTCTAATGAAGGTTTATACTTAGTTTGTTTATCCTTATGTGGTAATTTGTTTCAAATTCAGATCATCTTCCTCTCCTTTTCCCTTTTGGTTATATGGATTCTACTTCTTCTAAGTAACTTCTAATCCATTTGGAGAAATAATAATTTAATCAAGAACAGAGTTCCTTGAATGAAGAAGACCTAAATAGATGGTTCTCCCAAAATTGATAAAACTATCATTTATTAATTTGGAACTTTGATTCTAAGGAAAATCTTCAATGTGTAGAACAAACCATTATCAGAAGTCAAATGGATAAACCATTTATCTACTAACATTTGAAGATTTTATTAATATATGCAAGATTTTAAATATATTCATATTGGGATGATAGATAGCATTCAAACCTTTAACCCTTAAAGGTCTAAATGTTTCTATTTTAGCAAGCTAAGAGATGGCGATGCCTTCATGGCTAATCAGTGTCATGTGAGACTAGCCTATGTCACGGGCCAGTTTATTTCAACACCTTTCTCAATCTAAGTTTATCTCTTTATGATATAAATCTTTTTGAAGCTCTAAAATTATATTTACACTTTTATGATTATGATTTCCTTCTAGGTTCTGAAACTTTTACTCTAATTTTTAGAATTTATTTTTGAGTTTTAAATACTCTAAATCCTAGAGTTCAGAAAGCTGTCCAACCAGCCGAACAAACTACTCTGATCAAAACAAATCTGTTAGCATCCCATATTGCTATTAACAGAGTGATTAAATGGAATGAGGTGGTATTTCCTGACTCATGGACTATACCATGTGTGGTCGCACCAAGACCTTCCATTAATCAAGATGTAGATCAGATAATTCAAACAACTGATGGCAATGTTGAAGTTCGATTCAACCCTCATCGATCCATTACACTTCCTAGGGTTTCTATCCCTTCTGAAACCTCAGAGAAGTCTAGATTGGATGGTTCATACACTCCTGAACCATCGGTCGAAGCCCTTCACCTAAATAAAAAATCATATCTATCATCCAGTGAGAGAAAATCAATCTCCCACTCCATCTAAAATGAATTTAGTCTTAATGAGCTACACAATAGGTTCTAAGACTAGAGAGGTTGTTCTTAAGGAATACTTCCAAAAATGATAATTTTCATACTTGGTATAGAAGTTTTACTTTTCAAGACCAACATCTCGAAATAAATGATTTATATTTTGAGAAAATGAGAGAAAGAAATAGTCAAGCCAAAGCAACTATTCCTTTCGTAGCATGGTTTTATAGTTATTATGCTCAATCTGCTCAAGTTGCTATTTTAACTACCAAAAAATGGCAAACAGAGCAAGAAAAATAATTGAAGCATCTTATCCTCCATCAGTTATAAAAATGGTGGATGATAAACCTTAGAATTAGCGCCTTAGAAAAATAAGTTCATCCACAAATTCTAAAATAATTTATTACCGTAATTAAACAACTTAATTATAGTAATAGTACTTTCAAATAATCACCGATTTTTTTAGAGTCCAAAATATCGATGCTTAAACAAAAGGTTTCTAGCCCAAACTAGCAAAGCTTTAGAAAAGCTTCTACTAGTATAAACCCATTTTAAACCTTTATCCAACCACCTCCTAAAGCTCTAAGTTAGGACCCTCTTTTAAGACATTTAGAATTTGATTCTAAATTTAAGTGAAAAGTATGTAGAGCTCTTGAAGATATCAATAATGATGAAGATTCAAATGAATCCTCAATCAAACGACATCGATAATCAAGTAATATTGAAAAGTTCAAAACCTTTTTCAAGAATTACAAGATCCTCATCCTCCTCTTGATATCCAAAAACTTTCTTATCCCAAGAAAAATTTGGAAAAATATTATTATAAAAAACCAACACCTCTTGATTTATTATTTGAGGAAGATACTCATTTCATAGGAAATTTCTATGATGGAGATTCTTTATATGAATGGAATATTGATGGACTTTCTGAACATCAAATCATTCATACCCTTCATCAAATACTTATGTTTGCTATCTGCTATTCAATCTACATCAAGCAAAACCACATATTATCGCTCGAGCCATCATTGTCAGGATTCTCTGGAACTCTAAAAGGATGGTGGGATAATTTTCACTATTCCTCAAAGGGAAGACCTAAATTGATTAAGTACTAAGGATCTTCCAAAGAATAAAGAAAACCTAATGAAAATTGGCCTATAATCTTCTTCAAATAATTATAGATCATTTTGGATCCATTGAGATCAAAGAGAAAACTAGCTCCTTACTCAAAATTAAGATGTCCATCCTTAACCCATTTTGATGGTACAAGATATATTTCAAGCATGTGACATGACACTTTATGATGCCATACTGGAAGCAAAAATTCATTGAAGGCCTTCCCAATCTATTTGAAAAGGTTAAGGTTTCTTCTTATGATGGAACCATCCAAAACTCTTCATATGGAAACCTTATTTCGCATGTATTAAAATTGGTTTAGAATTTGCTCGATCTTAAATTAAAAGATCAAATGAAAAGAGAATGCCTACTTGAGCAAACAAATTTTTAATTCTGATGAACAATTCAACAGGATCCTCGTATCTTTATCTTCCAAATACAAGGAAAAACATAAAAAACTATTTTTCCAAAGCATGAAAAGCACGCCATAAAAAAAGTGATAAATTCATGACAAACAAAAGCACTCTCCCTTTTTCTAAAACCAAAGAGACAAGAGAAATAAAATGTTACAAATGTGGCCATCAGTCATTACAAATAGATGCCGAAGAAGTTAAATGAACTTCAGACATAAGGGTTAAAACAAACTCGATGAAAATTCTTACATCCTCGATTAAAAGAGAATAAGAAGAAGAACATATTTCATCTTCATCTTCATTATAACTGATAAATCTAACTATCTCAAGTAAAAGATTATTATAAAAAATATAATAAAAAGGTCCATAAACGCTCACCCACGAGCAAAAGGACCACTAAAATTTTAGCACAAGTTGAAGATGATTCAACTCATGATAAAATTATAGATCTTCTTAATGACAAGAAGAAAGATAAATTAGAAAAATTTAATTACAAGCCTATATACTTATCTAAAGTATTTAAGAAAAATGGCAAGTTCATCATCTTCTAATTAAGCTTCTTTAGCGAGCTAAAAACCAAGAAACTAAAATTAGAAGTTCAAGAAATTAAAGTCGAGGGCAAATGAATGGTCATCTAATGGATCAAAATTAATTTAAGACCAATTCATTTGAAAATATAGAAGTTGATTCTAATCAAGAACCGTGTTTCTTACAAAATATGCAAAAGGCAATATACCGAAATGGTATATTTCCATTAAATTAATTATAAATAAAGAATTTATTTTACCAAATTTAACTTCTAATTGATACGAGTAGATTTAAATTGTATACAAGAAGGAATATTCCTTCCAAATATTTTGAAAATAAGCTTGGTTAAAGGCAAACCACTGGTGAATCTTTACAAATTAAGTATAAATTATCATCTGTCGTGTGTCATTTATTTGTATTCAAATGCCTTTATTTTAGTCAAAAATTTGACACAACATTATTTGGGAACTCTTTTCTTCTTAAAATAATGCCTATCATCATAAATCATAAATGTTGATTACAATGTTAAGATGATGTAATTTGAATGATTATATTATTGATTTTGAATTATTAAATGTCATAAGAAAGAAATAAGATTTGATGAGAATTAAGTCAAGGACATAAATTTTAGGGATCACACTTGCATTACATGACATGAATCTAAAATGAAGAAGAAAATTTGCGGATAACTCAATTTGATTTGATTAAAATTTGAAACAAGATTCACTAGCAAAAAAATTTATAATCACCAAATATTAAGATCAATCAATTTTAATTTATTTTATTTTAATTGATGTGGAGGCATATCTGAGAGACTAAATTATGAGGTATATGATTCCACTAAAGCAAATTAAATCCATTTATATTGATTTGATTTCAAAAAATATTTATGTATACGCTAATAAGAGTTTTTATTTCTTTGATTTAGACTCTCTATTTAATTTGGCTCCATTGGATGTTGGTTTTGAGATTTGTTTGTTCAATTTTGTTTGTATATGATTTTTCCATAGAATGTGATTTAACTCAAAAAATTCTTTAATTTAATGAAGAATTTATAAATTGTTGGTATATGAATAGAAATTTATTGTTAACCTACATTTACAAAAGGGATATATACATAAGAAGCCAAATAATTTTCCTTTAGTGTACATAATGGTTGTTTGACAAGGTGTAAGCAGACTTAAATTTTAAATCTAAAATATTAGTGAACCATTGGATGCACAACAAATCAAATAACCAAGAATATCTAAGTGAATGCTACTAAGGACTTATGTCAACTCAAAAGTAAGTATTAATTTTATTTTAGTTTTGATTTGATGGTTTGGTTTTTTTTAGAATCATATGTTTGTTATAGCTCAAAAATTTGATAGATTAATTTATGGAATTGTATGATGGACCCACTAATCTATAATCCTTGTCATCTCATATTCCAAATGGATAGTCTACTTTAGAGCTAGAATGGGTTACCTTTCAAGGTAAATGACTATGCTAAAGAAGGCATGACTTACATCTTTTAAAGCAAACAACCATGATGTAAGAAGACAACAAATCAAACTCAACTTATTATTGAATGAATGCATCAAGACTTAAATCAACTCAAGAGTAGTCACACAAATTTTAATGAGTTTCTTTCTAAAGATAGAATGCTTTTGGGAAAAGGTATCATTAGGTTATTAATCACAAGTGCATATATATATATATATATTTTTTTACTATTGATGTGAGGGACCACACTAAGAAGAGGATATATCATCCTTGTATCTCAAATTTATTAAAGGAGAGCACATCCATGTGATGATTCTCCAATCAAAGTGTTTACTTGAGGGAACTATCCAAATAGTAACCCCAAAGTGTCTAAATGGGGTAAAAGGATGATCCAAATATAATGCCCACAAGGAGTTGCTAGGCATTATATTAAGCCCCAAAAAAGAAAGCTTATAGAACAATGGACAACACAAGAGAAAAAGTGTAACTCATCTACCATGAGTGGTGTATCCAGAACAACCAACCTAAGGTGTATCTATCAGCATGAGTGGTGTATCCATTAGCATAGTGAGAACCAACCAACCTAAGGTGCCCATTGGTGTCTAACTATCAATCTGGAAAGAAGCATGGTTTACTACTCTTAGAGACTACTAAACTTAGCAGAAGGATCAACACTTGTATATGGTAAGGTATTAGGGACTAATCCTAAACCTAAAATATACTGACCCAAAATGCATAAGTAATCTAAGAAGAAAGCATAGTAGACTCACATCCTTTAAATGAAGCAAACATGAGATAGCTTCTGCATTAAGGCTAAAAAAGCCAATGAATGTAAGAAGGAAAACTTAGCAAACTACATCCTCAAAAGTAAGAACACCATGACACACTTTTGAACATTACCCAAATAAATTGAGATTATCAGCATTATCTCAACTAAAAGATAAAGATATGTGTTATTTTATATGTTTGTGATTTATGTGGTTATGTCGATGAAGGATAGATGTTCTTATCTACCCTAAACACATCGTGGCAGATTCCTAAACAAGAATACTTTCAACATAGAAGAGATTGAATTCAAAATAGAATTTTCATTGATTAATTATTCAAAACATGATTTAAATATTTAAGTAGAGCTCATTGATTGGAAGCATTGGAAACTCTCCATTATGATTGTCGATAGATCTTCTAAGCCTCTCTATGAAAAGGGCCTTCCCAAGTGGGTTCAAACTTCCTATCTTAAAATGAATTGGTCTTGAACTAAAATAGGCTCTATCAAAAGCTCAGATGATATATTGTGAGCTTAAATCATTTTAGCTTTAAAGGTCATTCTGCCTATTTTTTGATCTCATATTTATTAGTGATGGAGTTGACTCTATAGAACAACATTATACAACCAATTATAATTAGACGCTTCTGTTTTAGATGAATTTGGAAGAAGTAGATTAGTTTTACCACTATGTAGATAAATTCAATGGCCATGCCAATGTATGATAATGGAATTCATGGTTTGACCACACCGAGACATTAAATTTTTCATCCTATATCCATGCAATCTTCATCAATGGCGAGTATCTCCTTTTGCTCTTGGTTTTCATCTTCGTCGGATTGGTTCCCATAATCATGATGATCTACTCAATTGTCAAACAACGAACATATGATCGACCATCCAGACAAGACACCATCCAAGAGCATAAAGTGCTTTCTATTCATTTATTTTGAGACTTTCTTATGGTAATTTTCCTTTATTTAAGTAATCCAATTGGTTGCTAACTCCCTCATCCTTCTTATGGAAACCTCCCCTTCAAGTGAGTACTTGATATTTTATAATAACGATAAGACTTGTTTAAATATTGACTCATCCTTCAACATGCCAACTCCTTAGCAAGCATGGCTAAAAGCATAAGATTCTCCTCGAGGAATCTTACAAATGATAACTGATCAATATCTCAAAATGGTAGTGATGATCTTGGTCATACTTTATAGAACAGATTTGGCTAATAACTATCTCAATCTAAGATGTTGATGTTGGATGCTTAGAGTAAACATGACCAATAAGATCTAATATGGCTTCTTTAAAAGGATTGGATATATGATATGAGAATCTCATAAGATTATAGTATATTCTTCGCTTTCCTGAATAATAGATTTTGGTTCTTTCCTCTTTGAGAGGAAGCCCCACCATCAAAGTACATCTATGAATGCTATAAGTTCATGATTTTTCATCGTGATCATCACTAAGCATAGAAACAATAGATGTTACAAGAAATATAACATTTGCTTTCACCACATGGAGAACCAAAGGTAATGCTAAGAGAGATCATGGACCGTCGTGAACTATCTGATAGGTCACCTAGAGATAAGGGATTCATGAGATTAAGTTCACCATAAGGAAGATGTAGTTTTTTTCTTCGCAAAGATTAATGCTAAAAATGCTTCTCAATGAGTGAATAATTAGCCTCAAAGATAAATGACAGGCAAGAAGTGAATTTTCTTCCCTTCATCATTGAACAAAGCACCAGGGAGTCATCTAATGCAATAATGTAAAGTATGAGTGGCTTGATAATGTAACTGGAGGCATCATTAGGTAATTTTGATGTCTTTGAAGGCATGCAAATTCATTCATCCCACTTGAACTTGCATCCTTTTCACAAGTGCTTGAATGGCTAACATCTTCCTAAAGGTTGGATAAAGCATCATATGCCAATTGCCCATGAATGATGATTGAGTTAAAATTTTAGCATATATCGCCTAATCTTCAGATCGATTTCACCCATGGTGTTGATAACAAACCCAAGGAATTTCTCTAAAGCTACTCCAAATACACTTGGGGTTTTTTTGAGGTTAAATTGTCTTAACTATTCCAAACCATAGATAAATGTAAACCTAAACCCTAAAATAAACCCTAAACCCTAAACCTAAACCCTAAACACTAAACCTAAAAAACACTAAATAAAAAACATCAAACCCTAAACCCTAAACCCTAAACCCTAAACCTAAATAAATAAACAATTAAACTCCTAAATCTAAATAAACCCTAAAATGAGTTGAATTAAATATTTTGGGATAAAGAAATCACATTCCATTTTATAACCAATCCTAAAGAAATTATCATAAATAAATGAATAGGCTTAATAATAAGTCATGCATATAAATTATTTACAAGAAGAAATTGCTAGTTTAACTATTAAACAAATTTCTTCCCCAAAATTAAAAGCAAAATTTAAAATTGCCACCAAGAACTCTAAATGGAAGTCGTGGTGACAACCCAATGCTTTCAGAAAAAAGACTCATGGATCTCCACATTGATAATTTCACAGACATTCCCACTAAGGCTCATCCTTGTGAACGAAAGCACTACCTTGCTTTATGCAAAGAAGATTGTTGATTTATTAAAGAAAGGAATAATTTAGCAATCCTACTCCCTTGAGTCGCATTTTATGTTATGAATTCGAAAGAAAAGGAAAGAGGAGAGACCATTTGTAATTAATTACAAGCCGCTAAACAAAGTTTTAAAATGGATCAAATATCCAATTCCTAATAAAAGGGATTTATTAAATAGATTGCATAATGCAAAAATATTTTCCAAATTTGATTTAAAATCAGATATTGATCTGATAAAAGAATCTGATATAAATAATAGCATTTACGGTTCTCTGGACATTACAATGGAACGTAATGCCCTTTGGTTTAAAAAATGCACCTTCTGAATTTCAGCATATCATGAATAATATATTTAAAGATTATTTTAAATATATTTTAGTCTATATTGATGATATTCTGGTGTTCTTAAACAATATTGATGAACACTTCAACCATCTAAAAACATTTAAATGATTAATTTTAAAAAATGGATTAGTTATTTTTGTTAAAAAATCAAATTATTTCAAACAAATAAGATTTTAGGCCATAATATATCCAATGCTTCTATTATACCAATTAAAGAAGTATTGAATTTGCTAACAAATTTCGATATCATTTTAGATAAAACCAGCTACGTTCTTAGCTCTCAATTATGTAGCGATTTCTATCAAAATCTTGCCAAAGATGCACCCCACTCTTGATGATTAAAATAGAATCCCCACCATGGTCATACTCATACCATGGCAAGTCAAAATTAAAGAAAGGGTTCAAAACCTTCCTGCCTTAATCTTGGGACCCTACTAGTTTCAAAATTGTTCAAATGATGCCTCCTCGATAAGGGCTATGGTATCCTAAAGCAAAAAAGAATTCTAAAGAAGAATTAGCTTTTATTTCGTAAATGGAATCCTACTAGCAAAAGTATTCCATTATCAAAAAAGAAATAGTGATTAAGTGCATCTCAAAATTCCAAGATGATTTACTTAATCAGATTTTCTCCTTCAGACATTTCAAGAAATACATCATTGAACAAGATGTCAAAAATTTAGTTTCAAAACAAATTTTTTGCATGGCAATCGTAGCTCTCGTCTTGATTTCACATGAATTTAAAAAAGGTAAAAAATTCTCTTCGATTTTCGACTCGTGAATTCTTGGTAGGACGATCGTGGATCACCCCGCATGGAAGAATGACTACTCCTGATCGAGGATGTCTTTCTTTTCATGGAGGTCACAGCCATGGCCGCTCTAATGGTAAAGATCCGATCAATTCAATAATTGGCATGATTAATTTACAAACTTATCTTTATGGTACTTCCTCTTCAACTACGGTTGAAAAGGGTGAACCCTCTAAAAAAGCTGCAACACCATCCCTAAGATGTCATTGCACAAGAACCTGTTTATTTCTCTAAAGAAATAAAATAGAATATTATTGAAATTAATCCCTCTGATTATTCAATAAATAATCCGTGGGCCTTATTTGAAAGATATTTGGGAAACAATCCTTTCCCATTTGAATCTAATCTCAAGAGAAAATTATGAAAAATCTTAATACAATTAAAGTGTATTGAGATTAATCATGTTGATCGACGAACCATACAATTTTGTATAGTAAAATGCTTATACAAAAGATCTTTCATCAAAGAGAATGGGGTCTAACTCCATTCCAAGAGAAAAATGTATTCTTATCCTCCACTAATTTATAGTAAAAAATTGGCATAAATTATTGGTGCTATGTGCAAGCTATGATGAAGGCCTTCTTCCTTCTCAATGACAAATGAAGGCATTCATGGATGTTCATAATGAACAAAGATATTATCAACAAAGAACTTTCAGCATGGTTCTTCAGATGGTGGAACTATTTTGGAGCAAAATTAAATATTCTTCTAGATCCAATCAAAGAAGTTTTCAATGATTGATGGAAGCTGCCCCCAAAATAAGAGCAATTAATCCCAGAAAAATGATTCAAGGACAAAATCTTGCTCATTTCTTCACGGACTGCCAAATCTCATGGATTTGAGTCGAACGTTATACTTGGAAAGGACCCCTTCAATCGCTTGGTCCTTCAAAGACAATTTTTACTAAAATGGTGGAATTCAATCAACATTGAGGATAAGCTCAAGCAAATTAAAGCCATTATTAAAGCTTATTCTGAATTAACGATCCCTCAAAAAGCTATGGATTTTGAGCTATCAGTAGACGAGGTACTACAAAGCATCAAAAAACATTATCCTCATGAGACCGAGATTCAACATAAGGAACGTCTCAAAAAAATCTATGAAAATCAACTCGCCAAGGTGTTTAATCACCCTATCTATATCTCACAAGTAGTCTTCGGCCAACGTGGAATCCACCGGAGAAACTTAAATTCATAAAGCAGACCCACCATAAGAAATAATTGCTACTTTCCAAAAGTAGCTGCTTATCTTCACCAGCAAGGAACCTACTTTACATAAAGTGGGTCCCACCGAAAGAAATAATTGCTACTTTCCAAAAGTAGCCATCTTATAATATATGTACCTTTGCTTAGCCTCTAAGCAAAGTATCTTTTTATTTAATAATAGTAGCTTTGCTTAACAGCAAAGTTTCTATTTAATAATTATACCGTTGCTTAACTTCTAAGCAACGTTTCTCTTTTGTTTAATAATTGTACCTTTGCTTCTAAGCAAAGTCTCTCCTGTGCCTCCACCTCTATATAAGAGGCTCTGTCTGTGTATTATGTGTGCCTGCTCGCTTTTCCCTTCTCCACTTTCTCTATTCTCCTCACCTCCTTAGTTCTTCCCCGCCCATCGCCATCGTATACGCCACCCATGAGCAAAAGACCAATTAATTAAACTTTAGCACAAGTTGAAGATGATTCAACTCGGATAAAATTATCAATCTTCTTAATATTAAGAAGAAAGATAAATTAGAAAATTTAATTACAAGCCTCCTATATACTCCTTATCCAAGTATTTAAGAAAAATCGAGGCAAGTTCATCCTTCTAATTCGCCTTTACAGAGCTAAAACTGAATTAAAGAAACTAAAATTAGAAGTTCAAAACCTTTTTCAAGAATTACAAGATCCTCATCCTATGAGACTCATGTATTTGCGCATGCCACGATCAAAATATTATGAATTTTACTAAAATGAAAAATATGGGTTGGATTTTTATTATGAATTTCAATATTTGACTGTCAATTTAAAATTTTCATGTTAAAAATGGTTAATTTGTAAATATGTAAGAATAGGGTGATAGTGTATGTAAAAGCCCCTAAAAATATTATTTTTGAAAGTATTTGATGAAAATAAAGATAAAACGTACAAACATTTATTTATCAAAAAAGAAATATACAACCAAAATATATATTTGATATTTTTGCTTTTTATTCATCTAAATTATAGTCTAAGAAAAAACTTATGTTCCCACCAAATTTCTATCTCAACTTTTAAATTTGAATATTAAATATTAATCATTAATATTATATTTATCTCCTTTTTTAATCTATAATTTATATAAGTCGGTTATGTATCTCAAAATTAATAGATCTTCAAAACTTGTGAAGCTTATCCAATCACTTAAGATTTCTACAAAATTGTTTAGGGGCATATACATACATACACACAATTTTTAAATATTTTCATATCTAACCTTCAAAACTTCTTTTACATAAATATCAACTAAATTTTTAATATTGTAGAAAAAATACCACCATTATTAATCTATTAAAGTGAAATGCACTTTTTATGCAAAGAAAAAGTGCTATAATTGTAAATATTAATCTTTAAATTTTGATGTGCAAATGCATAAGAATTATGTGCTATGTATGTAAATATCCCAATTGTTTATTATTCATTGTATCACCTCCATTTCTCACTTGCTTAGGGGAATTATTTATTCTTCTTCTTTTTTTCTAATTTGTTATTTTGGTGGCTAATCCATTTTCATAAATCTAGAATTTTAGAGTGCTATAATTTTTTTATTTAGTTAAATCAACTTTTCATTTCGATACTTATTAGCAACAATTTCTATTGATGTTATCTTTACCAAATGAAGCTTTATCAAATGTTATTAGTTTAATATTTAAATATAATCTTAAATTTTAGTATAATCTCAATCATATGTGTAGGCATAATTTCTAGCAGTGCGTATTATGGATCTCAATAAATTTGACATATGAGAGCACATAATGAGTGGTCATTTTATTATTTAAAATTGCCTCTAAAGCACACTCAAAAGCCCATATAAATTATTAATTCCTATACTAAAAAAGAAAAAAATTATTAATCTAATTAAAGTATTCAAATTATGTTGATGTGTTAAAGAATCATGCACATTTATTGCTTTTACTCCATGCTACCACATGATGTTCTCTCCTTCAATTGCTCTACTATTACATG
The DNA here is from genome assembly GCA_021442155.1 of Cymbidium sinense. Classification (NCBI taxonomy): domain Eukaryota; kingdom Viridiplantae; phylum Streptophyta; class Magnoliopsida; order Asparagales; family Orchidaceae; genus Cymbidium; species Cymbidium sinense. Next base: position 149,619,947 of record CM038223.1, on the reverse strand, counting down.
TTATGTTCTTCAACTTAAAGCTTCATGCTTATTGTTGTCTTGCATACATATGTATGTACAACCAACCACTTCATCAAGCTTCCCACAATCTACTTGCCACCATTGCCTTTACTCCATTCTCTATTACAATGAAGTGACAAATCATAATGTCAAAAGTTTTATAAATATCTCATGTTAAACTTTTTTTAGCTTAGATTTAGCTCAACCAGCATCATGACCAAGCTTCTTAGCATATGTTACTTAGATGATACTAAATGAAAAGCTCTTAATTGGTGATTCCACCCAAGACCCCAAGTAAGCTTAACAATCTAGTAATCCACCTATGATCTTATAAGCTTTAGATTATATCCTAAACTCTGTGATAACCCTAACACACCTAATATAGCTTTTAGTGGCCTTCTCTTAAAAATTTTCTCTCTAAATAAACTTATATGAAGAGTTTAGATCCTTAACCCATCTTAACATTTTTTTTTAATTTTAGGTGGCCTAGTAGTCTAATTTAGACCTTTTAAACTATTATAAACCCTATATTATATCATCATAAAAACCTAAGATTATACATACCTTATAGCAAGTTTAATCTACTTGAGTTGAAGCTAATGACCTAAACCTAGATGTTCTATTTGGCTTAAAGTTACATTAAAATCAAATTGATTTAAGCCTAATAATTAAGACACTCGCTAGAACTTAAAACTCACTTCACCCATATTGGCTAGTCTACCAAACTTAACTCAATTAACATCAATTAATATCTTGATTAAGCATTAACCCAATAAATTTATTTCAATTAGACTTTGAATCTCCCTTGACTAATCTAAACTAGACTTAATCTATATGAACAAACATTAAATAAACCAATGGCTTCCATTTGAACTAACTACTTTAAATTAGGGTGTGAATTTAGTTAGTTTAGATGCTTTGGTTTATAAATTAGCCAAACCAAATAGTTATAGTCAAAATATTCAATAACTAAATCAATTAAACTACTTTTCAAACCAAAAAAAAAGCTTAATTAGACTTTAATTTGGACAGCTTTAATTTAATTATAGATAAATCCAAATATAGTTAACTAATATATCACAAAACATTCATATGATCAAGTATAAATTTAGAAGTATTTATTAGATCTTTACTCACCTAAATATTAAGGCCATAAATTTAAATAATTAATTTTGAGATATTCAATCTTTCTCTTCAATAGTCATATTACTCACATAACATAATTTGGTGAGATAAAACTAACAATATCAATAACACCTCATTTGAAGTCCATATGGGTCTATGTAAAACACAAAGAATTGTATTTAGAATTTTTTTGAAGTTACTTATGGGCCAAACGCTCAAAATTTTATTTGATGATAGTTAACTTGAGCATTTTGATGATGAATTTCATATGCCCAAAGATAGGTCAATTTCAAGTTACTAGAAGTTGTAAGATATGTAAAATAGCATTTCAATATTCACATTGTATTTTTTGATCATCAGTAAAGTGTCCAAATTTTTGATAAAAAAGACTAGTTTTCCCTACATAAATTTATAACTAAGCCATACTTTTACACATTTAAGAAATGAGTTTTAGTATTGAGAAATATAGGTAGAAAATTTAAAAGTTTCGTTTGATAACACCTAACATTGATTGTTGATGAACATGTCACTTGTCAATTAACATCAATATTAACAAATGTCCATCATCCATCGATGTTTTCTAATTCTCATTTGTTCAATCGCTTGATCCCCTTCTTATTATAAGAATGGTGGCGTGATGACAATGAGAGACTTTATGATTGAATTAGTGGTTGAAATAAACGTAGATGTTTATTTCATGATGTAATTTTTGATGTAGAGTTTATCAAGATAAGTTAAGACCTTCAAAGGGGTGTATTGGTGAGAGAACTTCAATACATCTAAAGGATGTGGTGACTTAAAAGATCACAAATATGTTTCAAAGACATCTAAAGGTCATATGAGAGGTAAATTTTCAAAAATACAAATCATTCTTATATAATAATTGATAATTCATCACCTTTAACCATTTGATTAAAAATTTTAATCAAGCTTAAAACAACCATTCAATAATTGGATAAATAAGAACCTTTAGTTTAAAGTCATATTCAAAATTATTCAATATTTTGAACTTTAATATATTCTTTAATATCACCACCGAAGGTTTTTTTTCTTGAAATCTTCAACAATCTTCAAATCTTCAAAATCTTACATCAGCTTCTAGCGAGTGGTCTCTTCTCTCTCAAAGTTTGTTGTAACAATGCAAATTTTGTTTTAATTGCAACACATTTCAAATTATTTCAATGGAATCAAAACTCATGTCGATGTTTATCATCATTAATTTTGATTAACATTAGACATCGATATCAAGCTAAAAGGCAAGCTTATGTAGAGCCTTTTTTTGGACCAAAGCAGGTAAATTGGCCATTTATTGGGTTATTAAAATATATTTTTTTTGACTTCATGAACTTAATTTTAGCACTTTGAAAGCCCAACAAAGTCACTACAATCAACAATATTTAAGAATTTTGAAACTATTTTTTTTAGCAATTTTGTTCTAATGATTGCACTAGAAAGGTGAAATTATAGTATATGAGAATTTACTTCAGTAAGTTTTGAAACTATAGTTTCATGCCATAAATTTTAAAGACTTAAGATAGATATATATATATATATATATATATATATATATATATATATATATATTATATATATTATATATATATATATACATATTATATAATATGTATATCATATATATATATATACATATCATATATATTATATATACTTACATATACATATATTATGTATATTATACATATGATATATATATATAGATATATATATATAAATATATTATATATATATATATTATATATATATATATATAATATATATATATATGAATATGGGTTTTGTTATCTCAAAATAAAGGCAAATGATATATTATGAAAATTCTAATTGATAAAATATGAATCTTAATGTATAATTTGAATTAAAATTTTTGAAAATTAAGCTTAAGACCATTCAAACTTAAATTTTACTAAATTTAAAGTCAAAAAGAGCACCATAACATGACAAATTTAATGATACTAAAAATAGTGTAATGTGAATTCAATGAAGCTCAAATCAAACATTTAAAATATGATTAAAATTTTGAGACACTAGTTGAAGAGTTAAATAATCTTCAAATATTGTATTTTTTATTAGTCGAACTAAGCATCTTATTAAGAGGAGTTCAATGAGTTTAAACTTTTCGATTTTGAGGTCATTATAACACTTAAATATTAAATAAATATTCCATGATCAAAGGAATCAAAATAATTTGATGGAGTATTTGAAAATTTGACAAAAAATAATTAGAGTGTTATTCTTAAAATTATAAATAGACTCCATTCTTTATATATAGAAGGTTGAGACATGGAGTGAAAGAGAGCTTATGACTCCATTCTTCATATATAGAGGGTTGAGACTTGAAATTGAAGAAAGCGATCTAAAGAACTCTAAAACTCTTCTCGATGGTCAACATTGATGAAAACAACCATCAAATGCATTTGCCCAGCTGTTGTTATTCGACCACCATTGTCATCCAATTGTAATGCATTTCTCATGCTTCTTTGTCCTAATATAATTCATTCAATTGTCATTGCTTGACCATCATTGTTTAATTGTCATAATTTGACCACCATTGCCCAATTATATTGTAAACTATTGTCATCTCCTATCATTGTCTCATCTGATTTTACTATCATCACTTAACCACCATTACTGACCAACATCATCATCCTCAACTACTTTAGAATCATAAGAGATCAAATAGATGCTCCCATCTTATATCATTCTTCCCAATTATAGGAAAAAACAAACTCATATAACTTCATTTATATAGAAATTTTAAATTAGGCTAAGCCCAATGTTTTTTTTTCTTTTAAGGTTTTCACATAAAAGTTATAATGTTTATGTGCTTTTTTTATATATATTTTGTGTGTGAGATCTTAATACAAAACTAAGACATACAAATCTTCTTTATTTCATTAAATCTTTGATGTAAGCATATTGGTTTATATAATATGAGAGAGGATTTATTAAATAAATATATGATATATCATTTTAAAATAAAGACTATTTTATTTAATAAATTGATAAATTTTAAAATAAAAGAAATTTATGAGAGCTATATTTTGAAATGGATGTATGTTATCATTTCAAAGTTTTGGAAGAGAGTTTTAATTATTTTTGTGAATGAGATTGTTTAAAAGACAATCAAGTTATTATTATGTTATTCTGATAATAAGCTAAATTAAAATTATTAATATATAAATTTATTTAATAAATAATCACTTTTTCATTTGAAAACGGTTTATTTTGAAATAGATCAATAATTAAAGTTGTATTCTATTTTAGTAGCAAGAATCGTTAATTTTAATTTTAAAATCAATTAATTTCTTTTAGTAATTATCCAACGAATTTTTTTATTTAAATTATTTATATTTGTTAAAAACATAACTTTTTGAATAATTAATTATATATTAAATAGTTTAATTTAAAATTGATCTTTCATTTTATGTAACTTAAACTACATATTTATTTCTCTATCAATAATCTTATCAGCTCAAAATTTTGCTTTGATTTTGTTGCAGCTGTCTAAAAATATAATGATAAAATTATTATAAAAAATAAAAAAAAAATTATGATGAATATTACAATTTTTTTATTTAAAAAATCAGATTCTCACTTCACCACACTATCATAACAGCCCCAAACTTCCAAAGGTTTACTTGAGGATCTAAATCAAGTTCTCCCTCCTCAGCTAGCACCTGGTCTTATTTAAACTCAGTCTGCTACAATTCCCATGGATCCACCTCCTCCTTCAAGTGTTCCTATCCTGCAAAACTCACCTTGTCTGTCTCATTTCTTTAACCGAGGACTGCTTTTGAAGCCATGACCTCCAAGAACACCTCAAAAGCTAAGAATTCTTAATCTAAGTCAATAAACACTCATCAAAGTGGCATGCTTCTAACCCATTTAATCGACTAAGCTCTTCTCTCAAACATCGCTTCATGGAATGTAGTAGGCCTCCAAGCTATAAAGACCATGTTTTCGTTACAGAAGACTAGTTCAATTTCACATTCTGGGAATTCTCTATCGATGGAGACTAAAATAAATCAAGATCCCAATAATGACTCATTCTTCTCTAAAAAAAAACTCTCTCTCTTCCACGTTAAAGATAGGTGCAACACCTTCTCCACTTGGCCCATCTGGATCCTTCAAAGCCCTCCACTGCCTCCAAGTAGGATCGATGGAGCTTCATCAACCCCATTCTCTACTCGACCTTTCCTTAACATCATCCGTTCCAAGGAAACTGGCGCTAATCACCAGTGTCCTTTCTTCTGCACACTAAATTTTCACCTTCGAGGCCGTTAGCGCCATTGTGGAATCCGTGATAAGGTGCCGGTTTGAGATAGTTGATCCGACAACCTCTGAAGAAGCGTCTGGTGAAGAAAGATATGTATTTATTGCGAGCATGCAGTGGCGGTCCTCTAGGGTTTTTAGTAACCAGTATGTTTGAATCATCGAGTACACTTGCTTTAGGGTTGTTGATCGGACGGGAATCTCTCGCCTTACGATCGATGCATGAGCTTGTTCAAAGCACTACAATAATAAGTTCATCTAACTGAAATTAATAAAGCATCACGGGAAATGAAGAAATTAGGGGTACCAAAGTGTAATATTAAAATTAATCAATTTTAATAATCAAATAAATAATACAATTTTTTTTTGTTTATAGGTTATTCAAATTGTATCATCAACTAAAATCTTTATTTTATTTTTTAAAATATAATTAAACTTGCATTTATCTTTTATTTTCATAATATTGTTTCAAAAATATGTGAAAATATCTCATATGTGTTTTTCAAAAATTTAAAAATAAATACACTAACCTAATTTTTTTAAACATAAAATAGAAGTCATTGATCAATCATAATTTTTTATGTTTGTATGTAATAAAAATTTAAAATTTAAAAAAATATCTAACAACATGCCATTACATCGCCGTCTCATTGCATTAGTTGTAAGTAAATTTTTCACAAGACCAAGTTGGCTAAATGATTGAATTTGATTCAAGAATCAAATAACTATAATCAAAGCAAGAGAAGTGTGGAGCAGTGGCAAGTCTATTTGAGCTACTTGAAAAAAGGAGGTAGCCAACAACACAAATGATATAAAAGCTAGGCAAGAGGAGGTTTTGCATATCAAATGAAAACACATCAATCTCTTTTTTAAATTGATCAAATGGATGTACTTTGTTATCTCATCTTATCGACAATTATCAACAATGGATGTGGAGAAGTCCATGGCGAGACTAAGATTTGGGAGCGAAAAGGGAAGAAGAGGGAACTTGGGGCATATGGGTATATAATTTCTAAACTTTTGAAGGATGATGCCATCGTGTTGTCACCGATAGTAAAAATAGTAAGAAGACAAAGTGTGGTGAAGTATAAACTTCTTCAAGAAATTAAGAACTCCAAGCTAAAGCTTGCAGAAGGTACTTAATCCACAAAACATGAACTTTGTAGACTAAATAGCTTCTGCACATTTTGACTTTATGTCCTCAATCTCTTGATGAAGTTCATGTAGATAAAATTAAGAAATAGAAGAAGTGAGAAGCTCTAAGAGTTGGTTTCTGAATTGTTCAAGAACATGTTGATCATGTCAACGATAGTTCTTGCAAAAAATATCGCAAAAGTGTGGAAATTTCAAAGGATTATATCTGAATAGATTTGCTTTGCCGTTTTAATCAAAAATATTTGCTAGTAGTGAATTGGAGCAGAAGGATCACAATAACTAGAAAGAACTAAAGAAACAAAGGCAATCAATCTAAAGGTTGCAATATTTTTTTTTCCTTAATTTTTAAACTCTTCTTGGCCTTAATTATATGCTTAAGCAATTAATCATAACAAGGAGACTATTATGCCAAGAGTTTAACCCTAAATCAAACAAACTTTGCCCTAAGTTTTAAATTTAAAATCAGCATTTATCTATTCTTCTAAAAGATTTTTACTAGGAATTATTTGTAAAAAATTATCCAAAAAAATTACAATTATATAAGTGAGACTTTGAACAATTATTCTTTATAACACAATATTCTTCCACTTGAAGGTTGAATTTATGATATATTATCCTCATAGAGTTATATCTTTATGACACTTTTTTCTCAATTAAGTATAGAGATTAACCTTAGGTTAAGTATAGATTTACCTTGATTATCCAATCTAAGATCAAACAGATGTGCATTACATGAAAAAACCCTTTATGGACAATGACCCTATGTCATTTGTTATTCAAATGAACCTAAAATATATATCATAGTTTAAATTCATTCAAATAAGAGCAATCTACATAATAATGAAGGAAGATCAAAACTTCAATATAGAAATTATGAATCTTTATGGAGTCATAGTTATATCTCTCACAAAATAATATGTGGCTAATTTTTAAATAAATAATATAACCAAAGAAAAATTTTGATAGCTTTACATTGGACCATAGAGAGAATTTGATTTTTAGAGGGAAATAATATTTTAGAATTTTTAAAATTTCTAAATATTTTTTTATGAAATTTTAAAAATTCCAAAGCTTGTATAACCAAACTTTTTTTTTAAGCAAAAAAAAATTAAAGTTCAAAGGTTAAAAAAAGGAAAAGTTATATATATATATATATATATATATATATATATATATATATATATATATATATATATATATATATATATATATATATATATATATCACATAATCTTATATTTTACATATCTAACCTAAAATTTAATATTTATAAATATAACACCTTGTAAAAATAATAAAGGTGTTATTTTTATATAATATTAAAGATTTTGTGCTATATATATAAATATCAAAATTTAGATATTAGATATGTAATATATAAGAATTGTATGTATGTAAATGCCCTAAGAAAATAAAACCAAAAATGGCCAAATTATGGCAAGTTACATGTCTCAGGATTGAGCTTTGTCTAGTATCGTTAGCTACTTAAGGATTAATTATCTAATATCATTCTCATATATACCTTTTAGGTGTTTTCATATTCTAAGAATTATTTTTTTAATGTAAATACTTTTGAACACTTTTAGATAACTTTAAGCTAAATTTTTTTTTAAAAAAAAACCTTCTTAGAATCCTAGGAGAGGTTTATAGTGCTGACCATAGAGTGGTCATATATTAGAAATTATTTTAAAATTATGATTTTTATGTCTAATGTTTTCAAAACTCTAGTGGTAAATTTTGTTGTAAAAAAATTAAAAGAACTCCAAACATAAATTATAATTAAGACATATTGTTACACAATAAAGATATGCATTTTTGTAATAAGAAATATGCTATCTACATAAAATCTTAAAGCTTTGCCCAATATCATCTAACGCAGATTAATTGATCAATATCAGTAGTCATCATCACCATCATCTAATGATACTTGTCAATTAACATTAATAGTAGCTGACACTCATCATCTGTTAGTTAATGACTTCTAATTCTCATGTTCTAAATTACTTGTATGGGTGAGCATTTGATCAGTTCGATTGAATTTTTTGTTAAACCAAACAAACCGAACAAAAATAACTTAAAATAATCGAACCATCCAAATAACATATAAAATCAAACTAATCAAACCGAACTAAAATTCAATTTATTCGATTCGATTTTCAATTAAACCGAATAGCATATAAAAAAATTTATTTATTTAATAAACTAATTAATTAAAACAATCTAATAAATTTTATACATTAAAAATTTCTTCGTCAATTAAAAATCTATAAATCTATACAAATAATTAGACAACTACAATCAAAATTATATATTTATATTAAACTTTTTAACTATTTTTAATTTATTCGATTTATTCTATTTAACTGATCTTTTTTAAGAAAAATAAAACAAAAATCAAACAATGAATAACTCAAGAAATATTTTTAAAAGGAAGGATTAGAAATACTAAGGGGCTATTTGGGATCAATTTTATTTTGTATTTTCTGTTTTTCTTTTTATGCTATTTTAAAAATAATATATTTGTTTAATGTTTTTTAATTATTTTTAAAATAAATAATTTTATTTTAAAACACTCAAAGTCAAAACAACTTTTAGATATTTTAAATATTTTTTTAAAATAACAATTACAATTAAATATACTTTACTTTAAAATAAAACATAAAAAAAATTAATAAGAAACAAAAAACAAAAAAGATCTCTAACGGTCCTTAAAATTTTAGATTATATATTATCTATGGCAAGATAAAAATAATCTAATAGAACTATATTTTGAGATAGAATCTATTTGAACAATTAGGGAAATTAAAATAGAAGTTGGTGAAGATGATAGAAATTATTTAGATTATGTCAGTTAATTTTATTTGTTTTTTAGAAACTAAAAAATATATATCTGAAATGAAAAAATGAATGAGTTAAATTTTGAATGCAAGTTCTCTAAAAATCTTATTTCAGTTTGAAATAATTTAATTTTAAATGACTAATCCATTTTTTAAAATTAACCTTAAATATTTTAGATGGTTGAAGTGTTCATCAATATTGTTTGAGAATACATCATCATCAATATAGACTAAAATATATTTAAAATAATCTTTAAATATATCATTCATTATATGAAATTCAAGTGCATTTTTAAACCAAAGGGCATTACGTTATTAAATGTCCAAGACCATAAATCTTGATTTATAGCGATCCGATTCTTTTTCTGATCCGCCAATATCGATTTTAAATAAAATTTGGAAAAATATTTTGCATTATGCAATCTATTTAATAAATCCCTTTTATTAAGAATTGGATATCTGATCCATTTTAAAACTTTGTTTAACGGCTTGTAATTAATTACAAGTCGCGGTCTTCGTCTTTCCTTTTCTGCCGAATTTATAACATAGAATACGGTATAGCTCCAAGAGGAGTAGGATTGCCGAATTCTTCCTTTTTTTAACAAATCAATAATCTCTTCTTTGCATAAAGCAAGGTAGTGCTCGTTCATCTGACAAGGACGAGCTTTAGTGGGAATGTCTCGTTCATTATAATGTATTGGAAGATCTACTACATGAGTCTTCTTTCTTGAAGTGGGTTGTCACCACAAACTTTCTTTTGGAATTTTGGTGGCAATTTTGAATTTTCTTTGAGTTTTGGGGAAGAAATTTCTTTTAAAAGTTAAACTAGCAATTTCTTCTTGTAAATAATTTATATGCATGACTTATTATTAACTATTCATTTCATTTATGATAATTTCTTTAGGATTGGTGATAAAACGGAATGTGATTTCTTTATCCCAAAGAAAACACTAAATTTCAGTATCATCAATTCTAGTGATAAGCATTATTTTAAGAAGAAAATAAGTTTCCAAAATAATGTGTTCTATCAAATTTTTGACTAAAATAAAAGGCATTTGAATACAAATATCATCTTGACACATGGCCACAGATGATAATTTATACTTAATTTGTAAAGACTCACCGTTGGCTGCTTTTAACCATTGGCTAGTTTTTTCAAAATATTTAGAAGAAATTATTCCTTCTTGTATACAATTTAAATCTCCACTATCTAGAGAAAAAAAAAATAAATTCTTTATTTATAATTAATTTGATGAAAATATACCATTTCTGGTATATTTCCCTTTGAATATTTTGTAAGAAACCTGGTTCTTGATCAAAATCGGCTTCTATATTTTCAAATGAATTGGGCATCTTCTGATTAATTTCAAGATCCATTAAACGACCATTCATTTGCTCTTGCTCAGCTTTAATTTGTTGAACTTCTAATTTTAGTTTCTTTAATTCAGTTTTTTGCTCTGCTAAAGAAGCTAAATTAGAAGATGATGTACTTGCCTCAATTTTTTCTTAAATACTTCAGATAAGGAGTATATAGGAGGCTTGTAATTAAATTTTTCTAGTTTATCTTTCTTCTTATCATTAAGAAGATCGATAATTTTATCACGAGTTGAATCATCTTCAACTTGTGCTAAAAGTTTAATTAATTGGTCCTTTTGCTCATGAGTGAGCGTATACAGACTTGTCATATTTATTATATTTTTATAATAATCAATCTTACGATATTTGCATTAGATTTATCATTTATCGATGAGGATGAAGATGAAATATGTTCTTCTTCTTCTTCTGATCCTCTTTCAGAATCAGAGGATATAAGCAAAATTTTCATCAGGGTTTGTTTTAACCCTTCGTCAATCTGAAGTTCATTTAACTTCTTCGGTCCATTTGTTTATAATGATGACCACATTTGTAATATTTTATTTCTCTTATCTCTTTGGTTTTAGAACCAGAGGGGCGAGAGTACATGTGTTTGTGCGTGAATTTGTCACATTTTTTATGACGTGATTTTTCATATTTAGGAACAATAGTATTTCGTGCTTTTCCCTTGTGTTTAGAAGATAAAGGACGTACCTGAGGGTTAGTTGAATTATTCGCAGAATTCGCCAAGCTATGTTCGCTCAAGTAGACGCTCTCTTTTCATTTGATCTTTTAATTTAAGATCACAGCAAATTGCTAAACCAGTTTTAATACATGCAGAAATAAGATTTCCATATGGCGTAAATTATTGGTGCTATGTGCAAGCTATGATGAAGGCCTTCTTCCTTCTCAATGACAAACGAAGGCCTTCATGGATGTTCATAATGAACAAAGATATTATCAACAAAGAACTTCCAGCATGGTTCTTCAGATGGTGAAACTATTTTGGAGCAGAATTAAATATTCTTCCAGATCCAATCAAAGAAGTCTTCAATGACTGGATGGAAGTTGCCCCCAAAATGAGGGCTATTAATCCCAAAAAATGATTCAAGGACAAAATCTTGCTCATTTCTTCACGAACTGCCAAATCCCATGGATTTAGGAACGTTATACTTGGAAAGGACCCTTCAAAAATTGGTCCTTCAAGACAATTTTACTAAAATGGTGGAATTCAATCAACATTGATGATAAGCTCAAGCAAATTAAAGCCATTATTAAAGCTTATTCTAAATTAACGATCCCTCAAAAAACTATAGATTTTGAGCTATCAGTAGACGAGGTACTACAAAGCATCAAAAGACGTTATCCTCATGAGACCAAGATTCAATATAAGGAACATCTCAAAAAAAATATACGAAAATCAACTCGCAAGGTGTTTAATCACCCTATCTATATGACAGTGGCGAGTCTTCTGATGGCATCAACGTGGAATCCACCGGAGAAACTTAAATTCATAAAGCAGACCCACCAGAAGAAATAATTACTACTTTTCAAAAGTAGCCGCTTATCTTCACCAGCAAGGAACCTACTTTACATAAAGTGGGTCCCACCAAAAGAAATAATTGTTACTTTCCAAAAGTAGCCATCTTATAATATTTTGTACCTTTGCTTAGCCTCTAAGCAAAGTATCTTTTTTATTTAATAATAGTAGCTTTGCTTAACAGCAAAGTTTCTATTTAATAATTATACCGTTGCTTAACTTCTAAGCAACGTTTCTTTTTTGTTTAATAATTGTACCTTTACTTCTAAGTAAAGTCTCTCCTGTCCCTCCACCTTATAAGGAGGCTCTGTCTGTGTATTATGAGTGCTCAGAGCTCAGTGCTCAGTTTTCCCTTCTCCTCTTCTCTTCTATTTTCCTCTTGTACTCTCCTTTGCTCTTCCAACTTCCTGTCTACTGACATCATATAAGTTATTTTTATGTTTTAATAAATAAGTGTTTTATATATCCTGGTTTAAGTCTTAGAAAAATTTAATTACAAGCCTCCTATATACTTCTTATCGGAAGTATTTAAGAAAAAATCTGAGGCAAGTTCATTATCTTCTAATTCAGCTTTTTTAGCAGAGCTAAAAACTGAATTAAAGTAACTAAAATTAGAAGTTTAGCAAATTAAAACTGAGCAAGAGCAAATGAATGGTCATCTAATGGATCTTGAAATTAATCAAAGATTTCATTTGAAAATATACGATTCTAATCAAGAACTTGGTTTCTTACAAAAATATACAAAAGAAAATATACCAGAAATGGTATATTTCCATTAAATTAATTATAAATAAAGAATTTATTTTACCAAATTTAACTGCTTTAGTTGATAGCGGAGCAGATTTAAATTGTATACAAGAATGAATAATTCCTTCTAAATATTTTGAAAAAATAAGCCAGCAGTTAGAGGCAGCCGACGGTAAATCTTTACAAATTAAGTATAAATTATCATCTGTGGCCATGTGTCAAGATGATATTTATATTCAAATGCCTTTTATTTTAGTCAAAAATTTGACACAACACATTATTTTGGGAACTCCTTTTCTTCTTAAAATAATAATCACTAGAATTGATGATGAGTTTTCTTTGGGATAAATAAATCACATTCCAATTTATCACCAATCCTAAATAAATTATCAAAAATGAAATGAATAGGCTTAAAATAAGTCTATGCATATAAATTATTTACAAGAAGAAATTGCTAGTTTAACTATTAAATAACAAAAAATCTCAAACATCCTTCCATGGTATCTCTCTTATCACTTTGGTTTTAGAACCAGAGGGATGAGAGTGCTTGTGTTTGTGCATGAATTTATCACATTTTTTATGATGTGATTTTTCACGTTTAGGAAAAATAGTCTTTCGTGTTTTTCTTCTATTTTTGGAAAATAAAGGACGTACCTGAAGATCACAATTGAATTCTGAATTGTATTTGCTTCTCAAGTATACGTTATCTTTTTATTTGATCTTTTAATTTAAGATCAGAGCATATAGTTAATCTAGTTTTAATACATGTAGAAATAAGGTTTCCATATGTTAGGGTTTCATATGGGATGGTTCCATCGTAGAGGCAAAGAGAAATCGTAACCTTTTCAGCAAATAGATTGGGAAGGCCTTCAATGAATTTTTGCTTCCAGTGAAGGCTATTGGCATCATAAAGTGTCATGACGTGTGCTAAAAATATATCCTTGTACCATTGAAAATGGGTTAAGGATGGACATCTTAATTTTTGGAGTAAGGAGCGAGTTTTTTCTCCTTGATCTCTAATGGATCCAGCAAAATGATCTATAATTATTTGGAGAAGATTATAGATAGAATTTTCATTAGGTTTTTTCTATTCTTTTGGAAGATCCATAGTACTTAAGTCAATTTCACTAAGGAGGTCTTCCCTTTGAGGAATAGTGAGAAAATTATCCCACCATCCTTTCAGAGTTCTAGAGAATCCTGAAATGATGGCTCGAGCGATAATATGTGGTTTTGCTTGATGTCTAAATTGAACAGCAGTAACAAACATAAGCATTCGATGAAGAATATGAATGATTTGATGTTCAGAAAGTCCATCAATATTCCATTCATATAAAGAATCTCCATCATAGGAATTTCCTATGAATTGAGTATCTTCCTTAAATAATAAATCAGGAGGAGTGGGTTTTTTATAATAATGTTTTTCCAAATTTTTCTTTAGATAAGAAAGTTTTTGGATATCAAGAAGAAGATGAGGATCTTGTAATTCTTAAAAAGGTTTTGAACTTTTTCAATATTACTTGATTGATCGATCGGCTTGAGGATTCATTTGAATCTTCATCTGATTGACTGATATCTTCAAGAACTCCTACATACTTTTCACTTAAATTTAGAATCAAATTCTGAATGTCTTCAAGAAGGGGTCCTAACTTAAGAGCTAGTTTAGGAGGTGGTTAGATAAAAGGTTTTACAAATGGGTTTATACTAGTAGAAGCTTTTTTTGAAGCTTTGCTAGTTTCGGGGCTAGAAACTTTTTGTTTAATCATCTGATCGATTTTAGACTCTAGGCTAAAAAGATGATCAGTGATTATTTTAAGTATACTATTATTATAATTAAATTGTTTAATTACAGTAATAAATTCTTTTAGAATTTGTGGATCGAAACTTATTTTTCTGAAGGCCGCTAATTCTAAAGGTTTATCATCCACCATTTTTATAACTGATGGAGGATAAGTTGCTTCAATTATTTTTTCTTGCTATGTTTGCCATTTTTTGGTAGTTAAAATAACAACTTGAGCAGATTGGGCATAGTAACTGCAAAACCATGCTACGAAAGGAATAGTTGCTTTGGCTTGACTATTTCTTTCTCTCATTCTCTTGAAATATAAATCATTTATTTGAGACGTTGGTCTTGAGAAGTAAAACTTCTATACCAAGTACAAAAATTATCGTACTTTGGTTGGAATTATTCCTTCAGAATAACCTCTCTAGTCTTAGAACCTATTGTGTAGCTCATTAAGACTAAAGTTCATTTCTGATGGAGTGGGAGATTGATTTTCTCTCACTGGATGATAGATATATGATTTTATTTAGGCGAAGGGCCTCACGATGGTTCGAGTGTGAACCATCCGATCTAGACTTCTGAGGTTTGAAGGGATAGAAATGAAGTGTAATGGATCAACGAGGGTTGAATTGAACTTCAACATCGCCATCAACTGTAGTTCCAAATTGATAAATGATAGTTTTATCAATTTTGGGGAGAGACCATCTATTTAGGTCTTCTTCTTTCAAGGGGAACTCTACCATTTCAGAGTTCTTGATTAAATGATTATTTCTCCTAATTGTTAGATTAGAAGTTACTTCAAACAAAGTAGAAGCTATATTACCAAAAACGGGGAAAAAGGGAGAGAGGAAGATGATGCTGGGAGAATTTGAAACAAATCACCACATAAGGATAAAACAAACTAAGTATAAACCTCCATTAGAGAATTATCTTCCACAATCAAAATAGACTTACAACCCTTTCAAGCCTCATGCAACAGGGATTTATGGCCATTTGCAACGAAGACGAGAATATAAACCTCTACTAGAGAATTATCCCAGACTATTAACAATAAACAGGACTTATCACCCTATCAAGCATCACACAACAGGGATGGCTATTTGTGATGAAGACGGGATAAATCCATGGGAGGAATAAACAAAGTACTGGTTTATCCAAAGCATGGTGAAATACAATAAAAAATCTCTAACATCCTTCCCCTCCCCATCATGACTCTGATACCAGACTTACACCAGGATATATATAAAACCCTTATTTATTAAAACTTAAAAAGTACTTTTTAATCTTTAATAAATAAGGGTTTTATATATATCTTGGTACCAGTATATATAAAACACATATTTATTAAAGATTAAAAAGTACTTTTTAAGTTTTAATAAATAAGGGTTTTATATATATCCTGGTGTAGGTGGGTCTGCTTTATGAATTTAAGTTTCTCTGGTGGATTCCATGTCGACGCTGTCAGAAAACTCACCACTATCGCAGATATAGATAGGGTGATTAAACACCTGAGCTAGTTGATTTTCATAGATTTTTTTGAGACGTTCCTTATGTTGAATCTCGGTCTCATGAGGATAACGTCTTTTGATATTTTGTAGTACCTCATTTACTGATAGCTCAAAATTTGTAGTTTTTTGAGGGATCGTTAATTCAGAATAAGCTTTAATAATGGCTTTAATTTGCTTGAGCTTATCCTCAATGTTGATTGAATTCCACCATTTTTGTAAAATTGTCTTGAAGGACCAACATTGAAGGGGTCCTTTCCAAGAATAACGTTCCAGCTCCAAATCTATGGGATTTGGCAGTCCGTGAATAAATGAGCAAGATTTTGTCCTTGAATCATTTTTCTAGGATTAATAGCTTCATTTTGGGGATAGCTTCCATCCAATCATTGAAGACTTCTTTGATTGGATCTAAAAGAATATTTAATTCTGCTACAAAATAGTTCCACCATCTGAAAAGCTATGCTGGAAGTTCTTTGTTGATAATATCTTTGTTCATTATGAACATCCATGAATGCCTTCATTTGTCATTGAGAAGGAAGAAGGCCTTCATCATATTGCACATAGCACCACAATTTACCAATTTTATAATGTAAATTAGTGGAGGATAAGATACATTTTTCTCTTGGAATGGAGACCCCATTCACTTTGATGAAAGATCTTTTGTATAACGCATTTGCTATACAAAATTGTGGTTCTTCCGATCACGGACATGATTAATCTCAATACACTTTAATTGTATTAAGATTTTTCACAATTTTCTCTTGAGATTAGATTCAAAAAGGTTTGTTTCCCAAATATCTTCAAATAAGGCCCACATTATTTATTGAATAATTAGAGGATTAATTTCAATATTCTATTTTATTTCTTGAGAAATAAATAAGTTTTTGTGCAACGACATCTTTAGGGATGGTGTTGCGCTTTAGAGGTTCACCCTTTTCAATCAGAAGTAAGAGGAAGTACCATAAAGATTTGTCTTTAAAATCATGCCAATTGTTGAATTGACATCTTTGCCATTAGAGCATCCACGTGACCTCTGCAAAAGAAAGACTTCCTGGTTAGAGTGGTCATTCTTCCATGCAGATCCACTCGACGTCCTCAAGAATTCTGGTCAAAAAATCGGAAGAAAATTTTCATTACCTTTAATGAATTGATGTCAAATCAAATCGAGTCGGATTTATGATGCAAAAATTTGTTTGAAACTAAATTTTGACATCTTGTTCAATGATGTATTTGTGAGGAACAACAATTTGAAAGAAAATGTTTATTAAGTAAATCAACTTGAATTTTGAGATGCACTTAATCACGTAAAGCATTTCTTTGATAAATGGAATACTTTTTGGAGTAGGATTCCAGTAAACAAAGACTAATTCTTCTTTAGAATCTTTACTTTAAGATACCATAGCCTTATTAGAGGCATCGGCCAAATAATTTTGAAACAGTAGGGTCCAAAATTAAGAGGGAAGGTTTTGAACCCTTTCTTTAATTTTATGCCATGGTATGAGTATCGACCATGGTGGGGATTCTTTTTAATCACAAAGAGTAAGATCTTTGGCAAGATTTTGATAAAAACTACATAATTAAGAGCTCCTAAGAACCGAAATTTTTTATCTAAAATGATATCAAATTTGTTAATTCAATACTTCTATTAATTGGTATAATAGAAGCATTGTATATATTATGGTTTAAAAATCTTATTTCGCTTAATTTGATTTTTTTCAAATAACTAACCCATTTTTTAAAATTAACCATTTAAATGTTTTAGATGGTTGAAATATTTAATAATAGTATTTATACAAGAACATCATCAATATAGACTAAAATATATTTAAAATAATCTTTAAATATATAATTCATGATATTCAAATTTAATGTGCATTTTTTAAATAAAAGGACATTACATTAAGAATGTCCAAAGGGCATAGAATGCTATTTTATAATTTGATTCTTATCTAGATCCGCCAATATCCCGATTTTAAATCAAATTTGGAAAATATTTTTTATGCAATCATTTAATAAATCTTTTATCGAAGTTGAATCATCTTCAACAAAAGTTTAATTAATTGGTCCTTTGCTCATGGGTGAGCGATACGCCATATTTATTATATTTTTATAATAATCTATCTCAGAGGAGTGAAATCAGATCAATATCGAGGGATGACGATGAAATATGTTCTTCTTCTTCTTCTTATTCTCTTCGTAATCGAGGATGTGCGAATTTTCATCGTGGTTTGTTTTAACTTCATAATCAAGTTCATTTAACTTCTTTGACGCATCTGCTCACGTAATGACTGTATGGCCACATTTGTAACATTTTATTTCTCTTCTTTGGTTTTAAAACCGAGGGACGAGTGCTTGTGTTTGTGCAATTTGTCATTTTTATGATGTGATTTTTCACGTTTAGAAAAAAATAGTTTTTCTTATTTTTCCCTGTGTTTATAAGATAAAGGACGTTGAGGATCAGAATTGCTCAATTCGCCAAGTCTTTTTGAGCTCAAGTAGACGCTCTTTTCATTTGATCTTAATTTAAGATCGAAATGCTAAACCAGTTTTAATACATGCAATAAGATTTCCATATGTAAGGGTTTCATATGGGATGGTTCCATCAGAAAGAGAAGAGAAACCTTAACCTTTTCAAAGAAATAGATTAGAAGGCCTTCAATGAATTTTTGCTTCTGAAGGCTATTGGCATCATAAAGTGTCATGACGCTGCTAGAAATATATATCCTTGTACCATCAAAATGGGTTAAGGATGGACATCTTAATTGAGTAAGGAGTTTTTTCTCCTTGATCTCCAATGAATCCTATAAAATGATCTATAATTGTTTGGAGAAGATTATAGACCGAATTTTCATTATGTTTTTGCTGTTCTTTTGGAAGATCCTTAGTACTTAAAGTCAATTTTGCTAAGGAGGTCTTCCCTTTGAGGAACAGTGAGAAAATTATCCACCATCCTTTCAGAGTTCCAGAATCAAAATGATGGCTCGAAAAATATGCTTGATGTCTAGATTGAACAGAGAAAACATAAGCATTCGATGAAGGGTATGAATGATTTGATGTTCAATGTCCATCAATATTCCATTCATATAAAGAATCTCCATCATAGAATTTCCTATGAGTATCTTTAAAATAATAAATCGAGGTGTTGGTTTTTATAATAATATTTTCCAAATTTTTCTTGGGATAAGAAAGTTTTTGGATATCAAAAGGAGGATGAGGATCTTGTAATTCTTGAAAAGGTTTTGAACTTTTCAATATTACTTGATTGATCAAGACGCTTTGATTGAGGATTCAATTGAATCTTCATCCCATTGATGATATCTTCAAGAGCTCTACATACTTTTCACTTAAGTTTAGAATCAAATCAATGTCTTCGTAAGAGAGTCCCAACTTAAGAGCCGCTTAGAGGTGGTTGAATAAAAGGTTTCACAAATGGGTTTATACTAGTAGAAGCTTTTTCCAAGCTTTGCTAGTTTGGGCTAAAACCTTTTGTTTAAGTGTCTGATTGATTTTAGACTCTAGGCTAAAAAGATGATTAGTGATTAATTAAAGTATACTATTACTATAATTAAATTATTTAATTACAGTAATAAATTCCTTTAGAATTTGTGGATTGGAATTTATTTTTTTGAAGGCCGCTAATTCTAAAGGTTTATCATCCACCATTTTTACAACTGATGGAGGATAAGATGCTTCAATTATTTTTCCTTGCTCTATTTGCCATTTTTTGGTAGTTAAAATAACAACTTGAGCAGATTAAGCATAGTAACTGCAAAACCATGCTATGAAAGAAATAGTTGCTTTGGCTTGACTATTTTTTTCTCTCATTTTCTCGAAATATAAATCATTTATTTCGAGATGTTGGTCTTGAGAAGTAAAACTTCTATACCAAGTACAAAAATTATCATACTTTGGTTGGAAGTATTCCTTCGTAACAACCTCTAGTCTTAGAACCTATCAGTGTAGCTCATTAAGACTAAAGTTCATTTCATGGAGTGGGAGATTTATTTTCTCTCACCGGATGATAGATATGATTTTATTTAGGCGAAGGGCCTCGACCGATGGTTCTGGAGTGTGTGAACCATCCGATCTAGACTTCTCTAAGGTTTCAGAAGGGATAGAAATCCTAGGAAGTATGATGGATCGATGAGGGTTGAATCTGACTTCAACATCGCCATCAGCTATTTGAATTATCTAATCTACATCTTGATTAATGGAAGGTCTTGGTGCGACCACAGATGGTATAGTCCATGTGTCAGGAAATACCACCTCATTCCAATTAATCACTCTTTTAGTAGTAATATGGGATGCTAACAGATTTGTTTCAATCAGAGTAGTTCGCTTGGCTGGTTGAACAGCTTTTCAAACTCTAGGATTTAGAGTATTTAAAACTCAAAAATGAATTCTAAAAATTAGAGCAATAGTTTCAACCCGAAGGAAATCATAACCATAAATGTAATTTTAGAGCTTCAAAAGATTTATATCGAAAAGAGATAAACTCGATTGGGAAAGGTGTTAAAATACACCGCCCATGACATAGGCTTCTCTACAACACTCATTAGGGATTGAGTCCAAAGGAAGACCGCCATCTCTTAGGCTTGCTAAAATAGAAGCATTTAGACCTTTAAGGGTTAAAGGTTTGAATGCTATCTGTATCATCCCTATATGAATATATTTAAAATCTTGCATATATTTATGCAAATCTTCAAATGTTAGTAGATAAATGGTTTTATCCATTTGATCTACAGTAATGGTTTGTTCTACAATTTTCACCAAGATTTAAAAAAAAGTTCCAAATTGATAAATGATAGTTTTATCAATTTTGGGAGAGACCATCTATTTAGGTCTTCTTCATTCAAGGGGAACTTCCATTTCGTGAGTTCTTGATTAAATTATTATTTCTCCTAATCGTTAGATTAGAAGTTACTTCAAGAATAGAAGCCATATAACCGGGGGAAGAAGGGAGAGAGAAGAAGATGTGGGAGAGTTTGAAACAAATTACCACATAAGATAAAACAAACTAAGTATAAACCTCCATTAGAGAATTATCTTCCTGATACCAACAAAAAAATAGGACTTACAACCCTTTCAAGCCTCAATAGGGATTTACCATTTATGCAAAGATGGGAATATAAACCTCTACCAAAGAATTATCCTAGAAAGTCAATAAAAATAGACTTATCACCCTATCAAGCATCACGCAACAGGGATGTCCATTTGCGATGAAGATGGGATAAAGCCATGGGAGGAATGAACAATGTACTGGTTCATCCAAAGCATGGTGATATGTAGCAAAAAATCTCTAACATCCTTCTCCTCCCCAGGGATTTACCCCATCATGGCTCTGATACCAGACTTATACCAGGATATATAAAACACTTATTTATTAAAACTTAAAAATAACTTACATGATGGCAGTAGGCAGGAAGCAGGAAGAACTAAGGAGAGTACAAGAGGAGAATAGAAAGAAGAGGAGAAGGGAAAACCGAAAGAATCGAAAGCACACATAATACACAGACAGAGCCTCCTTATATAGAGGTGGAGGCACATGAGAGACTTTGCTTAGAAGCAAAGGTACAATTATTAAACAAAAGAGAAATGTTGCTTAGAAGTTAAGCAACGATATAATTATTAAATAGAAACTTTGCTATTAAGCAAAGCTACTATTATTAAATAAAAAAGATACTTTGCTTAGAGGCTAAGCAAAGGTACATAATATTATAAGATGGCTACTTTTGGAAAGTAGCAATTATTTCTTTTGGTGGGACCCACTTTATGTAAAGTAGGTTCCTTGTTGGTGAAGATAAATGGGAACTTTTGGAAAGTAGCAATTATTTCTTCTGGTGGGTCAGCTTTATGAATTTAAGTTTCTCTGGTGGATTCCACGTCGACGTAAGACTCGATTGTCGCAGATATAGATAGGTGATTAAACACCTAAGTTGATTGTAGATTTTTTGAGACGCTCCTTATGTTGAATCTCTATCTCTCATGAGGATAACATCTTTGATGCTTTATACCCTCATCTATAGCTCTCAAAATCCATAGTTTTGAGGATCGTTAATTCGAATAAGCTTTAATAATGGCTTTAATTTGCTTGAGCTTATCCTCAATGTTGATTGAATTCCACCATTTTAGTAAAATTGTTGAAGGACCAACCGATTGAAGGGTCCTTTCCAAGTATAATGCTTGCTCCAAATCCATGGATTTGGCACCGAAGAAATGAGCAAGATTTTGTCCTTGAATCATTTTCGGGATTAATAGCCTCATTTTGGGGCGCCATCCATTGAAGACTTCTTTGATTGATTTGGAAGAATATTTAATTCGCTCAAAATAGTTTCACCATCTGAAGAACCATACTGGAAGTTCTTTGTTGATAATATCTTTGTTCATTATGAACATCCATGAATGCCTTCGCTTTGTCATCGAGAAGAAGAAGGCCTTCATCATAGCTACATAGCACCAATAATTATGCCAATTTTGTACCGTAAATTAGTGGAGGATAAGAATATATTTTTCTTGAATGGAGTTAGACCCCATTTACTTTGATGAAAGATCTTTTGTATAACGATTTGCTATACAAAATTGTATGGTTCCGATCACGAACATGATTAATCTCAATACACTTTAATTATTAAGATTTTTTCATAATTTTCTCGAGAGATTAGATTCAAATGGGAAAGGATTGTTTTTCAAATATCTTTCAAATAAGGCCCAAGGATTATTTATTGAATAATCGAGGGATTAATTTTAATATTATATTTTATTTCTTTAGAGAAATAAATGTTCTTGTACAACGACATTTTTAGGATGGTGTTGCTTTTTTAGAGGGTCCTTTTCAACCGTAGTTGAAGAGGAAGTACCATAAAGATAAGTTTGCAAATTGATCATGCCAATTATTGAATTGATTGGATCTTTGCCATTAGAGCAGCCATGGTCGCGACCTCCATGAAAAGAAAGACGTCCTCGATTAGGAGTAGTCATTCTTCCATGCGGGGTGATCCACCGATCGCCTCAAGAATTCACCGTAAAAATCGTGAAGAGAATTTTCATTACCTTTAATGAATTATGTCAAAATCAAGATAGAGAGTCATGATGCAAAAAATTTATTTTGAAACTAAATTTTTGACATCTTGTTCAATGATGTATTTGATCGAGGAAATACACACGAAGGAGAAAAAAGTAAATCATCTTGGAATTTTGAGATGCACTTAATCACAGAAAGTATTTCTTTTTTGATAATGAAATACTTTTAAGTAGGATTCCATTTAAACAATAATTCTTCTTTAGAATTCTTTTCTTTAGATACCTCCATAGCCCATGATGCATCTGTTTCAACAATTTTGAAACTAGTAGGGTCTGCAAGATTAAGACAAGGAAGGTTTTGAACCCTTTCTTTAATTTTTCTTTGCCATGATGAGTGTCCCATGGTGGGGATTCTTTACAAAGAGTGGGGACATCTTTAGTAAGATTTTGATAAATCATACATAATTGAGAGCTCTAAATTGTAGATTTTATCTAAAATGATATCAAGAAATTTGTTAGCAAATTTAATACTTATTAATTGGTATAATAGAAGCATTGGATATATTATGGCCTAAAATCTTATTTATTTGAAATAATTTAATTTTTGGCTTTGAAATAACTAATTCATTTTTAAAATTAACCATTTAAATATTTTTTTGATGGTTGAAGTGTTCATCAATATTGTTTGAGAACAGAACATCATCAATATAGACTAAAATATATTTAAAATAATCTTTAAATATATCATCATGATATCTTTGAAATTGAGGTGCATTTTTTAAACCAAAGGGCATTACGTTCCATTCGTAATGTCCAAGGAAGCAAATAAATGTTTTTATAGTGATGATTCTTTTATCGGATCAATATCGATTTTAAATCAAATTTGGAAAATATTTTTTGCATTATGCAATCTATTTAATAAATCCCTTTTATTATGAATTGGATATCGATCCATTTTAAAATTTGTTTTAGCTTAATTAATTACAAATTCGGTATTCTCTTTCCTTTTCTGTCAAATTCATAACATAGAATGCGGTACAACTCCAAGAGGAGTAGGATTACCGAATTATTCATTTCTTTAATAAATCAGCAATCTCTTCTTTACATAAAACAAGGTAGTGCTCGTTCATCTGACAAGGAAAGCTTTAGTGGAATGTCCCATTCATTGAAATTATCAATGTATGGGAGGTCTATAAGTCTTTCTTTCTTAGAAAGTGGGTTTCACCAAACTTCCTTTTGGAATGTTTGGTGGCAATTTTGAATTTTTTCTTTGAATGTTGGGGAAGAAATTTGATGTTTAAAAGTTAAACTAGCAATTTCTTCTTGAAAATAATTTATATGCATAGACTTATTATTAAGCCTATTCATTTCATTTATGATAATTTCTTTAGGATTGGTGATGAAATAGAATGTGATTTCTTTATCCCAAAGAAAATACTGAATTCTAGTATCATCAATTCTAGTGATAGGCATTATTTTAAGATGAAAAGGAGTTCCCAAAATAATGTGTTGTGTCAAATGTTTGACTAAAATAAAAAGGTATTTAAATATTGTATCCACCTGAGATGAAAATTTTATACTTAATTTGTAAAGACTCATAGTTCTTTAAGCCTTTAGTTTTTTCAAAATATTTAGAAGGAATTATTCTTTCTTGTATACAATTTAAATCAGCTCCACTATCAACTAGAACAGTTAAATTTGGTAAAATAAATTCTTTATTTATAATTAATTTGATGGAAATATATCATTTAGTATATTGCCCTTTGAATATTTTGTAAGAAACACGGTTCTTGATTAGAATATATTTCAAATGAATTGGGCATCTTGATTAATTTCAAGATCCATTTGATGACCATTCATTTGCTATTGCTAAGCTTTAATTTGTTGAACTTCTAATTTTAGTTTCTTTAATTCAGTTTTTAGCTCTGCTAAAGAAGCTGAATTAGAAGATGATGAACTTGCCTCAGATTTTTTCTTAAATACTTCTGATAAGGAGTATATAGGAGGCTTGTAATTAAATTTTTCTAGTTTATCTTTCTTCTTATCATTAAGAAGATCGATAATTTTATCACGAGTTGAATCATCTTCAACTTGTGCTAAAAGTTTAATTAATTGGTCCTTTTGCTCGTGGGTGCATATCTGATGTCATATTTATTATATTTTATAATAATCTATCGTTGAGGATTTGCAGTTAGATTTATCAGAATTTGAAGAGGATGAAATATGATCTTCTTCTTCTGATTCTTTTTCAAAATCAGAGGATGTAAGCAAAATTTTCATCAGGGTTTATTTTAACCCGTCGTCAATCTGAAGTTCATTTAACTTCTTCTTGGATGCATTTGTTAGCATAATGACAATGCGATCATTTATAACATTTTATTTCTCTTGTCTTAGTTTTGAACTAGAGGGATGAGAGTATTTGTGTTTTTGAATTTGTAACATTTTTTTTATGTGCTTTCATGCTTAGGAAAACAGTCTTTCATGTTTTTCCCTTGTGTTTGGAAGATAAAGGACTTACTTGAGGATCACAGTTGAATTGATCAGAAATTGAATTTTGCTCAGTAGGCGTTCTCTTTTCATTTGATCTTTTAATTTAAGATCAGAACAAATTACTAAATCAGTTTTAATACATGCATAAATAAGGTTTCCCTATGTAAGAGTTTCATATGGGATGGTTCCATCATATGAAGAAATCTTAACCTTTTTCAAATAGATTGGGAAGGCCTTGATGAATTTTTTGCTTTGAAGGCTATTGGATCATAAAGTGTCATGAGCGTCTTGAAATATATCCTTGTACCATCAAAATGGGTTAAGGATGGACTTCTAATTTTTCAGTAAGGAGTAGTTTTTCTCCTTGATCTCCAATGGATCCGAAATGATCTATAATTATTTGAAGAAGATTATAGATCAATTTTCATTAGGTTTTGTTGTTCTTTTGGAAGATCCTTGTACTTAAGTCAATTTCACTAAGGAGGTCTTCCTTTGAGGAATAGTGAGAAAATTATCCCACCATCCTTTGAGTTCGAGAATCACGAAATGATGGCTCGACATAATATGTATTTTTGCTTGATATATATTGAATAGCAGCATAACATAAGCATTTGATGAAGGGTATGAATGATTTGATGTTGAAAGTCCATCAATATTCCATTCATATAAAGAATCTCCATCATAGAATTTTTTATGAAATGAGTATCTTCCTCAAATAATAAATCGATGGGTTTTTTATAATAATATTTTTCCAAATTTTTCTTTGGATAAGAAAGTATTTGGATATCAAAGGAGGATGAGGATCTTGTAATTCTTGAAAAAGGTTTTGAACTCTTTCAATATTACTTGATTGATTAATATCGATTTGGTTGATTCATTTGAATCTTCATCGATATCTTCAAGACTCTACATACTTTTCACTTAAATTTAGAATCAAATTGAATGTCTTAAGAGTAAAGTAACTTAGAGCTAGTTTAGGAGGTGGTTGGATAAAGGTTTCACAAATGAGTTTATACTTGGTAGAAACTTTTCGAGCTTTGTTAGTTTGTAGAAACCTGTTAAGCATCTCGATTTTAGACTCAAAAAGATGATCATGATTATTTGAATACTATTACTATAATTAAGTTATTTAATTACGAGTAAATTCTTTAGAATTTGTGGATCAAACTTATTTTTAGGTCTAATTCTAAGGTTTATCATCCACCATTTTACAAGATGGAGGATAAGATGCTTCAATTATTTTTCCTTGCTCTGTTTGCCATTTTTGGTAGTTAAAATAACAACTTGATTGAGCATAGTAATTGCAAAACCATGCTATGAAAGGAATAGTTGCTTTGGCTTGACTATTTCTTTCTCTCATTTTCTCAAATATAAATCATTTATTTGAGGCGTTTCTTGAAATAAAACTTCTATGCCAAGTACAAAATTATCATACTTTGGTTGGAAGTATTCCTTGAGCAACCTCTCTAGTCTTAGAACCTATTGTAGCTCATTAAAACTAAAGTTCATTTTAGATGGAGTGGGAGATTGATTTTCTCTCAGATGATAGATATAATTTTTTTTGGGTGAAAGGCCTCGATCGATGGTTGAGTGTGTGAACCATCTCTAGACTTCTCAGGTTTGAAGGGATAGAAATCCAGGAAGTGTAATGGATCGATGATGGTTGAATCAAACTTCATCATCAATAGTTCCAAATTGATAAATGATAATTTTATCAATTTTGGAGAAGATCATCTATTTAGGTCTTCTTCTTTCAAGGGAACTCTCCATTTGAGTTCTTGATTAAATTATTATTTCTAACATTAGATTAGAAGTTACTTCAAAAGTAGAAAGCATATTACTAAAAAATGGGGAAAAAGAGAGAGGAAGATGATAAGAGAATTTGAAACAAATCACCACATAAGGATAAACTACTAAGTGTAAACCTCCATTAGAATTATCTTAAGCTAACAAAATAGGACTTACAACCCTTTCAAGCCTCCACAGATTTACCATTTTCATGAAAGGTGAATATTAACCTCTATCCCAAGTCAACATAGACTTATCTATCAAGCATCACATAAGGGATGGCCATTTAGAAGCGGGATAAAGCCATGGGAGGAATGAATAATCTTGGTTTATCAAAGCATGGTGAAATGTAACAAAATCTCTTACATCCTTCCCTATTTACCCCATCCATAGTTGAAGAAAGTATGTTCTTCTTCTTGATTCTCTTTTAGGATGTAAGTAAATTTTCATCAGTTTGTTTTAAGCTCAATCTAAGTTCATTTAACTTCTTCTTTTCTGATTGCATCTATTATAATGACCATGACATTTGTAACATTTTATTTCTCTTTCTCTTTGGTTTTAGAACCATAGGGATGAGATTTCTTGTGTTTGTGCATGAATTTATCACATTTTTTATGACGTGATTTTTCACGTTTAGGAAAAACTCTTTCATTTTTCTCTATTTTGGAAAATAAGGGGCGTGCACGAGAAGTTAAATTATTCACGAATTTGCCATGTCTTTGCTCAGTAGGCGTTCTCTTCATTTGATCTTTTAATTTAAGATCGAGCATATAATATCGGTTTTAATACATGCATAAGGTTTCCATATGTAAACTTGAGATGGGATGGTTCCATCGTAGAGGTGAAAGAAACCTTAACCTTTTGACAAATAGATTGGGAAGGCCTTCATGAATTTTGCTTTAGTGAACATTTATTGCATGAAAAAATGTCATGATGCGTCTAGAAATATATCCTTGTACCATCAAAATGGGGACATCTTAATTTTGGAGTAGCGAGTTTTTCTCCTTGATCTCCAATGGATCCGAAATGATCTATAATTATTTGAAGAAGATTATAGACTAAATTTTTTTTAAGTTTTTTCTATTCTTTTGGAAGGTCCAGTACTTAAGTCAATTTGCTAAGGAGGTCTTCCCTTTGAGAAGTGAAAATTATCCCACCATCCTTTGAGTTCCGGAGAATCTAAAATGATAGAGCGATAATATGTGGTTTTGTTTGATGTCTAGATTGAGCAGTATGAAACATAAGCATTCAATGAAGGGTATGAATGATTTGATGTTGAAGTCCATCAATATTCTATTCATATAAAGAATCTCATCATAAAATTTTCTGAAATGAGTATCTTCCTCAAATAATAAATCAGGAGTGGGTTTTATAATAATGTTTTTCAAATTTTTCTTTGGATAAGAAAGTTTTTGGATATCAAGGAGGATGAGGATCTTGTAATTCTTGAAAAAGGTTTTGGCATTTTCAATATTATGATTGATCGATATCGATTTGATTGAGAATTCATTTGAATCTTCATCGATTGGTGATATCTTCAAGAGCTCCAACATACTTTTCACTTAAATTTAGAATCAAATTTTGAATGTCTTCAGAAGAGTGTCCTAACTTAAGAGCCAGTTTAGGAGGTGGCAGGATAAAAGGTTTTACAAATGGGTTTATACTAGTAGAAGCTTTCTCTGAAGCTTTGTTAGTTTCGGGGCTAGAAACCTTTTGTTTAAGCATCTGATCGATTTTAGACTCTAGGCTAAAAAGATGATCAGTGATTATTTGAAGTATACTATTACTATAATTAAGTTGTTTAATTACAGTAATAAATTCTTTTAGAATTTGTGGATCGAAACTTATTTTTTTGAAGGCCGCTAATTCTAAAGGTTTATCATCCACTATTTTTACAATTGATGGAGGATAAGATGCTTCAATTATTTTTTCTTGCTCTGTTTGCCATTTTTGGTAGTTAAAATAGCAACTTGAGATTGAGCATAGTAGCGCACCATGCTACGAAAGAATAGTTTCTTTTGCTTGACTATTTCTTTCTCATTTTCTCGAAATATAAATCATTTATTTGAGGCGTTGGTGAAGTAAAACTTCTATACCAAGTACAAAATTATCGTACTTTGGTTGGAAGTATTCCTTCAGAACAACCTCTCTAGTCTTAGAACCTATTGTGTAGCTCATTAAGACTAAAGTTCATTTCAGATGGAGTGGGAGATTGATTTTCTCTCACTAGATGATAAATATGATTTTTATTTAGGCGAAGGGCCTCGATCGATGGTTCAGGAGTGTGTCAAACATCTTATCTAGACTTCTCTGAGGTTTCAGAAGGGATAGAAACCCTAGGAAGTGTAATGGATCGACGAGGGTTGAATCAAACTTCAACATCGCCATCAGTTGTAGTTCCAAATTGATAAATAATAGTTTTATCAATTTTGGCGACCATCTATTTGGGTCTTCTTCTTTCAAGAACTCTGCCATTTTGAGTTCTTGATTAAATTATTATTTCTCTAATCGTTAGATTAGTTACTTCAAAAGAAGTGAAGCCATATTACCAAAAATGGGGAAAAGGGGAGAGGAAGATGATGCGAGAATTTGAAACAAATCACCCCTTAAGGATAAAGCAAACTAAGTATAAACCTCCATTAGAGAATTATCTTCCCTTGATAAAATAGGACTTACAACCCTTTCAATCCTCACGTATAATTTATGTCCATTTGCGATGAAAGGCGTATATAAACCTCTACCAGAGAGTTATCCCAGACAGTCAACAATAAACAGGACTTATCACCTTCTCAAGCATCTCGCAACAGGGATGGCCATTTGCGATGAAGATGAGATAAAGCCATAGGAGGAATGAACAAAGTACTGGTTTATCCAATGCATTGTGAAATACAACAAAAAATTTCTAACATCCTTCCCCTCCCCAGGGATTTACCCCATCATGGTTACGATAGGACTTCCAAGATATATAAAACACTTATTTATTAAAGCTTAAAAGTACTTTTGATAGTAGGTAGGAAGCGAGTGTTCGTCAATATTATTTGAGATGGTTGAAGTGTTTCTATTATTTGAGAAAATAATATAGACTAAAATATATTTAAAATAATCTTTAAATATATTATTCATGATATGCTGAAATTCAGAAGGTGCATTTTTTAAACCAAAGGGCATTACGTTATCTAAAATGATATCAGGAAATTTGTTAGCAAATTTAATACTTTCATTAATTGGTATAATAGAAGCATTGGATATATTATGGCCTAAAAATCTTATTTGAGTTTGAAATAATTTAATTTTTGGCTCTGAAATAATTAATCCATTTTTTAAAATTAACCATTTAAATATTTTTAGATGGTTGAAGTGTTCGTCAATATTGTTTGAGAACACTGAACATCATCAATATAGACTAAAATATATTTAAAATAATCTTTAAATATATTATTCATGATATCTTTGAAATTCAAAAGGTGCATTTTTTTAAACCAAAGGGCATTACGTTCCATTAAGTAATGTCCAAAGGGCACCGTAAATCTTTGTTTATAATGATCCGATTCTTTTATCTGGATCTGCCAATATCCTGATTTTAAATCAAATTTAGAAAATATTTTTGCATTATGCAATCTATTTAATAAATCCCTTTTATTAGAATTGGATATCTGATCCATTTTAAAACTTTGTTTAGCGGCTTGTAATTAATTACAAGTCGCGGTCTCCCTCTTTCCTTTTCTGTCAAATTCTATATTGATGATGTTCTGGTGTTCTCAAATATGGATTTAAGAAAGTTCTAAGGTGACGGGAATACTTCCCAAAAGTAATTACTGTGGGTATAGAAGTTTTACTTCTCAAGACCAACATCTCGAAATAAATGATTTATATTTTGAGAAAATGAGAGAAAGAAATAGTCAAGCCAAAGCAACTATTTCTTTCGTAGCAGCTCTGATACCATGCATAGACTTATTATTAAGCCAATTCATTTCATTTATGATGGTGCGGTGAGCATGAAAATGAGAGAAAGAAATAGTCAAGCCAAAGCAACTATTCCTTTCGTAGCATGGTTTAAGTATTATGTTCAATCCGCTCAGTTCTTAACTCAAAATGACAGCAGATAATAAACATCTATCATCGATGAAAATTTTAGAATTTAAGTTTTTGAAAAAATAAGTTTCATTCCACAAATTCTAAAAGAATTTATTGTAATTAAACTTAATTATAATAATAGTATTTCAAATAATCTCGTCATCTTTTAGCCTAGAGTCTCTTGCTCATTTCTTCATACGCCGTGATTCCATGGATGAGTTGGAACGCTTATTCTGGAAGGATACTGTAGAAGCTTTCTACAATTTCTCTAGAAACCTTTTATTTAAGCATCTGATCGATTTTAGACTCTAAGCTAAAAAAGATGCGATTATTTGAAGTATACTATTACTATATAAGTTGTTTAATTATAAAGAATAAATTCTTTAGAATTTGTGGATCAAACTTATTTTTTTGGCGCTAATTTTAAAGGTTTATCATCCACCATTTTACAACCGATGGAGGATAAGATGCTTCAATTATTTTTCCTACTGCTTTGCCATTTTTGATAGTTAAAACAACAACAAGCAAATTGAGCATAAGAATCAAAATCATGTCAAAAGGAATAGTTGCTTTGCTTGACTATTCTCTCATTTTCTCAAAATATAGATCATTTATTTTGAGATGTTGGTCTTGAGAAGTAAAACTTCTATACCAAGTATGAAAATTATCATACTTTGGTTGGAAGTATTCCGTAATAACCTCTAGTCTTAGAACCTATTGTGTAGCTCAATAAGACTAAAGTTCATTTTATGGAGTGGGAGATTGATTTTCTCTCCGGATGATAGATATGATTTTATTTAGAAGGGCCTCAATCGATGGTTTAGAGTGTGTGAACCATCCGATCTAGACTTCTCTGAGGTTTCAGAAGGGATAGAAACCTAGGAAGTGTGATGGATCGATGAGGGTTGAATCTGACTTCAACATTGCCATCAGCTGTTTGAATTATCTGATCTACATCTTGATTAATGGAAGGTCTTGGTGTGACCGCAGATGGTATAGTCCATGAGTCAGGAAATACCACCTCATTCTATTTAGTCACTCTGATAGTAGCAATATGGGATGCTAATAGATTTGTTTCGATCAGAGTAGTTTGTTCGGCTGGTTGAACATCTTTCTGAACTCTAGGATTTAGTGTATTTAAAACTCAAAAATGAATTTTGAAAATTAAAGCAATAGTTTCAAAACCTGGGAGAAAATCATAACCATAAAGTAGAATGTAATTTTAAAGCTTCAAAAAGCTTTATATCAGAAAGAGATAAACTTAGATTGGAAAAGGTGTTGAAATAAACCCCGACATAGGCTAGTCTTTATAACACTATTAAGGATTGAGCCGGCATCGTCATCTCTTAGGCTTGCTAAAATAGAAGCATTTAGACCTTTAAGGGTTAAAGGTTTAAATGCTATCTGTATCATCCCTATATGAATATATTTAAAATCTTGCATATATTTATGCAGATCTTCAAACATTAGTAGATAAATAGTTTTATCCATTTGATCTATAGTAATGATTTGTTCTACAGTTTTTATTGAAGATTTTCCCTTAAAATTAAAAGTTCCAAATTGATAAATGATAGTTTTATCAATTTTAGAGAAACTATTTAGGTCTTCATTCTGGGAACTATACCATTTTAGAGTTCTTAATTAAATTATTATTTCTCCTAATCATTAGATTAGAAGTTACTTCATAAGAAGTAGAAACCAAATAACCAAAAGGGGAAAAAGGGAGAGAGGAAGATGATGCAGGGAGAGTTTGAAACAAATCACCACATAAGGATAAAATAAACAAAGTATAAACCTCCATTAGAGAATTATCTTCCCAGACAGTCAACAAGAATAGGATTTACAACCCTTTCATGCCTTACTGTGGATTTCTGCCGTTCATAAGACGGAATATAAACCTCTACTGAGAATTATCCTGCATAACGTAGGACTTATCACCCTATCAAGCATCACGCAAAGTGGCCATTTGACAAGATGGGATAAAGCCATGGGAGGAATGAACAGTCTTGGTTCATCCAAAGCATGGTGAAATGTAAAAAAATCTCTAACATCCTTCCCTCCTAGGGATTTACCCCATCTTCTTCTCTCTCCTTTTCCTATTTGGGTAATATGGCTTCTACTTCTTTTGAAGTAACTTCTAATCTAACGATTAGGAGAAATAATAATTTAATCAAGAACTCTGAAATGGCAGAGTTCCCTTGAAAGAAGAAGACCTAAATAGATGGTCTCTCCCAAAATTGATAAAACTATCATTTATCAATTTGGAAATACGATGTAGAAGTTCAATTCAACCCTCATCGATCCATTACACTTCCTAGGATTTCTATCCCTTCAGAAACCTCAGAGAAGTCTAGATCAAACATGAACATGATTAATCTCAATACACTTTAATTGTATTAAGATTTTTTCATAATTTTTGCTTGAGAGATTAGATTCAAATGGGAAAGGGTTGTTTCCTCATGACACACACTAGAAATATATCCTTGTACCATCAAAAATGGGTTAAGGATGGACATCTTAATTTTTGGAGTAAGGTTTTTTTTCTTGATCCAATGGATCCAAAGAAAATGATCTATAATTGTTTGGAGGAGATTATAGACCGAATTTTCATTAGGTTTTTGCAGTACTTTTGGAAGATCCTTAGTACTTAAGTCAATTTTGCTAAGGAGGTCTTCCTTTGAGGAAGTGAGAAATTATCCCACCATCCTTTGAGTTCTAGAGAATCAAATGATGGCTTGAGCGGTGGTTTTGCTTGATAGTCTAGATTGAGCAACATATAAGCATTCGATCAAGGGTATGAATGATTTGATGTTTAGAAAGTCCATCAATATTCATTCATATAAAGAATCTTCCATTATGAATTTCCTATGAAATGAGTATCTCTTCCTTAAATAATAAATCATGAGGTGTTGGTTTTTATAATAATGTTTTCCAAATTTTTCTTGATAAGAAAGTTTTGGATATCAAAAGGAGGATGAGGATCTTGTAATTCTTGAAAAGGTTTTGAACTTTTCAATATTACTTGATTGATCGATCAATTTTTGAGGATTCATTTGAATCTTTATCCAAGATGATATCTTCAAGACATACTTTTCACTTAAATTTAGAATCAAATTAATGTTCAAGAGGGTCCTAACTTAAGAGCGGAGAGATGGTTGGATAAAAGATTTAACAAATGAGTTTATACTAGTAGAAGCTTTCTCTGCTTTTTCTAGTTTCGGGCTAAAACCTTTATTTAAGCATCGATCGATTTTAGATTCTAGGCTAAAAGATGATGTGATTATTTGAAGTATACTATTTATAATTAAGTTGTTTAATTATAAAATTCTTTAGAATTTGTGGATCAAAACTTATTTTTTAAGGCCACTAATTTAAAGGTTTATCATCCACCATTTTACAATTGATGGAGGATAAGATGCTTCATTATTTTTCCTTTGCCATTTTTTGGTAGTTAAAAAGAACTGAGCAGATTGAATGGTATAAATAAAACTGAAAAAGAAATAGTTGCTTTGGTTTGACTATTTCTTTCTCTCATTTTCAAATATAAATCATTTATGAGATATTGAGAAGTAAAACTTCTATACCAAATACAAAAAATTATCATACTTTGGTTGGAAGTATTCCTTCAACAACCTCTAGTCTTAGAACCTATTGTGTAGCTCATTAAGACTAAAGTTCATTTATGGAGTGGGAGATTGATTTTCTCTCACTGATGATAGATATAATTTTATTTAAAGGCACCGATGGTTCAGGAGTGTGTGAACCATCCGATCTAGACTTCTCTGAGGTTTTAGAAGGGATAAAAACCCTAGGAAGTGTAATGGATCGATGATGGTTGAATCAAACTTCAACATTGCCATCAGCTGTAGTTCCAAATTGATAAATGATAGTTTATCAATTTTGGGAGAGACCATCTATTTAGGTCTTCTTCTTCGGGGAACTCTGCAATTTGAGTTCTGATTAAATTATTATTTCTCCTAATCGATTAGAAGTTACTCAAAGAAGTAAGACATATTACCAAAAATGGGGAAAAATGGAGAGAGAAGATGGAGAATTTGAAATAAATCACCACAAGGATAAAATAAACTAAATATAAACCTCCATTGAGAATTATCTTCCCAGACAATCAACAAAATAGGACTTACAACCCTTTCAAGCCTCATGCAATAGGGATTTACGGCCAATATCCTGGTTTAAGTCTGGTATCAGAGCCATGATGGGGTAAATCCCTGGGGAGGGGAAGGATGTTAGAGATTTTTTGTTGTATTTCACCATGCTTTGGATAAACTAGTACTTTGTTCATTCCTCCCATGGCTTTATCCCATCTTCATCGCGTCTTGAGAAGTAAAACTTATACCAAGTACAAAAAATTATCACTTTGGTTGGAAGTATTTAACCTCCCAGTCTTAGAACCTATCTAGCTCATTAAGACTAAAGTTCATTTATGAGTGGAGATTGATTTTCTCACCGGATGATAGATATGATTTTATTTAGGTGAAGGGCCTCATGGTTCGTGAGTGTGTGAACCATCGATCTAGACTCTAGGTTTAAGGGATAGAAACCCTAGGAAGTGTAATGGATCGATGATTGAATCGAACTTCAACATCGCCATCAACGTAGTTCCAAATTCTCCCCATCTTCCTTCTCCTTTTTTCCCTTTTGGTTATATGGCTTCTACTTCTGAGTAACTTCTAATCTAACGATTAGAGAAATAATAATTTAATCAAGAACTCAAATGGAGTTTCCTTGAATGAAGAAGACCTAAATAGATGGTCTCTCCCAAGATTGATAAAACTATCATTTATCAATTTGGAACTTTGATTTTAAGGAAAATCTTCAGAAAATTAGAACAAACCATTACTGTAGATCAAATGGATTAAACTATTTATCTACTAACGTTTGAAGATCTGCATAAATATATGCAAGATTTTAAATATATTCATATATGGATGATATAGATAGCATTCAAACCTTTAACCCTTAAAGGTCTTAATGCTTCTATTTTAGCAAGCCTAGAGATGGCTGATGCCTTCTCAATGGCTCACTAATGTGGTAGAGACTAGCCTGTCATGCCGCCTATTTCAACACCTTTCCTAATCTGAGTTTATCTCTTTCTGATATAAATCTTTTTGAAGCTCTAAAATTACATTTACAGCTTTATGGTTATGATTTCCTTCCGGGTTCTGAAACTATTGCTCTAATTTTTAGAATTCATTTTTGAGTTTTAAATACTCTAAATCCTAGAGTTGAAAGTCGCTCAACCACCAAACTAACAATTTCAAGACATTCACCAAAGGCTTGTCCTTGTTAGATGAACGAGCACTACCTTGCTTTATGCAAAGAAGAGATTGCTGATTTATTAAAGAAATGAATAATTTAGTAATCATACTCCCCTTGGAGCTGTACCGCATTCTATGTTATGAATTCGACAGAAAAGGAAAGAGATAGACCGACTTGTAATTAATTACAAGCTAAATAAAGTTTTAAAATGGATCGATATCCAATTCTAATAAAAGGGATTTATTAAATAGATTGCATAATGCAAAATATTTTCAAATTTGATTTAAATCGGATATTGGCGGATCTAGATAAAAGAATCTATAAACAAAGATTTTGATTCTGACATTACGAATGGAACGTAATGCCCTTTGGTTTAAAAAATACACCTTTTGAATTTCAGCATATCATGAATAATATATTTAAAGATTATTTTAAATATATTTTAGTCTATATTGATGATGTTCAAGTGTTCTCAAACAATATTGAGGAATACTTCAACCATCTAAAAATATTTAAATGGTTAATTTTAAAAAATGGATTAGTTATTTTAGAGCAAAAAATCAAATTGTTTCAAACTGAAATAAGATTTTAGGCCATAATATATCCAATGCTCTATTATACCAATTAATAGAAGTATTGAATTTGCTAACAAATTTCTTAATATTTATAAAAAACCACAACGGTTCTTAGAGCTCTCATTATGATTTCTATCAAAATCTTGCCAAAGATCTGACAAAAGACCCTCACCATAGTCTGATACTCATACCATGGAAGTATGCAAAATTAAAGAAAGGGTTCAAAACCTTCCATGTCTTAATCTTATGGACCCTACTAGTTTCAAAGTTGTTGGATGCCTCTGATAAGGGCTATGGAGGTATCCTAAAGTAAGAAAGAATTCTAAAGAAGAATTAGTTCACTTAAATGGAATTACTCAAAGTATTTCATTATCAAAAAAGAAATGCTTTCTATGATTAAGTGCATCTCAAAATTCCAAGATGATTTACTTAATCAAAATTTTCTCCTTCAGATTATTTCCTCCAAATACATCATTGAACAAGATGTCAAAAATTTAGTTTCAAAATAAATTTTTACATCATGGCAATCGCAGCTCTCGGCCTTCGATTTCGACATCGAATTCATTAAAGGTAATGATAATTCTCTTCCTGATTTTCTGACCCGTGAATTCTTGCAGGGACGATCGTGGTGGATCACCCCATGGAAGAATGACTACTCTAACCGAGGACGCCTTTTTACGTCGTGGAGGTCACGCCATGGCCACTCAAAAGATCCGTCAATTACAATTGGCATGATCAATGATCAATTGCAAACTTATCTTTATGGTACTTCCTATTCAACTATTGAAAAGGGTGAACCTTCTAAAGTCAACACCATCCCTAAAAGATGTCGTTGATAAGAATCTGTTATTTCTCTAAAGAAATAAAATAGAATATTATTGAAATTAATCCTCCGATTATTCAAATAATCCGGGCCTTATTTGAAAGATATTTGAGAAACAATCCTTTCCCATTTGAATCTAATCTCTCAAAAGAAAATTATGAAAAAATCTTAATACAATTAAAGTGTATTGAGATTAACATTGTTCGTGATTAGACGAACCATATAATTTTGTATAGAAAATGCGTTATACAAAAGATCTTTCATCAAAGCGAATGGGGTCTAACTCCATTCCAAGAGAAAAATATATTTCTTATCCTCCACTAATTTACAAGAAAAATTAAAAATAAATTATTGGTGCTAAGCTATAATGAAGGCTTTCTTCCTTCTCAATGACAAATGAAGACATTCATGGATGTTCATAATGAACAAAGATATTATCAACAAAGAACTTTCAGATGGTGAAACTAGTTTGAGGTAATTAAATATTCTTCCAGATCTAATCAAAGAAGTCTTCAATGACTGGATGGAAGCTACCCCCAAAATGAGGGCTATTAATCCCAAAAAAATGATTCAAGGATAAAATCTTGCTCATTTCTTCACGACTGCCAAATCCCATGGATTTGGAGCTGGAACGTTATACTTGGAAAGGACCCTTCAATCGCTTTGTCCTTCAAAGACAATTTTACTAAAATAATGAAATTCAATCAACATTGAGGATAAGCTCAAGCAAATTAAAGCCATTATTAAAGCTTATTCAATTAACGATCCTCAAAAAACTAATTTTGAGCAGATCAGGTACAAAGCATCAAATTATCCTCATGACCGAGATTCAACATAAGGAACGCCTCAAAAAATTCACGAAAATCAACTCGCCAAGGTGTTTAGTCACCCTATCTATATCACATGCATGAGTCTGACGCGGCCAACGAAAATCCACCGGAGAAACTTAAATTCATAAAGAAGATCCACCAGAAGATCTAGTAATTTGCACCAAACTTGTAGACATTTCAAAAACAAAGTCAAACTTCCACTTTCGTGCAAGACCGCCACTACAGCTAGAGTGCTGCCCGCGACTTTGTTCTTCAATCTCCTCCATGCCGGGGAAATCCCCAAAGCTCGCCCACTCTGACGATCCTAATGGGCGGCCACCTCACCCACTTCATCTCCCGTAGAAACTTCTTCTTCTTCACACCAAAGCGCAAACCTTTGAATCTCTCCCGCCTCCGCCTCGATGATGGTTCCTGATCGCAGGGAAGGAGGGAACTGACTGGTATTCCTAGGCACGGTAATGGATGTTCACGGTGGCCCAAATCTCCTTCTGCCACTGGGAGATTCACGAGGTTGGTTGATGTTAAATTAAATCAAGTTCATGATTGTTTCAAGTGGTTGAGGGAATTGATGGCAAGATTTATGCATGATTTTTCAGATTCTCGCTTGAAATTGATTCTAAAATGCGTAAACTAAGGGGTTTTAGTAGTAATACATGAAATTGGTCAAAATATCTTCTAGACGATGATTTTGGCCTGAATTAAAATTAGGTCAAAATAATCCAAATAGTAAGAGCAACTATCAAAATTTAAGTGAAACAGAAACTATCAAAATTTGTTAATAAACACAGCTACGTTGAAATCATCAAAACTCAAATAAAATTCTTGTAAAAGTATCTCATTATTATTTTAAAGATTTAATCGATGGATTTTAATAATATATTTTGTCTAGTATTTTAAACTTCATAAATAAAGTAAATACAAAAAAACTATTGAATTCTTTGTAGAGATTATTATGTGGAGAGTCTTGAGGTAACTCTAACGAACTTCAATATAATGCTATGTGCTGCTCTGTATATTGATTGTGAACTGCTGTGTATTATTATGTATTGATATAATATTAACTGCATTAATACACAACATATTTAGTATACTTCAAAATACAATAAATTTATTCATAACTAATATACTATGATTATATATTAATGAGCATCATATAGTACTATATTATTAGAGTTCATACATAGAAGCTATATCTCAATTCCACATTTAATAATTTTGATTCAATGAAACATAATGAAAAAAAAAAAAACTTATTCATGCATGATTTTAAATTTCAGCCAAAAAATGACCTGAAACTATCAAAGCTGATTGAAAAATAGCTATTTCTTTCGATTTGGATAGTTT
This sequence comes from Cymbidium sinense, assembly GCA_021442155.1. Classification (NCBI taxonomy): domain Eukaryota; kingdom Viridiplantae; phylum Streptophyta; class Magnoliopsida; order Asparagales; family Orchidaceae; genus Cymbidium; species Cymbidium sinense. The sequence goes on along the minus strand of CM038223.1, from coordinate 149,579,388 downwards.
AAGTAAATTTGATCCAAATTATTAAAACTCAAATGAAATCAAATGAAATAAGGTTCAATCAAATCTTAACCAAAAATAATCTATTTATATTTTTAAGATATATAAAAAATATAAATATTGAAAATTAATTAGGATATTTACAAATTAATCATTTAAAATATATATTTATAATTTAATCATATTTATTTAATTAATTAATTATAAAGCTTATATATTTGTACATGATTAAATCATTAAAAATAAAAAATATGAGTAGGGTTTTTGTTATGAATTTTAATATTTGAATTTCAATTTAAAATTTTGATGTTGGAAATAATTAATTTATAAATATATATAAATAGGATGATATTATATGAAAAAGCCCCAAAATAATTTTGGCTGGAGACGAAGATGGGGGCGTGGCGTGGAGTCCCGTCGGAAGGCGGTGAGGTCGAAATGAGCATGTCTGCCAAGACGTCAGGGGAGGAGCCCCCGGCTGGACCAGCAAGCGGTGGCCTCCTTTGAGCTTCAACATTCTCATTTCAGTCTCCAGAGTAAGCAAATAAAATTCTTCTTCTTCTTCATTATATATATATATATATATAGATATATATATTCTTGTTTATCGAACCTTAAAATTTTAGTTTTATTTTTCCTTTAAAATTGAAGCTATATTATGTTTATTAATTAAAAGTGCGTAAAATAATTAATTATATGAAAAAAAAATTAATAAAAAAATTTAACAATATCGATAATGACAACTTTTTTTATTATATTAGATTGAAATTAGATCTGAATTCTTAAACGTTGGTTTTTATTTTCTCCATTGACAGTGGTGGGTTTAGAATCCCTCAAAAATTATTTTGAGAGCTATATTGGATAAGCTTGTAAATAGAAAATATATTTTTAAAAATAGTGATTTACTTTTTATTCAGGTGTGAAAATAAATCATCATCTTTTAAAGTATTTTGAGAAGATTAATGAAATTTAAAATTAATTTTCCTCTCTGACTAAATTTAAATATAATAAATCTATTATTTTTTTAAATACTATTTAAAAGAAGATTTGCATACATACACAATTCCTATGTATTTATATTTCTAATACTCCATCTATTCATGAAAAAATACATTTACTTTTAAAAATATAATAATTCTAATATTTTTGATATAATGTTAAAGTTTTAAATGTTATGTATATAAATATTAAAGTTTTGATATTAAATATATAAATATATGAGAATTATATATTTATGATATGATATGTAATGCAGGTCTCAACAAAAGTGACAAAATTAGAGAGATAGGAGGAAGAAGCTTCTACCTCAAAACAAAACCAGCAGCCATAATAGCTTCAATTCTGGAAGGAAGAAAGCGATAATGGCTTCTGCACTGAAGTGAATCAAAGCCATCAGAGCACAGAGAGCCATAACTCAACAGTAATTTCTTCTCATCCATTCTTCACCACAATCGGAAGAAATTTTAATAAAATTGAAAGGAGAACTAAAAAAATCTGCAAAATGATGTTTTTTCTGTGTTTGTTTGATACTGTAAATTCTGAGCTATTTTATACTGTTTTATTTTATTTTATTTTTTCTGAATTTTTTCTGAGCAGAAAGCCATTTGTTTTAGTTTGATGGCTTTTATTACAGATATATCTGTGTAATAAAATATGTAAATAGTATACAGTGTATTCTAAAAAAAGACTATAGAGAGATGTAAGATTAATGTGTGAAGATATTGTAACAATTATGATGGAAATAAGAACACAATTGGTTCGGAAAAGTTTTTTTTTTTTTTTTTTTTTTGAGTATTGCAGTAAATTTAGAGCCTTTTATTATGTTAGACTTGACTTGAAATTAAAAGTTGAACAAATAAATTAAAATTTAAATACAAATATCTTTTAGTTAAATCAATATTATAAATCATATTTTTGTCTGATATAATAATTGAAAATAAAATAAAATAAAATAATCTAAGCTTTCAATTGAATATAAAATTAAAAATAATTAGTTTTGCATGAAAGTAAAATATTAATTGAAATAAATTAGATTTAAATGCATCATGTGCCATCTAACATGATATATTTTTCTATTAAACGAAAAAATAACTTAAAATATATTTTTAAGCAAAATTAATTGTTAAAGATATTTTTAATTACCATTCCAAAAAAAATTAAAATAACTTATTAGTCTTTTACTTTATAGTTTTTTCATTCTTATCATACTCATAACACATGTTTAATATACATGTCATTAATTTAATTATTATTTTCTTAATAGGATACTTTTATGATATGTCGACACTTGCAAACATATACTTTGATATAAAATCATGTGTCATTTTTCAATATATATATATATATATATATAATGTGAATTTAAAAATATTGAAATGTAAGATGTGAATAATGTGTCATTTTTTATTCTTATCATACTCATAATGTTTTTATATATATATATATATATATATATATAAACCTTGCCATAACTCTGGTGGATCCCTATTGGTTCCGAAAGCTCCTCTTTTGAGGAACAGTGAGTCCTGAGATATGAGTTGGGAGAGAAGAGATTAAAAATAGAGTTTTTTTATTTTATTTTGATAATTTCAAATATGAAAAAGGTAAGGGAAAAATAATCAAAAAAATTAATATCAAATATTTTATTATTGTGACATTATGGTTTACTTGTTTCCGAAGAGACTCACTTCTGTAACAGGGATCCACTTTCAGGAAGTGGTACAATTGTTATTATTAAAAATAATATATTTTTTTAGAAATATTGTTAATATTAAAATTTTTCCTTTAAAAAATTGAACAATCATTTTCTTATATTTACCATATTGCAATTAATAAAAATTTATAACAAAATAAAAATTTACTATTTATAATTAAATATTTGAACATAACAATTCTCACTAACAGGAAGAAAAATAGTTACTGCAGAAGAGAGGTTCCAGACCAGAATAAAGAACAATAAAAATTCTCAATTTGAAGCAGTCAATCCAAAGGAAAATAAACAGAGAAGATGATAATTGTACTTCCTTAATCCAAATCAGTTCCACTCCCAATAGAAGAAAAGTTTATAAGTTCCAACACTCAAAAGAATCAGAGGAAGCTTCAGTCTAAACCAAATTTCCAGCAGAGACTGCAGTATTCTCTAATCCTTCCTCGTTCAATAAACTCCTGAATGCCCGCATTTACAATAATAATTTCTAATTTATCTCCTGAAATAGTTGAAAGCACTATAAATAAAGAAATATATATAAATATAAGCAAAATTATTTCTACCTAAAAAATTTTAAAGGACATGTTCTCTCATCTCATGCAACCGCACCTCATGCATTTGTAAAATGGAGGAATATGGAGTTAATAATATGATCATAAGATCAAAGGTCGCCAAAAGCCGACGCTTTTGAGTTTGGTTTGATTATGAACAAGCTAAGCCTGGTTCGAATCATTTGAACCGACCGGATCATAACATAATTTGCATGTATATGTGTGTGTGTATGAACGTGAACATGCGAGTATCATATTTGAATTGAGCTCAATAAAAAATTAGAATCAATTTCAATGAGATAAGTTTGGCTCAAATTGAATTCATATGTTAGCCTATAGCTTTGATCAAATCAAAATCGGATCAAATGCAAGTATCAAATTGAATGAATTTGAACCGATCTTGAGAGATATTGGCTCAAGTTCAAATCATTGCATGAACATCATGTTGGGAGGCTCTTGATCCAATGTTATTATTTTTTTGCAGGGAAAATATCACTCTTTAAAATGCTAATAAATAAAAAATAAGATTGGAAAACCTACAAGTAAATATCTCTTCAGTAGTTGAGGCAAAAACATCTTTGACAAGATCAACGCCTCCCACGAGCGGTGTCACAAGATTCATTTTTTTTTAAGCTTTAGAAACTAGAAAAATTGAAACATTCAATTCTAACAAAATTCACTAAACCAAAATAAAATAAAATAAAACATCTTACCTTAGGTAATAACAAAGGACTAGGAGACTTCAACTTGTCTAAAACAGTAATGAGGGTTCCACTGTTCCTTGGAAATCAGAATCCTCTCATAGGATCCAACGGCATCATATGACCCTTCCTAAACAGAGGGCAAAAAAAGAATAAAGAATGGAGCTTGAAGAGATTGGGGAAAAAAAGATATACCTTCGTTGTCCCCACCAATAATATTGAATGTAAGGGAAGAACCTTTTATAGTACATAATATTTGAAAGAAGTGAGCCATTGAGGCAGCTCTTTTTGTTTGTTGAGATATCTAGAAAGAAAAGGTAAAATTACTCCCAAAAAAAATTGTAGATATAAGAAGAGCGTTGCTTGCAGAATGCAATCAATATAATGTCTAATTCAGGTCTAATAATCATGCTTGTTTCATTAGGCCTCAGTTGAACAATATAAACAATGCTGATTTTTTAATTGTGCTAGACAAATGATAGAGTATCATCATTAGCCTTATCTTGCAAATTTTGTTGTTTTTCAAAACAAAAGTAGAAAGTTTTCCAACTTCAAGTAACCAAATGGGCATATGGTTCACGCCTTATGAAATAATATAGCCAAGTCAATAGCTTTTGGTTCACAATTCTTTTATGGGATCATTTAAGTCTACAAACACAATAAGCCAAAGTAGTTAAGTCTTAACGTGGACAACTCACTCAAACTATATGAAAATCATGAAAACTAAGAAAAGAGAATTGGTTTTATTAGTTTAAACATGTTTTAATTTCAATTATGTTAGGACAAAAGTAATCATATCTGAATCACAAAACAAAACGCTCAAGAGAGTATGGACTACAGCCCATTTCTTTTATGATTGATCCCTTCCTCCAATAATTTTCTTAGCAATGGTCTGACCTCCACCTTATGCACTTAAACCAAGCTCTTCCCCTTACTCAAGCTTGTTTTGATCCCACATAAAACTTTTATTGAATTTCTCAAATTCCTTCTTTTATTTCTTAGTCTCATTTTCTCAACTTACATCAAGAACATCATAGTCTGCTATTTATCCTAGCTTCACTCCTTGTTTTCAGCCTCAAGTTGAAGCCTCCTCCATACTAAACAATACAAAAAAAAAAAGAGCTCTCCATATGATTAACTCTTTTCTGATTTCCAATTCTTGTTAAAACATTTAAAAAAACCATACATGATAAGTTGGGAAGTCTTGTGCAGCTAGTTTAGTTCCACAATGCCACTACTCAAAAACGATGACAAAGGAGTTTCATCATTAAATGATCTCAAGTCATTCCCAACACGGGCATGACATCATTGGAAAGGGAAGGAAGTGACTTCTCCCAAACAGGGACTAAAACTTAAAACATAAAAAGTTTCAGCATTAGATGGCAACAAGTCACTCCAAACAAAAGCATGACATAATAAATTAACTCAATTTTAACTTTTCATTAAGTTATAAAAATCATATTTCCTAACCCAGAAAACAATGAAAAAAAAAACTGGTAATAAATCTGTACATAAAAAAATAAAATAAATAAATAATTAGGAAATAAAGTTGCCTGGTCATCAAATTAATTACGAACAATGCAAATCATAATGTCTTGTAAAAATAAAGTATCAATTAATCCTAGTCATTCAAATATATAGTTGGAGGTCAAGACTTGTGCTTCTATGATCTTCCTGTAATGGGTGTAAGATAAAGTGACGATACTTCTAAATCCTCACTATCACATCACTTCAACATGTGTGCATTCCCTTCTATAAATTCCATAAAATCCAACACAAATCTTGAGGTGTTAACCAAGATCATTTAGTCCAACCCCAAACAACACTTTAGGCCAACCTTAGAGCCATCCAATGGCCTTACTCCAACCATCAACAATATAAATCTTGAGACTTAGGGCTCGTTTGGGACAGTTGCAAGGATGCGACACGGTTTACACCGCACCGCATGACTGTTTGGATTCGCATCTATTGGCCAAAATTTGGGAGGAGCTACTAAGTCTCAGGTATCCTTCTATGACTTTTTTTTTCCTAAATTAGCCCACGCTTGCATTTTAAATCGCCAAAAACAGTTTGAGAGAGAAACCGGAAGAGACATTATTGCAAATAGTATTTATTAAGTAATTATTATTTAACTTTCCAAAAAAAGTTATTATTATAATACATGTTTTAATCTGATTAATTAATTTTTAAATCTAAATTACTATTATGATTTATTATATAATTATTAATGATAATATTCTTAAATTAAATTTATGCTTAATTAATGAAAATATTGGTTTATTTAAAAATTAAATACTACATTATTTAAGCTAAATATGATTAAATAGTTTAATTATAATTGATATAAATTTGATGCTTTTTAATTCATAACTAATTAATTTAAAATATAATATATTAATATTTAATTTATTAGAATTAATCTTATTAAATTAAATTAAATTTAAATGAGCTTTATCTAATTTAATTTATTTAAAAATTTTAGTTTATGATAATTATAATTTAATAAATTTAATTATAAATCATATATTTGATAATTAAACGCGGTTTATGATAAATAAAAAAATTAAAAATATTGATTAATGTTTAATTTATTTAATAAAAAATTGATTATTGATCAATTACTTTTAGTGAATAATTAATTAGACTAATTAATTAAACTATATATTTATGTTGCGCTTGAGAACCGTAAGAATAAAAGTTTACTTTTTCCAAAGCACATACATAAAAAAAGCGAATAATAAAACTCCGCATACTGGAAAACCTCAAAAGAGGGAAAACCACCGCTAGCCCAATAAAAGCTTCCACTGTATCGCCAGAGTACAAGATCTTCCGACAACGGATTAACGTGACGCAGTAATAAGCTGTAAGAATGTACAACGCTACGATAAAGACAATGTGAAAGTTGACTGTTGGCAACGGAAGTTGACGATAACAAATGTTAACGACGAAAACAAGCGACAATGTTGACGAAGAAGGCCGACTTGATGGTTGACTAAGTAATCGAGACGGTTGCGAAAGTGACGGTTGACGATGAAGTCGAATGACAAAAGTCAACAAGTCGCGACTAAGTTGACGATAAGTCAATGACAAGCGATGATGATGAGATCAGGTGGTGGTCGATGGGGCCACGTGGTTACGATGGCGGCGATGTGCTTGGAGGATCTTTAGAGCTCTCTCCTCTCTCGCTGCTGCCTCCTTCTCTTTCCTCATGAGGAATGAGGGCTGGAGAGTGGCATCTAGAAATACATGCAAACCCATGCCACTCCCCTTCATCGGATGGCTCAAAATGATCCCCTTGATCATATGATGTATTTTGTGCATTTGAATGCTCAAATGAAGTCAGAATTGTAATATCTTTAGCTTGTTGGAACCGGCTCGTCGAGACGCTCGATTTGACTATAAAAACTTCATATTTGAGAGCTATTTAGGGGTTTAACTATTATCCCAAAGTTTCCAAGGATATTTTAAGAGCTTGATCTCGACTAGTTTCACCATCGCCTTGCTTTTAACATCAAGATGCTTCGACAATAGTATTTTAAGTGTCAACTTGATTACGTGATGGATGAGTAGAATTGTAGTGTCAAGAGATCGGCATCACGGCCCGGAAGAGGAGCTTCATCGCCGTGGGAGATTAGCATTTTGACCTAACATCGATCTTGGGGAGATGTGTGCAGAGTAGTTGTGTTCCTCGTAAAAGTCGGATCATCTCATTTTGAGACTCTTCCATTCGCACAGATCTTCTAAAGAGATTCTTACCACATGATCACTATCGGGGTGAGGCGAAAGGTTGGCGCCCTGGTTCAAGGATTGGTTTCAAGTGATTTGGAGGAAGCTCCATTAAAAAGTCTTTATTGGCCATGACTGGGTTTTCAAATTGTGTTTGAGGGTTCCCCACGGGCCAAATAGTGTCTTGGACTCCCAAAGAAGTAAACTTTTATTCTACGAATGGTTTCTAGCATAACAATTTATAATTAATTAATTTATTAATTTTAATATTAGTATTATTTATTATGTGATATATAATTTCTTAATGTAATTTAATGGACTTATGCTTCTATATGATAATCAATTATCTTATTTTTCACTTAATAACATTTTATTACACAAATAACTATAACATGAGATTTTGATTGAGTTTTCAAACGTAATCATAGCTTTAACAATGAATTTCTCGCCACTAGCTTCTTACCAACTTCACAACTAGTTCTCAAACAAATGCAACTATCCCAAACCCTCAAAATTGATATCCATTCATCCATTACCCTAGAGGTGGTTTATTGGGGATCTCGATGATATCTCCATTCTTAACCCTCCAATTAACTAGAGAACAAAATACAACTCAACAGACATTTTAATCCAATAAGGATCGTGAAAAAGTCTCCTATATCCATAATCTACCCCCACAAAAGTGCCATATTATCATCCTAACATTTATTAATACCCTCTTTCAAGAAAGATAAAGTAATTATGAAATCCTTGAAACCAATTTGATTTTTGATATTTCAAACACTTGAATAAATCATTCTTTTCTAAGCATACAATCTTATTGGCATGATAATCAAAGTGCCTTCTCAAAAAAAAAAAAAATATTCCTAGGGGTAAACTCGCCTTTTCTTTGATTGAGTGTGAGAAAGCTAAAAAAATCTAAGGATGTCTGCTTACAATGTCTTTGGAGAAAGTACTCCTCTTGACCTTCAAAGCCTTTCCAATAATTATTATCACTAAAAATCATCCAAATCAGCAAATTCCTCCTTTTGGGTATAATTAAAAGTGAAGTGTGGCCCTAAAACTTTTATCAAAATTTAATTCCTACTTATATCTTCTTATGATCACAAAACCCTAATCTTCATAACTCTCACAATATGTGTGCACTTATGCAAAATTAAAAAAAAAAATCTCTCGTTCTAGGAGGGGTCTCCGATTATAATCAGAACCCTAATTTGTTACCCATTATCATTTGTTAAGGATTTTAAAGGAGATACCACCGGTGATAGCTTTAGATCATGAGTGGAAAAGATTTCGCAAAGAAACTCATGGTTGGGGAATATTAATACAAATAGTATGATTTATAGTATAATTTCATGTAATGAAAATTGAGAATTCACTTATCATACATCGCCAATTAATTTAACTTTCTTTAGATGTAAATAGGAAATACTAGAATTAAAACCCAACAACAACAATAGCAACAAGCCTTTATCCCACTATGTGGTCACTACATGAATAATCCATTCTCCATTGTAGTGTTAAATCCTCATTTAATTCTAATAAACTAAGATCATTTTTTATACATCCTAACCAAGTCTTTTAGGATTACCTCTACATTTCTTAATATAAGACTCTAATACATCTACTCTCCTAACTGGATCATCACCAAAGCTTTATTGGGCCAAACTATCTAAACCGATTCTCTCTATATAATATATCATTATAGCAACCTTATCATGTATATATTCATTTCATTTTATTTTAGCTCAAAGAGTCAAGCCACTCATCCTACATGCATCCTCAGCAATACCTAACTTAATTTATGATTCCCTTTTATTGGCCAACATTATATACCGTAAATTATTGTAGGTCTTACCACCATTTTATAAATTTTTTCCTTAAGACTAAGCGGTGCTTTTCTATCACACAATAGGCCAGATGTTAGTCATCCAACTTGTATTTTACTTTAATCCCCATCTAATTCAACATCATTTTGAACAATAGTGAGATATCAAAACGCTCACTTTTTTAATGACTTGATCACCTAATGTCATAACCTCACCATTAAATCTTTTATAACTAAAATTACACTCCATATAAACTAGAATTAAAACCCAAGAGATAGAAAAATAATAGAAATAAATTGAGAAATTCATGGAAGAATTATAAACACAAAATGGTGAGCAAAGTGATTTTAATTTCCACAAATTAGATTTTAAATTAAAAGCACTAAACAAGCACTCAAAAGAATCACACATTCAACTTCAACTCATAAGATTGAAACTAGAAAGACAAACTTCATTCAAGCCAAAAGTTCCTAATTACACGCTTCTAAACAATTATCTATAGCATAATCGAGGCTTAAAGGATATGATTGGCATATAAGTCTAAGTTTCATCTAAGTTTAAAATTAAAATCTTAAAATTCTCATATAAGAAGCCAATCACATTAAGCCCCGCCAATCCTACCAAACTGCAAGAACCTCATAGAATTCTTAAAGGCACGCCCTTTCTAGCAAACCAAATGCCAATACCACAAACTAAGAAAACAACAAGATCCAAAATTATTGCATCCCCTAGTGTTCAAAAAACCAAAATGCAAGCATTGAGGTCAAGAAAAGGACTATACATATTTCCAATATCGCAACTAACATAAAAACATAAGAATCAAACACCACCACCCTTTACAATAGAAATTTCAAATTAAAGGACAAGACGTAAATTCCACCGCCCAACACCACAATAATTCCAATTAATCAAAATAATTATAAGAGGGTAAAGCCACCAAATTATAAGTAAACCACCCCTCTAAACTCCAACATAACCCCACCCCACATGAGGCTAGAAATGAGGCTTGAACTTGAGGTCAAGCTCAGCTGGTTGAAGTATTATGAGACTCGAGAGCACAACGAGCTCGTCAGCAGGAACAAGGGCTACAAAAATTTTGACAGAGAAATTGAAAGAACAAAGGGAGAAGTACCATTACAACAAGGTTACTTTCCTTCTTTTGAAAAAAAAGAGCAACGATAAAGTAATTTCAAATAAAAAATCCATCAGTCCATAAAAAACTTTCCTTTCTCCACACCAAACGAGAAAGATAAGAAGAAAAAAAGAAACTATATATATATATATATATATATATATATATATATATATATATATATATATATATATATATATATATATATATATATATATATATATATATGGGGGAATACAACTTTTTATATAAGGTTATGACTATTTTAAATACATATTTTTTTTATTAACGAGTCAACTCGATGAACCAATGAACCAAGCCATATCGAGCACATGACTTGATAAGCTCAACTCGTGAGCTCAATATCGAACTGAGTTCAAGCTGGCTCAGCTCACTTACACCTCTATATGGGAATAAATACAAAGATTTCCACCAAGCCCTATCATTATGATATTGTCTCTTAACCAAAACTCTCTTCCATTTATTTGATTTTTTTTTAGAAGTGATGTTTGTTCCTCTTCTTTACTTTTAATTTTTTTATTTTTATAAGATGAAAGTTTTATGATTGTTTGATTTCTAGATCCACCTTTGTTTATTTATTTATTAATTTATTTTTTGGAGAAGAAATTGATGTCAAGATTTTTTATATCTATTATTTCAAAGATGAAAATTGCTATCTTTGTTTCCTCTCAAATATCATGCTAAGATTTTTCAGGCTAAGGTTATACTATTTTAATGCAAAGTTAAAAGAGGTAGATAATTCTAATATGGAAGATTTACATACATAGCACACAATTCTGTATTTACATATCATAGCTAAATGTTTGATATTCACAAATATAGCACTTTTCTAAGCATGAAAATGTGCATTTCACTTTAAAAAGTTAATGATAATGCTATTTTTGATGTAATATTAAAGATTTAGGTGTTATGTAAATATTAAAGATTAGATGTTACATATGCAAATGTATAAATATTGTGTGATATGTATGTAAATGCCCTTCTAATATTCATATCATATGATGCTAATATAATGAGATTTTAAATAGGTCAATAACAAATGGGGTCCTTTCCAAGTATAACGCTCCAAAATGCTGAAATTCAGAAGGTGCATTTTTTAAACCAAAGGGCATTACGTTTCCATTCGTAATGTCCGAAGGGCACCGTAAATGCTATTTTATAGTGATCCGATTCTTTTATCTGGATCTGCCAATATTCTAATTTTAAATCAAATTTGAAAATTTTTTTTGCATTATGCAATCTATTTAATAAATCCCTTTTATTAGGAATTGGATATCTGATCCATTTTAAAACTTTGTTTAACGGCTTGTAATTAATTACAAGTCACAGTCTTTCTCTTTTTTTTTTCAACCGAATTCATAACATAGAATGCGGTACAGCTCTAAGAGGAGTAGGATTGTCGAATTATTCCTTTCTTTAATAAATCAACAATCTCTTCTTTGCATAAAGCAAGGTAGTGCTCGTTCATCTGACAATGATGAGCTTTAGTGGGAATATCCCGTTCATTGAAATTAGGAGCTCTCAATTATGTAGCTGATTTCTATCAAAATCTTGCCAAAGATTGAGCCCCACTCTTTGACATTAATCCCCACCATGACATGACATACCATGGCAAAGTAAAACTAAAGAAAGGGTTCAAAACCTTCCCTGTCTTAATCTTGTGGACCCTACTAGTCAAGAACTCTGAAATGAGAGTTTCCCATGAAAGAAGAAGACCTAAATAGATGGTCTCTCCCCAAAATTGACAAAGCTACTATTATTAAATAAAGATACTTTGCTTAGAAGCAAAGGTACAATATTATAAGATGGACTTTTAGATAGTAACAATTATTTCTTTTAGTGGGACCCACTTTATGTAAAGTAGGTTCCTTGTCGAAGATAAGCGCTACTTTTAAAAAAGTAGCAATTATTTCTTTGGTGGGTCTGCTTTATGAATTTAAGTTTCTCCTATGGATTCCACACGCCGTAAGACTTGCCACGTCAGATATAGATAGATTAAACACCTTGAAGTTGATTGAGATTTTTTTGAGACGTTCTTATGTTGAATCTGGTCTCATGAGGATAACATCTTTTGATGCTTTAGTTTACCGAAAATAGCTCAAAATCTGTAGTTTTGAGGGATCATTAAGTAAGCTTTAATAATTATTTTAATTTGCTTGAGCTCCTCAATGTTGATTGAATTCCACCATTTTAGTAAAATTGTCTTTGAAGGACCAATTGAAGGGGTCCTTTTATAACGTTCAGCCCAAATCCATGGGATTTGGTAGTCCGTGAAGAAATGAGCAAGATTTTAAATTTTCTTGAATAAATTATCATTTTGGGGCAACTTCCATCCAATCATTGAAGACTTCTTTGATTGGATCTAGAAGAATATTTAATTCTCGCTCAAAATAGTTCTAGCATCCAAGAACCATGCTAGAAGTTCTTTGTTGATAATATCTTTGTTCATTATAAACATCCATGAATGCCTTCATTTGTCATTGAGAAGGAAAAAGGCCTTCATCATAGCTTGCACATAGCACCAATAATTTATGCCAATTTTGTATTGTAAATTAGTGGAGGATAAGAATATACTTTTCTCTTAGAATGGAGTTAGACCCCATTCGCTTTGATGAAAGATCTTTTATATAACACATTTACTATACAAAATTGTATAATTCGTCTGATCACGAACATGATTAATCTCAATACATTTTAATTGTATTAAGATTTTTTTCATAATTTTCTCTTGAGAGATTAGATTTAAATGGGAAAGGATTGTTTCCCAAATATCTTTCAAATAAGGCCCACGGATTATTTATTGAATAATAAAAGGGATTAATTTCAATAATATTTTATTTTATTTCTTTAGAGAAATAAAGTTCTTGTTGACATCTTTGTGGATGGTGTTGCCTTTTTTGAGGGTTCACCCTTTTAACCTTAAGAAGAGGAAGTACCATAAAGATAAGTTTGCAAATTGATCATGCCAATTTTGAATTGAATGGATCTTAGCATTAGAGCGCATACTCCATGAAAAGAAAGACGCCCTGCTAGAGTAATATTCTCCGTGAATCTAAAAAATCGTGAAGAGAATTTTCTTTACCTTTAATGAATTTGATGTCAAATCAAGACAGAGTCATGAACATGATGCAAAAAATTTGTTTTGAAACTAAATTTTGACATCTTGTTCAATGATGTATTTGACTGAGGCAATATGAAGGAGAAAATGCTGATTAAGTAAATCATCTTGAAATTTGAGATGTAATTAATCACGTAAAGCATTTCTTTTGATAATAAAAGTAGGATTCCATTTACTAAAACAAAGTGAACCAATTTTCTTCAGAATTCTTCACGCTTTTAGATACCCATATTTATCGAGGCATCCGCTTTCAATAATTTGAAACTAGTAGTGGTCCGCAAGATGCGTAAAAGGTTTTGATTTTCTTTAATTTTATGACCACATGGTAGGTATGAGCACCATGGTGATGGATTCTTTTTAATCCACAAAGAGTAATCTGAAGATTTCATGTAAAATCGCCTACAAATCGGAGAGCTCCTAAGAACCGTAGCTTATTTTTTTATCTAAAATATATCAAAAAATTTGTTAGGAATTCAATACTCTATTAATTGGTATAATTAAAGCATTGATATATGGCCTAAAAATTCTATTTCGCTTGAAGAATTGATTTTGTCTTAAAAAAAACTAATTTTTTAAAATTAACCATTTAAATGTTTTAGTTGAAGCGTTCATCAATATTATTGAGAACACCGTAACATCATCAATATAGACTAAAATATCTTTAAATATATTATTCATGATATGCTGAATTGAAGATTTTTTAAACCAAAGGCATTACGTTCCCAAGTAATGTCCAAAGATAAATGCAATTTTATAGCGATGATTCTTTTATCTCGATCTTCCAATATCTTTTTAAATCAAATTTGGAAAATATTTTGCATTATGCAATCTATTTAATAAATCCTTTTATTAGAATTGATATCTGATCCATTTTAAAACTTTGTTTTACGCTTGTACTAATTACAAGTGCGTCTCCTCTTTCCTTTTTAGAATTCATAACATAGAATGCACTAAAGGGGAGTAGGATTGTCAAATTATTCCTTTCTTTAATAAATCAAATTCTCTTTGCATAAATAATAGTGCTCACCATTTGATAAGGATGAGCCAAGTGGTCTCTCATTCATTGAAAATCAAGATCCACTACATGAGTCTTTCTTTCCTAAAAGCAATTGTTGTCACCACTATTTCCTTTGGAATTCTTGGTGGTAATTTAAATTTTGCTTTTAATTTTGGGAAGAAATTTATTGTTTAATAGTTAAACTAGCAATTTCTTCTTGTAAATAATTTATATGCATGACATTATTAAGCCTATTTATTTCATGATAATTTTAGGATTGGTGATAAATAATGTGATTTCTTTATCCCAAAGAAAACATTGAATTAGATCATCAATAGTGATAGGCATTATTTTAAGAGAGTTCCCAAAATAATGTGTTGTGTCAAATTTTTACTAAAATAAAAGGCATTTGAATACAAATATCATCTTAAAATAAGATGATAATTTATACTTAATTTGTAAAGATTCATACTTTTTAACCGTTTATTTTTTCAAAATATTTAGGAATTATTCCTTCTTGTATACAATTTAAATCTACTCCACTATCAACTGAAATAAATTTGGTAAAATAAATTCTTTATTTATAATTAATTTAATGAAATATACCATTTGTATATTGCCTTTGCATATTTTGTAAGAAACTTCTTGATTAGAATCGCTTCTATATTTTCAAATGAAAGGCCTTGATTAATTTCAAGATCCATTGGATGACCATTCATTTTCTCTTGTTCACTTTAATTTGTTTAACTTCTAATTTTAGTTTCTTTAAATTTTTAGCTCGCTAAAGAAGTAATTAGAAGATGATGAACTGATTTTTTTTTCTTAAATACTCGATAAGGAGTATAGGAGGTTTGTAATTAAATTTTTCTAATTTATCTTTCTTCTTATCATTAAGAAGATTAATTTTATCATTGAATCATCTTCAACTTGTGCTAAAATTTAATTAATTGGTCTTGCTCATTGAAGACAGCATGTCATATTTATTATATTTTATAATAATCTATCATTGATTTAAATAGTTAGATTTATTAGATTTATGATGAAATTTTTTCTCTTCATCGATTCTATTTCTAATTAGAGGATGTAAGTAGAATTTTCATCGTGGTTTGTTTTAACCTTCACAAAGTTCATTTAACTTCTTCTGACTGCATTTATTTGCATAATGACCTCACTACATTTGTAAAATTTTATTTCTCTTATCTCTTGGTTTTAGAACCGGGGATGAGAGTGTTGTGTTTGTGCGTGAATTTATCACATTTTTATGACGTGATTTTCATGTTTAGGAAAAATTTTTTTCGATTTTTTCTCCTATTTTGGAAAAATAAAGGACGCACTGAGGATCACTTGAATTGTTCACGAATTTTGCTTCGCCAAGTGACATTTCTTTTCATTTGATCTTTTAATTTAATATCGAGCATTGCTAACCGCTTTAATACATGCAAATAAGGTTTCCATATGTTGTTTCATGGATGGTTCCATCAGATAAGAGAAACCTTAACCTTTAAGCAAATAGATGGGAAGGCCTTCAATGAATTTTTGCTTCCAAAGAAGGCTCCATCATAGTGTCATGATTGCTAGAAATATATCCTTGTACCATCAAAATAAGGATGGACATCTTAATTTTGGAGTAAGAGCGAGTTTTTTCTCCTTGATCTCCAATGGATCCAAAGAAATGATCTATAATTTTAAGAAGATTATAATCAATTTTCATTAGGTTTCTTTTGGAAGATCCTTAGTACTTAAGTCAATTTGCTAAGGAGGTCTTCCCTTTGAGGAATGAGGAGAAAATTATCCCACCATCCTTTGAGTTCAGAATCTAAATGATGGCTCAAAGATAATATGTGGTTTTGCTTGATATCAGATTGAACAAATAGAAACATAAGCATTCGATGAAGGGTATGAATGATTTGATGTTAATCCATCAATATTCCATTAAAAGAATCTCCATCATAGAATTTCACAAATGAGTATCTTCCTCAAATAATAAATCGGATGGGTTTTTTATACTAATATTTTTCCAAATTTTTCTTTGATAAGAAAGTTTTTTGGATAAAGGAGGATGAGGATCTTGTAATTCTGAAAAAGTTTTTCAATATAATTTAAAGGTTTATCATTTTTTTATAACCGAGATAAGATGCTTCAATTATTTTTTCTTGCTCTTTGCCATTTTTGGTAGTTAAATAACAACTTGACAGATTGAGCATAGTAATCTAAAACCATGCTCAAAAGGAATAGTTGTGGTTGACTATTTTTCTCTCATTTTCTCAAAATATAAATCATTTATTTAGATGTTGCTGTGAAATAAAACTTATACCAAGTACAAAATTATCATACTTTTGGAAGTATTCCTTCAGAACAACCTCTCTAGTCTTAGAACCTATTGTGTAGCTTTAAGACTAAAGTTCATTTATGGAGTAGATGAATTTTTTTTCACCTGGATGATAGATATATTTTATTTGAAGGGCCTAATGGTTCGAGGTGTGAACCATCCATCATTTATTTTAGGGATAAACCCTAGGAAGTGTGATGGATCGATGAGGTTTAATGACTTCAACATTGCCATTTTGAATTATTGATCTACATCTTGATTAATGGAAGGTCTTGTGCACCACGATGGTATAGTCATGAGTCGAAATACCACCATTCCATTTAATCATTGCTAGAAAATAAAGGGATGCTAACAGATTTTTCAATCAGTAGTTTGGTTTCTGAATTGCTTTTCAAACTCTAGGATTTAGAGTATTTAAAACTCAAAAATGAATTTTAAAATTAGAGCAATAGTTTTAGAACCTAAAGGAAATCATAACCATAAAGCTGTAAATATTTAGAGCTTCAAAAAAGATTTATATATCGAAGAGATAAACTCAGATTAGAAAGGTGTTGAAAAATCGTGACATAGGCTAGTCTCTACAACACTTATTAGATTGAGCAATGAAGGCATCTCCATCTGTTAGGCTTATAAAATATATAAAGACCTATTTAAAGGTTTGAATGCTATCTCAGATCATCCTATATGAATATATTTAAAATATTACATATATTTATGATCAAACGTAGTAGATAAATGGTTTTATCCATTTGATCTACAAGTAATGGTTTGTTCTATTTTTCATTGAAGATTTTCTTAAAATTAAAAGTTCCAAATTAATAAAATGATAGTTTTATCAATTCAAGAGACCATCTATTTAGGTCTTTTATTCAAGAACTCGCCATTTGAGTTCTTGATTAAATTATTATTTCTCCTAATGTAGATTAGAAGTTAAAAAGAAGTAGAAGCCATATAACCAAAAAGGGGAAAAGGGAGAGAGAAGATGATGAGGAGAATTTGAAACAAATTACCACATAAGATAAAACAAACTATATAAACCTCCATTAGAATTATCTTCCCATAACAAAAATAGACTTACAATCCTTTAAGCCTCACACAAGGGATTTATGACCATTTCATGAGAAATATAAAATCTAGAATTATCCAAAAATAATAATAAATGGTTATCACTATCAAGCATCACTATGTGGATGGCCATTTGAAAAGATGGGATAAAGCCAAATGAATAAATAGTTTATCAAAGCATGGTGAATACAACAAAACATTTAACATCTTCCTCTAGGGATTTAGCCATTTCATGATTAAATTAAGATAAAATATTATTTATTAAAACTTAAAAATAACTTACACAAAGAAGAGAAGCAAGAAGAATTATAAAAAGAGAGATAAGGGAAGAGGAGAAGGAAAAAGAACAAAATAAAATGACATATTTAATAAACCTCCATTAGAGAATTATCTTCCCATAAATCAAAAAATAGGACTTAGAACACTTTCCCTCATAATAGAGATTTACGACCATTTCATGAAGAAGAATATAAACCACCGGAGAATTATCTAGACAATAAAAAAGACTTATCACCCTATCAAGCATCACAAAGGGCCATTTATGATGAAGATGGGATAAAGCCATGGGAGGAATGAACAAAGTAATGGTATCCACATGGTGAAATGTAATAAAAAAAATCTAACATCCTTCCCTCTGAGGATTTACCCCATCATGGCTCGATATTTAACTTAAAAGGATAAAAACACTTATTTATTAAAACTTAAAATAACTTACATGATGAAGAGGAAGGTGAAGAACTAAGGAGAGTACAAGAGGAGAATATAAGAGAAGAGGAGAAGGGAAAACGAGCACCGAGCACACATAATAAAGATAGCCTCCTATATAGAGGTGGAGAAGAGAGAGACTTTGCTTAGCAAAGGTACAATTATTAAACAAAGAGAAATGTTAGAAGCTAAGAATTATAATTATTAAATAGAAACTTTGCTGTTAAGCAAAGCTACAATTAATAAAAAAGATACTTTGCTTAGAGGCTAAGGAAAGGTATATAATATTATAAGATGGCTACTTTTGGAAAGTAACAATTATTTGGTGGGACCCACTTTATGTAAAGTAGGTTCCTTGCTGGTGAAGATAAGTGGCTACTTTTGGAAAGTAGCAATTATTTCTTCTGGTGAGTCTGCTTTATGAATTTAAGTTTCTCCGGTGGATTCCACATCGATGCCGTCAGAAGACTCACCACTGTCGTAGATATAGATAGGGTGATTAAACACCTTGGCGAGTTGATTTTCATAGATTTTTTTTGAGACGTTCCTTATGTTGAATCTCGATCTCATGAGGATACGTCTTGATGCTTTAGATGCCTAATAGCTAAAAATCATAGTTTTTGAGGATCTAATTCAAAATAAACTTTAATAATGGCTTTAATTTGCTTGAGCTTATCCTCAATGTTGATTGAATTCCACCATTTTAGTAAAATTATTGGGACCAATGATTGAAGGGTCTTTCCAAGTATAACGTTCAGCCCAAATCCATGGGATTTGGCACCGTGAAGAAATGAGCAAGATTTTATCCTTGAATCATTTTTTGGGATTAATAGCTCATTTTGGGGCATCTTTCATCCACATTGAAGACTTCTTTGATTGGATAAGAATATTTAATTCTGCTCCAAAATAGTTCCACCATCTGAAGAACCATGCTGGAAGTTCTTTGTTGATGATATCCTTGTTCATTATGAACATCCATGAATGCCTTTGTTTGTCATTGAGAAGGAAGAAGGCCTTCATCATTGCTTGCACATAGCACCAATAATTTATGCCAATTTTGTATTGTAAATTAGTGGAGGATAAGAATACATTTTTCTCTTGGAATGGAGTTAGACCCCATTCACTTTGATGAAAGATTTTTTGTATAACACATTTGCTATACAAAATTATATGGTTCGTTTGATCAAGAAAATGATTAATCTCAATACACTTTAATTGTATTAAGATTTTTTCATAATTTTCTCTTGAGAGATAAGATTAAAATGGGAAAGGATTGTTTCCCAAATATCTTTCAAATAAGGGCCACAAATTATTTATTGAATAATTAGAAGCGATTAATTTCAATAATATTATGTTTTATTTCTTTAGAGAAATAAACAGATTCTTGTGCAACGACATCTTTTAGGGATGGTGTTGCAGCTATTTTAGAGGGTTCACCCTTTTCAACCATAGTTGAAGAGGAAGTACCATAAAGATAGGTTTGCAAATCAATCATGCCAATTGTTGAATTGACAATTTGCCATTAGGCCATGGCCATGACCTCCATGAAAAGAAAGACTTCCTCAGAGTCATTCTTCCATGTGGGGTGATCCACCGATCTCCGCAAGAATTCATGGGTCGAAAATTAGAAGAGAATTTTCATTTAATGAATTGATGTCAAAATCTAGAGTCATGATACCATGATGCAAAAAATTTATTTTGAAACTAAATTTTTGACATCTTGTTCAATGATGTATTTGACTGAGGAAGTCAATACGAAGGAGAAAATCATTAAGTAAATCATCTTGGAATTTTGAGATGCACTTAATCACGCATATTTCTTTTTGATAATGGAATACTTTAAGTAGGATTCCATTTACTAGAAACAAAGTAACTAATTCTTCTTAGAATTCTTTTGCTGCTTTAGATACCTCCATAACCCTTATCGGGCCAATAATTTTGAAACTAGTAGGGTTTGCAAGATTAAGACAGGAAGGTTTTGAACCCTTTCTTTAATTTTGTGCACTGCCATGGTATGAGTATTAGACCATGGTGGGGATTCTTTTTTAATCTGTCAAAGAGTAATGATTTTTGGCAAGATTTTGATAAAAAATCACTACATAATTGAGAGCTCTAAGAACCGTAGAATGGTTTTTATCTAAAATGATATCAAGAAATTTGTTAAATTCAATACTTATTAATTGGTATAATAGAAGCATTGATATATTATGGCCTAAAAATCTTATTTCTTTGAAATAATTTGATTTTTGGCTCAAAATAACTAATCCATTTTTTAAAATTAACCATTTAAATGTTTTAGATTGAAGTGTTCATCAATATTGTTTGAGAACACCAGAACATCATCAATATAGACTAAAAATATATTTAAAATAATCTTTAAATATATTATTCATGATATGTTGAAATTCAGAAGGTGCATTTTTTTAAACCAAAGGGCATTACCAAGTAATGTCCAAAGGGCACCATAAATGTTGTTTTTTTTATAGTGATCCATTCTTTTATTTGATCCAATATCCCGATTTTAAATCAAATTTGGAAAATATTTTTGCATTATGCAATCTATTTAATAAATCCCTTTATTAGAATTGATATCTAATCCATTTTAAAACTTTGTTTAGGCTTGTAATTAATTACAAGTCGATCTCCTCTTTCCTTTTCTCAATTCATAACATAGAGTACAACCCAAGAGGAGTAGGATTGCCAAATTATTCCTTTCTTTAATAAATCAATCTCTCTTTGCATAAAGCAAGGTAGTGCTCATCGACAAGGATGATTTGGGGAATGTCGCTCATTGAAATTATCAATGCGGGAGATCCACTACATGAGTCTTTCTTTCCGAGCTAATTGTCACCACAAACTTCCTTTTGGAATGTTTGGTGGCAATTTTGAATTTTTTCTTTGAATTTTGGGGAAGAAATTTGTTGTTTAAAAGTTAAACTAGTAATTTCTTCTTGTAAATAATTTATATGCATAGAATTATTATTAAGCCTATTCATTTCATTTATGATAATTTCTTTAGGATTTGTAACAAAATAGAATGTGATTTCTTTATCCCAAAGAAAACATTGAATTCCAGTATCATCAATTCTAGTGATAGGCATTATTTTAAGAAGAAAAGGAGTTCCCAAAATAATGTGTTGTGTCAAATTTTTGACTAAAATAAAAGGCATTTGAATACAAATATCATCTTGACACACCATAGATGATAATTTATACTTAATTTGTAAAGATCAATTTCACGCCTTTAACCAATTTTTTTTCAAAATATTTAGAAGGAATTATTCCTTCTTGTATACAATTTAAATCTGCTCCGCTATTAACTAGAGCAGTTAAATTTGGTAAAATAAATTCTTTATTTATAATTAATTTAATGGAAATATACCATTTCTGGTATATTGCCTTTTGCATATTTTGTAAGAAACATGGTTCTTGATTAGAATCGGCTTCTATATTTTCAAATGAATTGGGCATCTTTAATTTCAAGATCATTAGATGACCATTCATTTGCTCTTGCTCCTTTAATTTGTGAACTTCTAATTTTAGTTTTTTAATTCGCTTTTAGCTCTAAAAGAAGTCAATTAGAAGATGATGAACTTGCCTGTTTTTTTCTTAAATACTTTCATAAGAGTATATAGGAGGCTTGTAATTAAATTTTCTAATTTATCTTTCTTCTTATCATTAAGAAGATCGATAATTTTATCACGAAGTTGAATCATCTTCAACTTGTGCTAAAAGTTTAATTAATTGGTCCTTGCTTGTGGGTGATATAAACTGTCATATTTATTATATTTTATAATAATCTATCTTTGATAGACTTAATGCTAGATTTATCGATCTCGATGAGGATGAAGATGAAATATGTTCTTTTCTTTCGATTCTATTTCGTAATCGGGGAAAGAATTTATCGGTTTGTTTTAACCTTCTTTCAATGAAGTTCATTTAACTTCTTCTTGACAGTGCATTTATTTGCATAATGACCTGTACGGCCACATTTGTAACATTTTATTTCTCTTATCTCTTTGGTTTTAGAACCAGAGGGACGAGAGTGCTTGTGTTTGTGCGTGAATTTATCACATTTTTATGATGAGATTTTTCATGTTTAGGAAAAATAGTCTTTCGTGTTTTTCCCCTATTTTTGGAAAATAAAGGACATACCTGAGGATCACAATTGAATTGTTCACAGAATTTGCCAAGCTGTCTTCGCTCAAGTAGACATTTTCTTCCCTTTTCATTTGATCTTTTAATTTAAGATCAGAGCATATAGCTAATCCAATTTTAATACATGCAGAAATAAGGTTTCCATATGTTAGGATTTCATATGGGATGGTTCCATTGTAGAGGCGAAGAGAAACCTTAACCTTTTCAGCAAATAGATTGGGAAGGCCTTCAATGAATTTTTGCTTCCAGTGAAGGCTATTGGCATCATAAAGTGTCATGACGCGTGCTAGAAATATATCCTTGTACCATCGAAAATGGGTTAAGGATGGACATCTTAATTTTGGAGTAAGGAGCGAGTTTTTTCTCCTTGATCTCCAATGGATCCAACAAAATGATCTATAATTATTTGGAGAAGATTATAGACTAAATTTTCATTAGGTTTTTGCTGTTCTTTTGGAAGATCCTTAGTACTTAAGTCAATTCTAAGGAGGTCTTCTTTGAGGAACAAGTGAGAAATTATCCCACCATCCTTTGAGTTCCAGAATCCTAAATGATGGCTCGAGCGACAATATGTGATTTTGCTTGATGTCTAGATTGAACAACGAGAAAACATAAGCATTCGATGAAGGGTATGAATGATTTGATGTTCAAAGAAAGTCCATCAATATTCCATTCATATAAAGAATCTCTATCATAAGAATTTCCTATGAAATGAGTATCTTCCTCAAATAATAAATCAGGAGGAGTGGGTTTTTTATAATAATGTTTTTTCCAAATTTTTCTTTGGATAAGAAAGTTTCTGGATATCAAGTGGAGGATGAGGATATTGTAATTCTTGAAAAAGGTTTTGAAAATTTTCAATATTACTTGATTGATCAGTAGTAGTTTCGGTTGAGGATTCATTTGAATCTTCATCCGATTGACTGATATCTTCAAGGGCTCCTACATACTTTTCACTTAAATTTAGAATCAAATTCTGCATGTCTTAAGAAGAGGTTAAGAGCCAGTTTAGGAGGTGGTTGGATAAAAGGTTTTACAAATGAGTTTATACTAGTAGAAGCTTTTTCTGAAGCTTTGCTAGTTTTGAAGTTAGAAATCTTTTGTTTATATCCGATCGATTTTAGATTCTCAAAAAAGATGATCATGATTATTTGAAGTATACTATTACTATAATTAAGTTGTTTAATTATAATAATAAATTCTTTAGAATTTGTGGATCAAACTTATTTTTCAAGGTCGCTAATTAAAGGTTTATCATCCACCATTTTACAAGATGGAGGATAAGATGCTTCAATTATTTTCCTTGCTCGTTTTGCCATTTTTGGTAGTTAAAATAGCAACTTGAGCAGATTGAGCATATAATGAAAACCATGCATGAATAGTTGGCTTGACTATTTCTTCTCTCATTTTCTCAAAATATAAATCATTTATTTGAGATTGAGAAGTAAAACTTCTATACCAAGTACAAAATTATCATACTTGGTTGGAAGTATTCCTTCAAACAACCTCTAGTCTTAGAACCTATTGTAGCTCATTAAGACTAAAGTTCATTTTAGATGGAGGAGATTGATTTTCTCTCACGGATGATGATATGATTTTTATTTAGGTGGGCCTCGATGGTTCGTGAGTGTGTGAACCATCATCTAGATTTCGAGGTTTGAAGGGATAGAACCCTAGGAAGTGTATGAGGTTGAATCAAACTTCAACATCGCCATCATGTAGTTCAATTGATAATTGATATTTTATCAATTTTGAGAGACCATCTATTTAGTCTTCTTTCTTTTCGAAAGTATTCCATTATAAAAAAATTTATGATAATCGATTCAAAATTCCAAGATGATTTATTAATTAGAGTTTTTCTTCATTGATATCAATTGATAAATCATTAACAAAAAATTACCATAAGATCTTTTATTTGATTTTTGAAATCTCTCTTTAATTATTTTGTGGATTTATCGAAATCATTCACTGAATGAATAACCAGACATCTTTATAAATGCCATCCCTAATGAAAGATCTTATCTATGGCATGATATTTAAATTATTATGGTATTTCTTCAACTATGCTAAAATGAATCTAAATTTTAACACCATTAAAATGTTTAAGAATTTATTTCTCTAAAGAAATAAAAGAATATTTTAAATTAATCTTCTATCAATAATAATCATTTTATTTGAAAGATATTCTTAAATCATCAAGAAAAATTATGAAAAAAATCTTAAAAAAGTGTAGAGAAATCATTGTGAGAAGAACCATACAATTTTGTATAAAATGCATTTTTAAAAAATTATCAAAGTGAAGATCTAACCCCATTCCAAGAGAAAAGTTTTTATCCTCCACTAATTTATCCTACCAAATTGGTTAAATTATTTGCTATACTATGACTTTCTTTCTCAATGACAAATGAGGCATTCATGGATGTTCATATGAACAAAGATATTATCAACAAAGAACTTAAATTCTTGACAAACTATTTTGGAGCGAATTAAATATTCTTATCCAATCAAAGAAGTCTTCAATGATGATGGAATTTCTAAAATGAGCTATTAATCAAAAAAATGATTCAAGGACAAAATCTTGCTCATTTCTCAAACAAATCCCATGGATTTGGAGTTAACATTATATGAAAGGATCAATCATGCTAAAGACAATTTTTACTAAAATGGTGGAATTGAATCAATATGGGATAAGTTCATGCAAAAAAGCTATTATTAAAGCATTAATTAAGATCCTCAAAACTAGATCGAAAGAGATGAGGTACTACAAAGTATCAAAAGACTTATCCTCATGAGAGAAGATTCAACATAAGGAACGTCTCAAAAAAATCTAAAAAATCAACTGTGGTTTTAATCAATGTATATCTGAAGGTGAAGTCTTGATGAAGAATAGAGAAACTTAAATTCATAAAGAAAGAAGAAATAATTACTACTTTCCAAAGTATGCTTATTAAGTAAGGAACTTTTACATAAAGTGTAATTAAAAAGAAATATCTACTTTGTACATCTTAAAATATAGATTTTGCTTAGCCTCTAAGAAAATTATCTTTTATTTAATAATAGAAGCTTAACAAAGAAAGTTTATTTAATAATTATAATGCTTAACTTCTACAACCTTTCTTGTTTAATAATTTAATTTTCATTTATTAAAGTCTCTCCAGACATATAAGATTTTTCTTATTGTGTGCTATGCTTTTTTCTCTCTTCTCTTCTATTCTCCTCAGATTCCTAGTTCTTCCTTCTTGTTTCATGTTATTTTATTTTAAGTTTTATATATCTAATTTCTAGAGAGCCATGATAATGTGGGAAGATGTTGAATTTTTCATTCCTCCATTTTATTTTGTAAATCATTTTAAGAAATTTGATGATAAGTCTTTTATTTATAATCTTCTTGAGGTTTATCCCATTTTTGTAAAATTATAAATCTTTGATTGAAGGGTTGAAGTCCTTTGTTGATCAAGATATTCAATGGAGGTTTACTTAGTTTTTTTATCCTTATGTGAGATGGCAAAATTTTCTCTCCTTTTCATTATATGGCTTCTTTTGGGCTTCAAATTGAGAAATATTTAATTAAGAATTTAAATGGCGAAGTTAATGAAGAAAACAAATAATGGTTCTTTGATGATAATATCATTTATCATTGAACTTGATGGGAAAATCCATGAATTATCAAATTACTCAGATCATGAAAAACCATTATCTAATGTTTTATCCATAAATATAAATAAAATACATTGATGATAAGATATCAAAATTTTTAAATATTTTATTTTAATTTAAGAGATGAATATGAATTCAGAAAATATGTTAATTTCAATAATTTTAATTTAATTTATCTCTTTCATATAAATTTTAAAGCTAAAATTACATTTCAAAATTTTATGGTTATGATTTCTTTTGTAAATATTTTAAATTATTTTTGAGAATATTCTAAATAAGTTGAAGATTCAACCAGAAATGAACTATTTTAAACAAATATATTCTTTAGAATAGTGATTAAAGATAGACAATGTTCAATTTCCATTAAAGATGATCAAATACCAAAAGAAATTTTCATGTTGAAGTCTTCATTTTAATCGATCCATCAATTTGATTTTTTTTTAGAGAATTCAGAGATGGTTCAACACTTGAACATGTGCTTAAAATAAAAATATCTATCATCAAGAGAATCATTGAAATGAACTTTATTAAAGAGCTACACAAATTTAGACTAGAGGTTAAGAATACTTAACCAAAGTATTATATTTTGTATGTGAAGTTTCTTTCATCAAAAAATGATTTATATTGAGAAAATGAGAAAGAAAAAGTGAAGCAAATTTTTTTGAGATTTTTAATGCACATGCTGAATCAAGTTGCTATTTAACTACCAAAAAATGAATTCAAATTGAAAGATATCCTCCATCAATTGTAAAATGGTGGATGATAAACCTTGATTAATCAAAAAAATAAGTTAACCACAAATTCTAAAAGAATTTTACTATTAAAATTATATAGAAAGTATACCAAATAATATATCATCTTTTATTTTAGATAAAAAATTCATCTAAATTAAACAAAATGTTTTTATTAAGAAAGCTTCAGAAATTTATATTATAAACCCATCAGAAATTTAATTAATTGGCTCTAATTAATAAATTATTCAAAAAATTTATTCTATTTAAATATGAATCAAGATATAAAATTTGAAGATTTAAATAACCAAATTTTTTATCAATCAAGTAATGAAAGTTCAAAATTTAAAGATTCATCCTTCTTGATATTAAAAAACTTTCATCAAAGAAAAAATTAAAAATATTATAAAAAAAATATCTTGATTTATTTTAAAATGTTTCTTTTATAATATTTTTAACAATTCATTTCAATTCTTTTCATGATTATCTGAAATCATATTAAATTTTATCATTTGTGATTCTAAAGGATCATATTTCTCACTTCTCAAATGGACCTTTAAAAATTTTAAACCAAAGAACAAGAATAATGAAAATTCTATCCTTTAAACAAATTACAGATCATTTCTTTATTAGATCAAGGAAAAAATTGCTTTACTAAAATAAGATGTCCATCTTAACCATTTTTGATGGACAAAGAATTTTTATGACATATTATGATGCAATAATTTTCTGAAGCTTTTCATTGTTATTTTTGAAATTTTTTTTCTTTGATAAGAAATAATAAGGAAACATTTCATGTATTAAAATAATATTTTATATGTTGATCTTTAAAAGATCAATGAGAGAATACTTGAGCAAAAACTTGTTTTTATAATGAATGATCCTCAGTATTCCTTTATTTAAGAAAAAAAAAATATTTTTCAAAATTATTCACGTCATAAAAATCATAAATGACAAACACAAAAATCTCTTCTATTAAAACCAAAGATAAGAGAAATAAAATGACAATGTATATTGTCATTTATTAAATAATATCAAGAAGAAAAATTGATAAAGAACAAATATGATATATTATTTAAATAAAATCAAGATGAAGAAGAAATATTTCATTCATCCTCATATGATAAATTAATAAATCAACTTTAATTCAAATAGATAGATATTATAAAAATATCAAAATTTATAATGCCTCAACGTAAAAAGATCAATTAATTAACTTGATTTTGAAGATCTCAACTGATAAAATTGCTTTAGATATAAAGAAAGATAAATTAGATATTATGAACTATATCTAATATTTCTATATAGGAGGCTTGTAATTAATTTTTTCTAATTTATCTTTCTTCTTATCATTAAGAAGATCGATAATTTTATCACGAGTTGAATCATCTTCAACTTGTGCAAAAGTTTAATTAATTGGTCCTTTGCTCGGGTGAGATAGCACCTACCATATTTATTATATTTTATAATAATCTATCTATGAAGAGATAGAGATTTATCGATTTATCGAATCGATGAGGATGAAGATGAAATATGTTCTTCTTCTTCTTCTGATTCTTTTTCAGAATCAGAGGATGTAAGAAAAATTTTCATCAGGGTTTGTTTTAACCCTTCATCAATCTGAAGTTCATTTAACTTCTTCTTGACAAAGGCATTTATTTCAAATACGCCATATTTGTAACATTTTATTTCTCTTGTCTCTTTGGTTTTAGAACCAGAGGGATGAGAGTGCTTGTGTTTGTGCATGAATTTATCACATTTTTATGACGTGATTTTTCACATTTAGGAAAAATAGTCTTTCATGTTTTCCCCAATTTTTGGAAAATAAAGGATACGAGGATCAATGAATTGTTCTATTTGCCAAGCTATCTTGCCAAGACATTCTCTTTTCATTTGATCTTTTAATTTAAGATCGATATATAGCTAATATTTTAATAAAATAAGGTTTCCATATGTTAGGATTTCATATGGGATGGTTCCATCGTAGAGGCAAAGAGAAACCTTAACCTTTTCAAATAGATTGAAGGCCTTCAATGAATTTTGCTTCGAAGGCATCAACATCATAAAGTGTCATGATGCTAGAAATATATCCTTGTACCATCAAAAAAATGGGTTAAGGATGGACATCTTAATTTTTGAGTAAGGAGCAAGTTTTCTCCTTGATCTCCAATGGATCCAAAAAATGATCTATAATTGTTCAAGAAGATTATAGAATTTTCATTAGTTGCTTCTTTGGAAGATCCTTAGTACTGTCAATTTTGCTAAGGAGGTCTTCCCTTTGAGAAAGGAGAAAATTATCCCACCATCCTTTGAGTTTTAGAATCCGAATGATGGCAATATATGAGGTTTTCTTGATGTGAAACAAAGAAGAAACATAAGCATTCGATGAAGGGTATGAATGATTTGATGTTCAAAAAAGTCCATCAATATTCCATTCATATAAAGAATCTCCATCATAGAATTTCCTACAAATGAGTATCTTCCTCAAATAATAAATCGTGAGGAGTTTTTTATAATAATGTTTTTCCAAATTTTTTGGGATAAGAAAGTTTTGGATATCAAAAGGATGAGGATCTTGTAATTCTTGAAAAGGTTTTGAACTTTTTCAATATTACTTGATTGATCAAGACGCTTTTTGAGGATTCATTTGAATCTTCATCAGATTGATGATATCTTCAAGAGCTCCTACATACTTTCACTTAAATTTAGAATCAAATTATTCGAAGAGAGTCCTAACTTAAGAGCTTTAGAGGTGGTAATAAAGGTTCACAAATGGTTTATACTAGTAGAAGGTTTTTGAAGCTTTGCTAGTTTGAAGAAACCTTTTTAAGCATCATCGATTTTAGACTCTAGCTAAAAAAGATGATCGAATTATTTGAAGTATACTATTACTATAATTGTATTTAATTAATAAATTCTTGAATTTGTGGATAACTTATTTTTTGAAGGAATAAGGTTTATCATCCACCATTTTAGAACGATGGAGGATAAGATGCTTCAATTATTTTTCTTGCTCTTTGCCATTTTTTGGTAGTTAAAATAACAACTTAGCAGATGAGCATAAGAATCAAAACCATGCTACGAAAGGAATAGTTGCTTGATTATTTCTTTCTCTCATTTTCTCTCAAAATATAAATCATTTATTTGAATGTTGGTCTTGAGAAGTAAAACTTACCAAGTACAAAAAATTATGCATACTTTGGTTGGAAGTATTCCTTCTAATAACCTCTCTTTTAACCTATGGTAGCTCATTAAACTAAAGTTCATTTTATGGAGTGAGATTGATTTTCTCTCACCGGATGATATATTTTATTTAGGCAAAGGGCCTCATGTTTCAAGTGTGTGAACCATCGATCTAGACTTCTTTGAGGTTTGATGATAAAAGAAGTGTGATGGATAAATCATGACTTATATCACCATCAGCTTGAATATTACCATCTTGATTAATGGAAGGTCTTTGAGCATGGTATACATGAGTCGGAAATACCATCATTCCATTAATCACTTTAGTAGCAATATGGGATCAATATTTGTTTCAATGAAAGTAGTCTAAAGTTGAAATCTTTTTCAAACTCTAGGATTTGAGTATTTAAAACTCAAAATGAATTCAAAATTAGTGCAGTTTCGTAACCCAAGGAAATCATAACCATAAAGTCTAGATGTAATTTTAGAGCTTCAAAAAAGATTTATATCGAAAGAGATAAACTCAAATTAGAAAGGAAAAAATAGATACATATGGTCTACAATACTATTAAGGATTGAGCCTGTGAAGGCATCCCATTCTTACTTTTAAAATAGAAGCATTAAGACCTTTAAGGGTTAAAGGTTTGAATGTTATCTATCATCCTATATGAATATATTTAAAATCTTACATATATTTATGATCTTCAAATGTTAGTAGATAAATTTTATCCATTAATCCTAATGGTTGTTCTAGTAAAAGATTTTCCTTAAAATCAAAGTTCCAAATTGATAAATGATAGTTTTATCAATTTTGGGGAGACCATCTATTATGTCTTCTTCTTCAAGAGAACTCCATTTGTTCTTTATTAAATTATTATTTCTAATCGTTAGATTAAAAGTTACTTCAAAAGAAGTAGTCCATACCAAAAAAATGGGGAAAAGGAGAGAGGAAGATGATGTAGAGAATTTGAAACAAATCACCACAAAGATAAAACAAACTAAGTATAAACCTCCATGAGAATTATCTTCTGTGACATAATAAAAATAGGACTTACAACCCTTTCAAGCCTCACAACAGGATTTATGGTCATTTGTAGAAAAGATGAATATAAACCTCGAGAATTATCAGATAGTCAACAATAGACTTATCATATCAATCACAATAAAATGGCCATTATGAAGACGATAAAGCCATGAGGAATGATCAGTATCTTTATCCAGCATGGTGAAATACAACAAAAAATCTCTAACATCCTTCCCTCCTAAGATTTACCCCATCATGGCTACTAGATTAAACTAGATAATTTATCAAAGCATGGTGAAATACAACAAAAAATCTTAACATATCAAGAAAATTAAAGTCATTATTAAAGGAAATTATATCCCTCAAATTCTACCAATTTTGAGCTCGAGATGAGGTACTAAAGTATCAAAAGAATTATCCTCATGAGTTGAAGAAAGAAGTCAAAAAAATTATAAAAATCAACTACTGGTATTTAATCAATCTAACCATGCTTAACTTCTAAGAATTTTTCTTTTGTTTAATAATTGATTTTACTTAAGCAAATTCTTTTGTAATCGTGATAGATCATTCAAGATGGAAGAATGATTTAAAATTTTCTTTCGTAGGTCTTATTTTCAATGGCAAAGATGATAATTTGCAAACTTATCTTTATCGACTTCTTAATACATATTGAACCTCTAAAAAATCAACAATCCCTAAAAGATGGCAAAGAATTTATTTCTCTAAGGAGAGTACAAGAGGAGAAGAAGATTATCATAAAAAAGCACAGAATAATAATATGAGCCTCTTATATTTTCAAAGAGAGTTTCTTAGAAGCAAAGCAACAATTATTAAACAAAATCTTAGAAGTTAAGCAAATAGTATAATTATTAAATAGAAACTTTATGAAGCAAAGCTTATTATTAAAGATACTTTTAGAAAAAAGTCTTATTATAAGATGATACTTTTAAAGTAGCAATTATTTCTTTTTGGACCCAATTTTATGTAAAATGGTGGTTCCTTTTCTGAAGATACACTTTGGAAAGTAGCAATTATTTTCCTTGCTATGAATTTAAGCTCTGGATTAAATATTAAGACTATATGAGATATAGATAATTAAACACCTAAGTGATTTTCGAGATTTTTTTAGATTTTGTTGAATCTCTTCATCAAAGTGAACCTCTAACTTCATTCCAAGAGAAAATATATTCTTATCCTCCACTAATTTTTTGGGATTTTCTTCTTAAATAATGCATCAAAGAATATGATTGAACAAATTGTCAAAAATTTGTTTCAAATTTTTGCATCATAATGAAAATTCCTTCTGATTTCAACATCTAATTCATTAAAGGTAATGATTCTAATTTTTTGACTTGTGAATTCTTACGATCAGTGATCACCATGGAAGAATGACTAAACCGAACATCTTTTTTTGAGGTCGGCCATTCTTTAATGGAAAAAAATCTCAATTCAACAATTGGCATGATTAATTTGCAAACTTATCTTTATGGTATAAAGTTGAAAAGTGAAATTTCTCAACACCATCCCAAAGATGTCGAGAAAAAATGAAAAGCAACATCATCCCTAAAAGATGTCATTGCACAAGAACCTATTTATTTCTCTAAAGAAATAAAATAGAATATTATTAAATTTAATCCCTCTGATTATTCAATAAAAACTCACAAATGAAATGAATAGGCTTAATAATAAGTCTAATTCTGGTGTAAGTCTAGTATCAGAGCCATGATTCTTCGTATTGATTTTTTAAAATAGAATCAACAAGATGATATTTAATAAATCCTTTATTAGAATTAGATTGATCCATTTTAAAAAAATTTGTTTAAAATTTTGACTAAAACTAAACATGGATGGCCATTTATGAATTTAAGAATAAAGCCATGGCAGGAATGAACAAAGTACTGGTTTATCCAAAGCATGGATACCAGACTTACACCAGGATATATATAAAACCCTTATTTATTAAAACTTAAAAAGTACTTACATGATAGATGAATGAAGAACTGAGAGTAGTGGAGAATAGAAGAAGAGAAGGGAAAATCGAGCTAATATATATAGACAGAGCCTTATATAGAGGTGGAGAAGAGAGACTTTGCTTAGAAGAAAAGGTACAATTATTAAACAAAGAGAAATGTTGCTTAGAAACAACTATAATTATTAAATAAACTTTGTCAAGCAAAGCTACTATTATTAAATAAAAAGATACTTTGCTGAGGCTATGAAAGGTATAAATATTATAAGATGGCTACTTTTGGAAGATAGCAATTATTTAATTTGGGGACCTTTATGTAAAGTAGGTTCCTTGTGAAGATAAGGCTACTTTGAAAGTAGCAATTATTTCTTCCGCGGGTCCGCTTTATGAATTTAAGCTCCGGATTCACGCCGACTTTCGTAAGACTCCTCAGATAGATATAGATAGGGTGATTAAACACCTTGGCAAGTTAATTTTTGTAAATTTTTTTGAGACATTCCTTATGTTGAATCTCGATCTCATGAGGATAACGTCTTTTGATGCTTTGTAGTACTTCATCTACTGATAGCTCAAAATCCTTAATTTTTTGAGGGATCCTTAATTCAGAAGAAGCTTTAATAATGGCTTTAATTTGCTTGAGCTTATCCTCAATTTTGATTGAATTCCACCATTTTAGTAAAATTTGTCTTTGATGGACCAGCTAATTGAATAGGTCCTTTCCAAGTATATGTTCAGCCCAAATCCATGGATTTGGCATCAGGAAGAAATGAGCAAGATTTTGTCCTTGAATCATTTGTCTGATTAATAGCCCTCATTTTTAGCTTCCATCAGTCATTGAAGACCTCTTTGATTGATGAAGAATATTTAATTCTACCCAAAATAGTTCCACCATCTCAAGAACCATGCGAAGTTCTTTGTTGATGATATCTTGTTCATTATGAACATCCATGAATGCCTATTTGTCATTGAGAAGGAAGAAGGCCTTCATCATTTCTGCACATACAATAATTTATGCCAATTTTATCGTAAATAGTGGAGGATAAGAATACATTTTTTTTCTTGGAATGGAGTTAGACCCCATTCACTTTGATGAAAGATTTTTTGTATAATGCATTTGCTATACAAAATTGTATGGTTCGTCTAATCACGAACATTATTAAACTCAATACACTTTAATTATATTAAGATTTTTTCATAATTTTCTCTTGAGAGATTAGATTCAAATGGGAAAGGATTGTTTCCAAATATCTTTCAAATAAGGCCTAGATTATTTATTGAATAATCGAGGGATTAATTTCAATAATATTCTATATTTCTTTAGAGAAATAAACAAAGTTCTGTGCAATGACATCTTGTGGATGTGTTGCGATTTTTAGAGGGTTCACCCTTTTCAACCGAAAAGAGGAAGTACCATAAAGATAAGTTTGAAATTGATCATGCCAATTGTTGAATTGACCGATCTTTGCCATTAGGCTAACGGCCACCTCCATAAAAGAAAGACTTCCTCGAGTGGTCATTCTTCCATGCGGGTGATCCAATCGTCGAAGAATTCCATCGAAAATCGGAAGAGAATTTTCATTACCTTTAATGAATTCGATGTCAAAATTGAAGACAAAGAGATGCGATTGCCATGATGCAAAATTTGTTGAAACTAAATTTTGACATCTTGTTCAATGATGTATTTGAGAACAAATCAAACGAAGGAGAAAATGATTAAGTAAATCATCTTGAAATTTTAAGATGCACTTAATCACGTAAAATATTTCTTTTGATAATGGAATACTTTTGAGTAGGATTCCATTTACCGTAAGCAAAGCAATTAATTCTTCTTTAGAATTCTTTCACTTTAAGATACCTCCAGCTCTTATCAGCGCTTTCAATAATTTTGAAACTAGGGTCCGCAAGATTAAGACAGGAAGGTTTTGAACCCTTTCTTTAATTTTCACGCCATGGTATGAGTATTAACCATGGTGAGATTCTTTTAATCACAAAGAGTTAATGCATCTTTGGAAGATTTTGATAAAACCATACATAATTAAGAGCTCTAAGAATGCTATAGCTAGTTTTATCTAAAATGATATCGTGAAATTTGTTAGAAATTCAATACTTCTATTAATTGGTATAATAGAAGCATTGGATATATTATGGCCTAAAATCTTATTTTAGTTTGAAATAATTTGATTTTGGCTCAAAATAACTAATCTATTTTAAAATTAACCATTTAAATGTTTGATGGTTGAAGTGTTCATCAATATTATTTGAGAACACTAACATCATCAATATAGACAAAAATATATTTAAAATAATCTTTAAATATATTATTCATGATATGTCAAATTGAAAGGTGCATTTTTAAACCAAAGGGCATTACGTTCCATTCAGAAACCAAAGCACCATAAATGTTTATGATCCATTCTTTTATCTGATCTTCCAATATCGATTTTAAATCAAATTTGGAAAATATTTTTGCATTATGCAATCTATTTAATAAATCCCTTTTATTAGGAATTGGATATCTGATCCATTTTAAAACTTTATTTAACGGCTTGTAATTAATTACAAGTCACGATCTTCCTCCTTCCTTTTCAGCCGAATTCATAACAAAGAATGCGGTACAACTCCAAGCGGAGTAGGATTGCCGAATTATTCCTTTCTTTAATAAATCAGAATCTCCTTGCATAAAGCAAGGTAGTGCTCGCTTTTGACAAGGATGAGCTTTAGTGGAATGTCCCGCTCATTGAAATTATCAATGTATGGGAGTCTACTATATGAGTCTTTCTTTCCGTAAAGCAATTGGTCACCACAAACTTTCTTTTGGAATGTTTGGTGGTAATTTTGAATTTTTTCTTTGAATTTTGGGGAAGAAATTTGCTGTTTAAAAGTTAAACTAGAAATTTCTTCTTTTAAATAATTTATATGCATAGACTTATTATTAAGCCTATTCATTTCATTTATGATAATTTCTTTAGGATTGGTGATAAAATAGAATGTGATTTCAGATCCCAAAGAAAACATAATTTTGTATCATCAATTTAAAGGATAGAATTATTTTAAGAAGAAAAGGAGTTCCCAAAATAATGTGTTGTGTCAAATTTTGACTATATAAAAGGCATTTAAATACAAATATCATCTTGATACAAGATAATTTATACTTAATTTGTAAGACTCGCCATCTGCCTTTAACCATCGCTATTTTTTTCAAAATATTTAGAAGGAATTATTCTCTTGTTTCTTAAATCTTCGATCAACTAGAGAAGAAATTTGTAAAATAAATTCTTTATTTATAATTAATTTAATGGAAATATATCATTTCGGTATATTGCCCTTTAAATATTTTGTAAGAAACTTGGTTCTTGATTAGAATATATATTTTCAAATGAATTATTTTGATTATAAGATCTAGATAATTATTTTTGAATTTAACTTATTAAGATGAAGATGATTCTTTCTTTCTTCCGATTTTTTTCGTAATCGAGGATGTAAGTAGAATTTTCATCGGGTTTGTTTTAACCCTTCATCAAGTTCATTTAACTTCGATAGTGCATTTGTTAGCATAATGATTACCACATTTGTAACATTTTATTTCTCTTGTCTTTGGTTTTAGAAAGGGAGAGTGCTGTGTTTGTGCAATTTGTCAAGATGATGATTTTTCATGCTTAGGAAAAATAGACTTTCATGTTTTTCCCTTGTGTTTGGAAGATAAAGGAAGTACCTGAGGATCACAGTTGAATTGATCACAAAATTTGCCAAGTTGTTTGCTCTCAAGTAGATGTTCTCTTTTCATTTGATCTTTTAATTTAAGATCAGAGAAAATTGCTAAACCAATTTTAATACATGTAGAAAAAGGTTTCCATATGTAAGAGTTTCATATGGGATGGTTCCATCGTAGAGGCGAAGAGAAACCTTAACCTTTTCAGCAAATAGATTAGGAAGGCCTTCAATGAATTTTTTGCTTCCAAGGCTATTGCATCATAAAGTGTCATGACGCGTACTAGAAATATATCCTTGTACCATCAAAAATGGGTTAAGGATGGACATCTTAATTTTGGAGTAAGGAGTGAGTTTTTTCTCCTTGATCTCCAATGGATCCAACAAAATGATCTATAATTATTTGAAGAAGATTATAGACTAAATTTTCATTAGGTTTTGCTATTCTTTTGGAAGATCCTTAGTACTTAAGTCAATTTCGCTAAGGAGGTCTTCCCTTTGAGGAATAGTGAGAAAATTATTCCACCATCCTTCATGTGATAAAGAAAGCAATACGTAGCATAATATGTGGTTTGCTTGATGTCTAGATTGAATAGCAATAGCAAACATAAGCATTCGATGAAGGGTATGAATGATTTGATGTTCAAAAAGTCCATCAATATTCCATTCATATAAAGAATCTCTATCATAAGAATTTCCTATGAAATAAGTATCTTCCTCAAATAATAAATGAGGAGTGGGTTTTATAATAATGTTTTTCCAAATTTTCTTTGGATAAGAAAGTTTTGGATATCGAAGGAGGATGAGGATCTTGTAATTCTTCAAAAGGTTTTGAACTTTTCAATATTACTTGATTGATCGATGACGCTTCATTGAGGATTCATTTCTTCATCCGATTGACTGATATCTTCAAGAGCTCTACATACTTTTCACTTAAATTTAGAATCAAATTCTAAATGTCTTCAGAAGAGAGTCCTAACTTAAGAGCCAGTTTAGGAGGTGGTTAAATAAAAGGTTTCATAAATGGGTTTATACTAGTAGAAGCTTTTTCTGAAACTTTGCTAGTTTTAGGGCTAGAAACCTTTTCTTTGAGCATTTGATCGATTTTAGACTCTAGGCTAAAAAGATGATCAGTGATTATTTGAAGTATACTATTACTATAATTAAGTTATTTAATTACAGAAATAAATTCTTTTAGAATTTGTGGATCGAAACTTATTTTTTTGAAGGCCGTAATTCTAAAGATTTATCATCCACCATTTTTACAACTGATGGAGGATAAGATGCTTCAATTATTTTACCTTGCTCTGTTTGCCATTTCTTGGTAGTTAAAATAACAACTTGAGCAAATTGAGCATAGTAACTGTAAAACCATGCGACGAAAGGAATAGTTTCTTTAGCTTGACTATTTCTTTCTCTCATTTTCTCAAAATATAAATCATTTATTTCAAGACATTGGTCTTGAGAAGTAAAACTTCTATACCAAGTACAAAAATTATCATACTTTTATTCCTTCGAAACCTCACTAGTCTTAGAACCTATTATGTAGCTCATTAAGACTAAAGTTCATTTCAGATGGAGTGGGAGATTGATTTTCTCACCGGATGATGATATGATTTTTATTTAGAACCGATGGTTCAGAAGTGTGTGAACCATCCGATCTAGACTTCTTTGACATTTCAGAAGGGATAGAAACCCTAGGAAGTGTGATGGATCGACGAGGGTTGAATCTGACTTCAACATCATCATCAGCTGTTTGAATTATCTGATCTACATCTTGATTAATGAAAGGTTTGTGCAATCGCAGAAGGTATAGTCCATGAGTCTGGAAATACCACCTCATTCCATTTAATCACTCTGTTAGTAGCAATATGGGATGCTAACAGATTTGTTAATAGTTCGTGGTTTTCGAACTCTAGGATTTAGAGTATTTAAAACTCAAAAATGAATTCTAAAAATTAGAGCAATAGTTTCAGAACCCAGAAGGAAATCATAACCATAAAGTTGTAAATATAATTTTAGAGCTTCAAAAAGATTTATATCAGAAAGAGATAAACTTAGATTGGGAAAGGTGTTGAAATAAACTAGTTCGTGACATAGGCTAGCCTCTACAACACTCATTAGGGATTGAGCCTAGGGCATTCCGCCATCTCTTTAAAATAGAAGCATTTAGACCTTTAAGGGTTAAAGGTTTGAATGCTATCTCAGATCATCCCTATATAAATATATTTAAAATCTTGCATATATTTATGTAGAATTAGTTAGTAGATAAATGGTTTTATCCATTTGATCTACAGTAATGGTTTGTTCTACAATTTTCACTAAAGATTTTCTCTTAAAATCAAAAGTTCCAAATTTATAAATGATAGTTTTATCAATTTTGGGGAGAGACCATCTATTTAGGTCTTCTTCATTCGAGGGGAGCTCTGCCATTTCAGAGTTCTTGATTAAATTATTATTTCTCTAATCGTTAGATTAGAAGTTACTCAAGAAGTAGCCATATAACCAAAAGGGGAAAAAGGGGGAGAGGAAGATGATGCAGGGAGAATTTGAAACAAATTACCACATAAGGATATAACAAACTAAGTATAAACCTCCATTAGAGAATTATCTTCCCAAACAGTCAACAATCAACAAAAAAGGACTTACAACCCTTTCAAGCCTCACACAACAGGGATTTATGGCCATTTGCAATGAAGACGAGAATATAAACCTCAACCAGAGAATTATCCCAGACAGTCAACAAAAATAGGACTTATCACCCTATCAAGCATCACGCAACAGGGATGGCCATTTGCGATGAAGACGGGATAAAGCCATAGGAGGAATGAACAAAGTAATAGTTCATCCAAAGGAAAACTCAGCACCGAACACACATAATACAAAGATAGAGCCTCCTTATATAGAGGTGGAGGCACAGGAGAGACTTTTCTTAGAAGCAAAGGTACAATTATTAAACAAAAGAGAAACGTTGCTTAGAAGTTAAGCAACGATATAATTATTAAATAGAAACTTTGTTGTTAAGCAAAGCTACCATTATTAAATAAAAAAGATACATTGCTTAGAGGCTAAGCAAAGGTACAAAATATTATAAGATGGCTACTTTTGGAAAGTAGCAATTATATTTTGGTGGGACCCACTTTATGTAAACTAGGCTCCGGTGAAGATAAGGCTACTTTTGGAAAGTAGAAATTATTTCTTCCGGTGGGTCGCTTTATGAATTTAAGTTTCTCCAATTCCATGTCAGCAAGAAGACTCACTACCATCGATATAGACGAGTTGATTTTGTAGATTTTTTTGAGACGCTCCTTATGTTGAATCTCGGTCTCATGAGGATAACGCCTTTTGATGCTTTGAACTGTCACCGATAGCTCAAAATCAGTAGTTTTGAGGGATCATTAATTGAATAAGCTTTAATAATGGCTTTAATTTGCTTTTATCCTCAATGTTGATTGAATTCCACCATTTTAGTAAAAATTGTCTTTAAAGGGCCAACTGATTGAAGGGGTCCTTTCCAAGTATAATGTTCCAACTCCAAATCTATGGGATTTGGCAGTCCATGAAGAAATGAGCAAGATTTTGTCCTTGAATCATTTTTCTGGGATTAATAGCTTTCCTCATCCCATTGAAGACTTTTTGATTGGATCAAGAATATTTAATTGCAAAATAATTCCACCATCTAAAGAACCATGCTGGAAGTTCTTTGTTGATAATATCTTTGTTCATTATGAACATCCATGAATGCCTTCATTTATCATTGAGAAGGAAGAAGGCCTTCATCATAGCTTACATAGCACCAATAGTTTACCAATTTTGTCAGTAATGGAGGATAAGAATACATTTTTCTCTTGGAATGGAGTTAGACCCGATTTTCTTTGATGAAAGATCTTTCGTATAACACATTTGCTATACAAAATTGTATGGTTCGTTTGATCACGAACATGATTAATCTCAATACACTTTAATTGTATTAAGATTTTTTTATAATTTTCTCTTGAGAGATTAGATTCAAATGGGAAAGGATTGTTTCCCAAATATCTTTCAAATAAGGCCCACATATTATTTATTGAATAATCAGAGGAATTAATTTCAATAATATTCTATTTTATTTCTTTACAGAAATAAATAAGTTCTCGTGCAAATCTTTTTAGCTTTTTTAGAGGGTTCACCCTTTTCAACTGCAGTTGAAGGGGAAGTACCATAAAGATAAGTTTGCAAATTGATCATGCCAATTATTGAATTGATCAGATCTTTGCCATTAGAGCGGCCATGGCTGCGACCTCCATGAAAAGAAAGACATCCTCGGTTAGGAGTAGTCATTCTTCCATGCGGGGTGATCCACCCCTGATCATCCCTGCAAGAATTCACGAGTCAGAAAATCAGGAAGAGAGTTTTCTTTACCTTTAATGAATTCGATGTCGAAATCAAAGAGAGAGTCAAGACATGTGATGTAAAAATTTGTTTTGAAACTAAATTTTGACATCTTGTTTAATGATGTTTGACCGAGGAACATACGAAGGAGAAAATACTGATTAAGTAAATCATCTTGGAATTTTGAGATGTACTTAATCACAAAAAGTATTTCTTTTTTTTATAATGGAATACTTTTATTGAGTAGGATTCCATTTACTAGAAATAAAGCGAACTAATTCTTCTTTAGAATTCTTTTGCTACTTTAGGATACCTCCATAGCCCTTATCAGGGGCATCTGTTTCAATAATTTTGAAACTAGTAGGGTCCGCAAGATTAAGACAGGAAGGTTTTGAACCCTTTCTTTAATTTTGTCACATGGTATGAGTATCGCATGGTGGCGATTCTTTTAATATGTCAAAGAAATGCATCTGATTGGAAATTAGTTACATAATTGAGCTTAAGAATCAGTTGGTTTTATCTAAAATGATATCGTGGAAATTTGAAAGAATTCAATATTAATTGGTATAATAGAAGCATTGGATATATTATGGCCTAAAAATCTTATTTTAGTTTGAAATAATTTGATTTTTGGCTCAAAAATAACTAATCAAATTTTTTAAAATTAACTATTTAAATGTTTTTAGATGGTTGAAGTAATATTATTTGAGAACACCGTAATATCAATAGACTAGAATATATTTAAAATAATCTTTAAATATATTATTCATGATATGCTGAAATTTAGAAGGTGCATTTTTTAAACCGATGGGCATTACGTTCCATTCGTAATTTCTAAAGGGCACCGTAAATGCTATTTTATAGCGA
Organism: Cymbidium sinense; assembly: GCA_021442155.1. Lineage (NCBI taxonomy): Eukaryota > Viridiplantae > Streptophyta > Magnoliopsida > Asparagales > Orchidaceae > Cymbidium > Cymbidium sinense. Next base: position 149,536,842 of record CM038223.1, on the reverse strand, counting down.
AATGATTATTTTACCTGGATCTGCCAATATCCTGATTTTAAATCAAATTTAAAAAATATTTTTGCATCATGCAATCTATTTAATAAATCCCTTTTATTAGGAATTGGATATCTGATCCATTTTAGAACTATGTTTAGCCACTTGTAATTAATTAGTCTCCTCTTTCCTTTCTCAATTCATAACATAGAATGCATTTCTAAGGGGAGTAGGATTGCCAAATTATTCCTTTCTTTAATAAATCAGCAATCTCTTCTTTGCAAAAAGCAAAGTAGTGCTTGTTCATCTGACAAGGATGAGCCTTAGTGGGAATGTCTCATTCATTGAAATTATCAATGTATGGGAGATCCACTAAATTAGTCTTTCTTTCCCAGAAAATAATTGGGTTGTCACCACAAACATCCTTTTGGAATTCTTGGTGGCAATTTTGAATTTTTGCTTTTAATTTTGGGGAAGAAATTTATTGTTTTAACTATTCTTTTCATAGCATGATTTTGCAGTTACTATGCTCAATCTGCTCAAGTTGCTGTTTTACCTATCAAAAAATGGCAAACAGAGCAAGGAAAAATAATTGAAGCATCTTATCCTCCATCAGTTGTAAAATTGGTAGATGATAAACCTTTAGAATTAGTGGCCTTCAGAAAAATAAGTTCTGATCCATAAATTCTAAAAGAATTTATTTTTGTAATTAAATAACTTAATTATAGTAATAATATCTTCAAATAATCATCATCATCTTTTTTAGTCTAAAATCGATCAGATGCTTAAACAAAAGGATTCTAGCCCCGAAACTAGAAAGCTTCAGAAAAAGCTTCTACTAGTATAAACCCATTTGTAAAACTATTTATCCAACCACCTCCTAAACTGGCTCTTAAGTTAGGACCCTCCAAGACATTCGTAATTTGATTCTAAATTTAAGTGAAAAGTAGAACTCTTGAAGATATCGGATGAAGATTCAAATGAATCCTGAATCAAATCATCATCAATCATAATATTGAAAAAGTTCAAAACCTTTTCAAGAATTACAAGATCCTCATCCTCCTCTTGATATCCAAAAACTTTCTTATCCAAAGAAAAATTTGGAAAAACATTATTATAAAAATCCCACTCCTAATTTATTTTTTGAGGAAGGTACTCATTTTGTACAAAATCCCTATGATGGAGATTCTTTATATGAATGGAATATTGATGGACTTTTTGAACATCAAATCATTCATACCCTTCATCAAATGCTTATGTTTGCTACTGCTGTTCAATCTAGACATCAAGCAAAACTACATATTATTGCTCGAGCCATCATTTCAGGATTCTCTGGAACTCTTAAAGGATGATGGGATAATTTTCTCATTATTCCTCAAAAGGAAGACCTCATTAGCGTAATTGACTTAAGTACTAAGGATCTTCCAAAAGAACAGCAAAAAAACCTAATGTCAATCTATAATCTTCTCAAACAATTTTTTGGATCCATTGGAGATCAAGGAGAAAAACTCTCTTACTAAAAATTAAGATGTCCATCCTTAACCCATTTTGATGGTACAAGGATATATTTCTAGCACGCATGACACTTTATGATGCCAATAGCCTTCACCGGAAGCAAAAATTCATTGAAGGCCTTCCCAATCATTTTCTAAAAAGGTTAAGGTTTCTCTCTTCTACGATGGAACCATCCCATATGAAACCCTAACATATGGAAACCTTATTTCTGCATGTATTAAAATCGGATTAGCTATATGCTCTGATCTTAAATTAAAAGATCAAATAAAAAGAGAACATCTACTTGAGAAGATAAATCTTTCAAACAATTCAACGTGATCCTCGTACCTTATTTTCCAAAATAGGGAAAACACGAATGACTATTTTTCCTAAATGTGAAAAATCCGTCATAAAATGTGATAAATTCACGCACAAACTCATGCACCCTCGTCCCCTGTTCTAAAACCAAAACCAAAGAGAAATAAGAAATACAAATGTTACATGACAAATAAATAACTATCAAGAAGTTAAATGAACTTCAGATTGACAAAAGGTTAAAATAAACCCTGATGAAAATTCTACTTGCATCCTCTAATTCTGAAATAGAATCAGAAGATTAAGAAGAACATATTTCATCTTCATCCTCATCGATTTCGATAAATCTAACCTTGCAAAGTCCTTTCAATAGATAGATTATTATAAAAATATGATAAATATGACAAGTCTGTATACACTCACCCACGAGCAAAAGGACCAATTAATTAAACTTTTAGCACAAGTTGAATATGATTCAACTCGTGATAAAATTATCGATCTTCTTAATGATAATAATAAAGATAAATTAGAAAAAGTTAATTACAAGCCTTCTATATACTCCTTATCGAAAGTATTTAAGAAAAAATCTGATGCAAGTTCAACATCTTCTAATTCAGCTTCTTTAGCAGAGCTAAAAATTGAATTAAAGAAACTAAAATTAGAAGTTCAGTACATGAGTCTTTCTTTCCCAGAAAGCAATTGGGTTGTCACCACAAACTTTCTTTTGGAATGTTTGGTGGCAATTTTGAATTTTTTCTTTGAATTTTGGGGAAGAAATTTGTTGTTTAAAAGTTAAACTTGCAATTTCTTCTTGTAAATATGAGGCTTGAAAGGGTAGTAAGTCCTATTCTTGTTGACTATCTGGGAAGATAATTCTCCAAAGGAGATTTATACTTAGATTATTTTATCCTTATGTGGTGATTTGCTTCAAACTCTCCCTACATCATCTTCCTCTCTCCCTTTTTCCCCTTTTGGTTATATGGCTTCTACTTCTTCTGAAGTAACTTCTAATCTAACGATTAGGAAAAATAATAATTTAATCAAGAACTCTAAAATGATAGAGTTCCCTTTGAATGAAGAAGACCTAAATAGATGGTCTCTCCCCAAAATTGATAAAACTATCATTTATCAATTTGGAACTTTTGATTTTAAGGAAAAATCTTCAGTAAAAACTGTAGAAAAAACCATTACTGTAGATCAAATGGATAAAATCATTTATCTACTAACGTTTGAAGACCTGTATAAATATATGCAAGATTTTAAATATATTTATATAGGGATGATACAGATAGCATTCAAACCTTTAACCCTTAAAGGTCTAAATGCTTCTATTTTAGCAAGCCTAAGAGATAGCAGATGCCATCACTGGGCTCAATCCCTAATGAGTGTTGTAGAGACTAGCCTATGTCACGGGACAATTTATTTCAACACCTTTCCCAATCTAAGTTTATCTCTTTCTGATATAAAGCTTTTTAAAGCTTTAAAATTACATTTACAGCTTAATGGTTATGATTTTCTCCCAGGTTCTAAAACTATTGCTTTAATTTTTAGAATTCATTTTTGAGTTTTAAATACTCTAAATCCTAGAGTTCAAAAAGCTGTTCAACTAGCCGAACGAACTACTCTTATCGAAACAAATCTGTTAGCATCCCATATTGCTACTAACAGAGTGATTAAATGGAATGAGGTGGTATTTGCAGAATCATGGACTATACCATCTACGATCGCACCAAGAACTTCCATTAATCAAGATGTTGATAAGATAATTCAAACAGCTGATGGTGATGTTGAAGTCAGATTCAACCCTCATCGATCCATCACACATCCTAGGGTTTCTATCCTTCTGAAACCTCAGAGAAGTCTAGATCGGATGGTTCACACACTCCTGAACCATCGATCGAGGCCCTTCACCTAAATAAAAATCATATCTAACATCTAGTGAGAGAAAATCAATCTCCCACTCCATCTGAAATGAACTTTAGTCTTAATGAGCTACGTAATAGGTTCTAAACTAGAGAGGTTGTTCTGAAGGAATACTTCCAACCAAAGTATGATAATTTTCATACTTGGTATAGAAGTTTTACTTTTGAAGACCAACGTCTCGAAATAAATGATCTATATTTTGAGAAAATGAGAGAAAGAAATAGTTAAGCTAAAGCAACTATTCTTTTCGTAGCATGGTTACTATGCTCAATCTGCTCAAGTTATTATTTTAACTACTAAAAAATGGCAAACAGAGCAAGGAAAAATAATTGAAGCATCTTATCCTCTATTAGTTGTAAAAATGATGGATGATAAACCATTATAATTAGCGACCTTCAAAAAAATAAGTTTCGATTCACAAATTCTAAAAGAATTTATTACTGTAATTAAATAACTTAATTATAGTAATAGTATATTTCAAATAATCACTGATCATTTTTTTAGCCTAGAGTCTAAAATTGATCAGATGCTTAAATAAAAGGTTTCTAGCCCCGAAACTAGCAAAGCTTCAGAAAAATCTTCTACTAGTATAAACCCTTTTGTGAAACCTTTTATCCAACCACCTCTTAAATTGGCTCTTAAGTTAGGACCCTCTTTTGAAGACATTCATAATTTGATTCTAAATTTAAGTGAAATGTATGCAGGAGCTCTTGAAGATATAAGTCACTCCGATGAAGATTCAAATGAATCCTCAACCAAAACATCATCATCATAATATTGAAAAAGTTCAAAACCTTTTCAAGAAATACAAGATCCTCATCCTCCTTTGATATCCAAAACTTTCTTATCCCAAGAAAAATTTGGAAAAACATTATTATAAAAAACCAACACCTCGATTTATTATTTAAGGAAGATACTCATTTCGCAGGAAATTCCTATGATGGAGATTCTTTATATGAATGGAATATTGATGGACTTTCTAATCATCAAATCATTCATACCCTTCATCGAATGCTTATGTTTGCTACTGCTGTTCAATCAAGACATCAAGCAAAATCTTGCCAAAGATGCTGCCCCACTCTTTGATAGATTAAAAAAGAATCCCCACCATGGTCTGATACTCATACCATGGCAGTGCGCAAAATTAAAGAAAGGGTTCAAAACCTTCCCTGTCTTAATCTTGCGAACCCTACTAATTTTAAAATTGTTGAAACTGATGCCTCTGATAAGGGCTATGGAGGTATCTTAAAGAAGAAAGAATTCTAAAGAAAAATTAGTTTGCTTTGTTCCTGATAAATGGAATCCTACTCAACAGCTGTTTGAATTATCTGATCTACATCTTGATTAATGGAAGGTCTTGGTGCGACCGCAGATGGTATAGTCCATGAGTCAAGAAATGCCACATCATTTCATTTAATCACTCTGTTAGTAGCAATATGGGATGCTAACAGATTTATTTCAATCAGAGTAGTTCATTCGATTGGTTGAACAGCTTTTTGAACTCTAGGATTTAGAGTATTTAAAACTCAAAAATGAATTCTGAAGATTAAAGCAATAGTTTCAAAACCTAAGAGAAAATCATAACCATAAAGCTATAAATATAATTTTAAAGCTTCAAAAAGATTTATAGCAGAAAGAGATAAACTCAGATTGGGAAAGGTGTTGAAATAAACTGGCCCGTGACATAGGCTAGTCTCTATAACACTCATAAGGGATTGAGCCCAGTGAAGGCATCTGCCATCTCTTAGGCTTGCTAGAATAGAAGCATTTAGACTTTTAAGGGTTAAAGGTATGAATGCTATCTATACCATCCCTATATGAATATATTTAAAATCTTGCATATATTTATGCAAATCTTCAAACGTTAGTAGATAAATGGTTTTATCCATTTGATCTACAGTAATGGTTTGTTCTACAATTTTCACTGAAGATTTTACCTTAAAATCAAAAGTTCCAAATTGATAAATGATAGTTTTATCAATCCTGGGGAGAGACCATCTATTTAGGTCTTCTTCATTCAAGGGGAACTCTGCCATTTCAGAGTTCTTGATTAAATTATTATTTCTCCTAATCGTTAGATTAGAAGTTACTTCAGAAGAAGTAGAAGCCATATAACCAAAATGGGAAAAGGGAGAGAGGAAGATGATGCAGGGAGAATTTGAAATAAATCACCACATAAGGATAAAACAAACTAAGTATAAACCTCCATTAGAATTATCTTATCCCGCATGTCAAAAAAATAGGACTTACAACCCTTTCAAGTCTCAGCAATAGGGATTAATGGCCATTTATGATGAAGACGGAATATAAACCTCTACCATAGTATTCTTATTGCTAATTTTAGAATTCATTTTGAGTTTTAAATACTCTAAATCCTAGAGTTCAGTTTTGTTCAACCATCAACTACTCGAAAATAAATCAGCATCCCATATTGCTAGAGTGATTAAATGGAATGAGGTGGTATTTCAATCATGGACTATCTTCTGATACCAACTTCCATTAATCAAGATGTTGATAGATAATTCACATGGCGATGTTGAAGTTTCAATCAATCCATCATCACTTCTAGGTTTCTATAAAACCTCGAGAAGTCTAGATGGATGGTTCACTCACGAACCATCGTGAGGCCCTTCACTAAATAAAATCATATCTATCATCTAGAGAAAATCAATCTCCCACTCCAAATGAACTTTAGTCTTAATGAGCTACATAGGTTCTAAACTAGAGGTTATTCGAGGAATACTTTAAACCAAGTATGATAACTTACTTGGTATAGAAGTTTTACTTCTTGACCAACATCTCGAAATAAATGATTTATATTTTGAAAATGAGAGAAAGAAATAGTCATGCCAAGGAAACTATTCCTTTCATGGCATGGTTTTTGATTCTTATGCTCTGCTCAAGTTGCTATTTTAACTACCAAAAAATGGCATACAGAGCAAGGAAAAATAATTGAAGCATCTTATCCTACATTAGTTGTAAAAATGGTGGATGCTAAACATTTAGAATTAGCGGCCTTTGAAAAAATAAGTTCCGATCCACAAATTCTAAAGGAATTTATTACTGTAATTAAACAACTTAATTATAGTAATAGTATACTTCAAATAATCAGATCATCTTTTAGCCTAGAATCTAAAATGATCGGATGCTTAAACAAAAGGTTTCTTGCCAAAACTAGCAAAGCAGAGAAAACTACTAGTATAAACCCATTGTGAAACCTTTTATTGAACCACCTCCTAAAGCTCTTAAGTTAGGACCTCTTCAAGACATTATTTGATTCTAAATTTAAGTGAAAAGTATGTAGGAGCTCTTGAAGATATCAGTCAATCGGATGAAGATTTAATTGAATCCTCAATCGAAACTAATATTGATCAATCAAGTAATATTGAAAAAGTTCAAAACCTTTTTCAAGAATTACAAGATCCTCATCCTCCTCTTGATATCCAAAAACTTTCTTATCCAAAGAAAAATTTGGAAAAAACATTATTATAAAAAACCCACTCCTCCTGATTTATTATTTGAGGAAGATACTCATTTTGTAGGAAATTCCTATGATGGAGATTCTTTGTATGAATGGAATATTGATGGACTTTCAACATCAAATCATTCATACCCTTCATCGAATGCTTATGTTTACTCGTTCAAAGACATTAAGTAAAACCACATATCCGAGCCATCATTTGATTCTCGGAACTATGAAAGGATGGTGGGATTTTCTCACTATTCCTCAAAGAAGACATCCTTGGAGAAATTGACTTAAGTACTTAAGGATCTTCAAAAGAACAAAAAACTAATAAAATTGGGTCTTTAATCTTCTCCAAACAATTATAGATCATTTTTCTTTGGATCCATTGAAGATCAAGGAGAAAAACTGGCTCCTTACTCCAAAATTAAGATCCATCCTTAACCCATTTTTGGTACAAGGATATATTTCTAAATGATGACACTTTATGATGCCAATAGCCTTCACTTGAAGCAAAAAATTTTTGAAGGCCTTTCTATTCAAAGGTTAAGGTTTCTCTTCTCTCTGATGGAACCATCCCATATGAAATCTAACATATGGAAACCTTATTTTATTAAAATCATTAGCTATTTATTAAAGATCAAATGAAAATCTACTTGGAAGACTTGATAATTTTCATTAAGATCAGATCGTCCTTTTCCAAAATAGGGAAAACATGAAAACTATTTTTCCTTGAAAAATCCGTCATAATTGTGATAATTACAAAACTTCGTCCCTCGTTAAGAGACAGAAAATTACAAATTCTTGTCATTATTACTCATTGATAAAGTTGTAAAAAGAGGAAAAATTATAATTTCTATAAAAAATCTCTCTTTTGCATGATTCATGAAATGAGCCTTAGTGGGGTGTTAAAGAGATCCACTACATGAGTCTTTCTTTCAAAACAATTGGGTTGTCAGACTTCTTTTGGAATTCTTGGTGTTTTAATTTTCTTGTAATTTTGAGGAAAAAATTTGTTTAATAGTTAAACTAGCAATTTCTTCTTGTAAATAATTTATATGCATAGACTTATTAAGCCTATTCATTTCATTTATGATAATTTCTTTAGGATTGGTGATAAAATAATATTTCTTTATCCCAAAATCAACAATTTTATCATCAATTCTAGTGATAAAATTAGAAGAAAAGGAGTTCCCAAAATAATGTGTTAGCTAAATTTTGACTAAAATAAAAGGCATTTGAATACAAATATTATCTTGACACGATCATAGATGATAATTTATACTTAATTTGTAAGATTCATTTTGCCTTTAATTTGCTTATTTTCAAAATATTTAGAAGGAATTATTCCTATACAATTTAAATCGCTCGCTATCAACTAGAGCGGTTAAATTTAAAATAAATTCTTTATTTATAATTAATTTAATGGAAATATACCATTTACGTATATTGCCTTTTTACATATTTTGTAAGAAACCTGGTTCTTGATTAGAATCAACTTCTATATTTTCAAATGAATTGGGTGTCTTCTGATTAATTTCAAGATCCATTAGACGACCATTCATTTGCACTTCGAATTTCTAACTTCTAATTTTAGTTTCTTTATTTGATTTAGCTCTACTAAAGATTAGAAGATGATGAATTGCCTCATTTTTCTTAAATACTTGATAAGGAGTATATAGAGCTTGTAATTAAATTTTTGTTTATCTTTCTTCTTATCATTAAGAAGATCGATAATTTTATCGAAGTTGAATCATCTTCAACTTGTGCTAAAAAATTAATCTTCTTTTTTTTGTGGGTGGATCTGAAAATCATATTTATTATAATAATAATCTATCATTGACGGGACTTAGATTTATCGATTTATCAAAATCGATGAGGATGAAGATGAAATATGTTCTTCTTCATCTTCTAATTCAGATCGAGAGGATGTAAGTAGAATTTTCATGAGGTTTATTTTTTAAAGATCAAGTTCATTAAATTCTTCTTGACAATGATTTCTGCGTATGGAACACATTTTGTATTTTATTTCTCTTATCTTTGGTTTTAGAACCGGAGGGCAGAGTGCTTGTGTTTGTGAATTTATCACATTTTTATGACAAGATTTTTTTCACGTTTAGGAAAAAATAGTATTTCTTTTCCCTATTTTTGGAAAATAATGGGCGTGAGGATCACATTGAATTGTTTACAAAATTTGCCAGTCTCTTTGCTCAAGTGGACTCTTTTCATTTGATCTTTTAATTTAAGATCGCATATAGCTAATCAGTTTTAATACATGCAAATAAGGTTTTGGTTTCATGGGATGGTTCCATCGTGAGAAACCTTAACCTTTTTTAAAAAAAAGATTGGGAAGGCCTTCAATGAATTTTCTTCCATGAAGACTATTGGCATCATAAAGTGTCGTGCTAGAAAATATATCCTTGTACCATAAAATGGGTTAAGGATGAACATCTTAATTTTGGAGTAAGTTTTTCTCCTTGATCTCCAATGGATCAAAAAATGATCTATAATTGTTTGAGAAGATTATAGAATTTTCATTAGGTTTTTTTGTTCTTTGGAAGATCCTTACTTAAGTCAATTTTACTAAGGAGGTCCCTTTGAGGGTGAATAATTATCCCACCCTTTGAGTTCCGGAATCTTAAAATGATAAGGACAATATGTGGTTTTTTTGATGATGTCTTGAAAGCAAAAAGCATTGATGAAGGGTGAATGATTTGATGTTTGAAAGTCCATCAATATTCATTCATAAATCTCCATGTCTATAAAATGAGTATCTTCCCAAATAATAATTTAGGAGGAGGTTTTATATAATAATGTTTTCCAAATTTTTCTTTTAAAGTTTTGGATATCAAGGAGGATGAGGATCTTGTAATTCTTGAAAAGGTTTGAACTTTTCAATACTATCAACTGGCGTTAAATTTGGTAAAATAAATTATTTTATTTAAATTTTGGAAATATACCATTTCGGTATTGCCCTTTCCATATTTTGTAAGAAACCGGTTCTTGATTAGAATCATATATTTTCAAATGAATTGGGCGTCTTGATTAATTTGAGATCCATTATTTCATTTGCTCTTACTCGACTTTAATTTCTTTGAACTTCTAATTTTAGTTTCTTTAATTACTTTTTAGCTCGTAAAGGCATTAGAAGATGATGTTACTCAATTTTTTCTTAAATACTTAAAGGTATATAGGAATAATTAAATTTTTTAATTTATCTTTCTTTATAATTAAGAATATCGATAATTTTATCACGAGTTGAATCATCTTCAACTTATGCTAAAAGTTTAATTAATTGGTCCTTTTGCTCGTGGGTGAGCGTTTACAGACCTGTCATATTTATTATATTTTTATAATAATCTTTTCATGTGAGGACTTACAGGTTAGATTTATCGATTTATCATCGATGAGATGAAATATGTTCTTCTTCATCTTACGATTCTATTTCGTGAGAGGATGTAAGTAGAATTTTCATCGGTTTGTTTTAAATTCATCAATCGAAGTTCATTTAACTTCTTCTTGGCATGCATTTATTTAATGACATGCATTTGTACATTTGTAACATTTTATTTCTCTTGTCTCTTTGGTTTTAGAACCGAGGAGCGTGCTGTGTTTGTGCATGAATTTATCACATTTTTTTATGATTTTTCACATTTAGGAAAAATAGTCTTTCGTGTTTTTCCCCTATTTTTGGAAAATAAAGGACATACCTGAGGATCACAGTTGAATTATTCACAGAATTTGCCAAGCTGTCTTCGCTTAAGTAGACGTTCTCTTTTCATTTGATCTTTTAATTTAAGATTAGAGCATATAGCTAATTCAATTTTAATACATGCAGAAATAAGGTTTCCATATGTTAGGGTTTCATATGGGATGGTTCCATTATAGAGGCGAAGAGAAACCTTAACCTTTTCAGCAAATAGATTGGGAAGGCCTTCAATGAATTTTTGCTTCCAGTGAAGGCCTTTTTCAATATTACTTGATTGATTAGTATCAGTTTCGGTTGAGGATTCATTTGAATCTTCATCCAATTGACTGATATCTTCAAGACTCCTACATACTTTTCACTTAAATTTAGAATCAAATTCAATGTTTTGGTCCAACTTAGAGCCAGTTTAGGAGGTAGTTGGATAAAAGGTTTTACAACAAAGAACTTCTAGCAATGTTTTTCAGATGGTGGAACTATTTTGGAGCAGAATTAAATATTCTTCTAGATCCAATCAAAGAGGTCTTCAATGACTGGATGGAAGCTGCCCCCAAAATGAGGGCTATTAATCCCAGAAAAATGATTCAAGGACAAAATCTTGCTCATATCTTCACGGATTGCCAAATCCCATGAATTTGGGCTGGATACTTAGAAAGGACCTCAATTTGGTCCTTAAAAGATAATTTTTACTAAAATGGTAGAATTCAATCAACATTGAGGATAAGCTCAAGTAAATTAAAGCCTTTATTAAAGCTTATTCTGAATTAACGATCCCTAGAAAAACTTTGGATTTTGATATATCAGTAGATGAAAGCGATCAAGATGTTATCCTCATGAGACCGAGATTCAACATAAGAAATCTCAAAAAATCTACGAAAATCAACTCGCCAAGGTGTTTAATCACCCTATCTATATCTTCGATAATGGCAAGTCTTCGAGTGTGGAATCCAGGAGAAACTTAAATTCAAAATCACGGAAGAAATAATTGCTACTTTCCAAAAGTAGCCGCTTATCTTCACCAGCAAGGAACCTACTTTACATAAAGTGGGTCCCACCAAATAAAATAATTGCTACTTTCCAAAAGTAGCCATCTTATAATATTATGTACCTTTGCTTAGCCTCTAAGCAAAGTATCTTTTTATTTAATAATAGTAGCTTTGCTTAACAACAAAGTTTCTATTAAAAAATTATACCTTTGCTTAGCTTCTAAGCAAAGTTTCTCCTTTCCTCCACTTTCATTCAGAAGGAAGAAGGCCTTCATCATTGCTTGCACATAGCACCAATAATTTAAGCCAATTTTGTACTGTAAATTAGTGGAGGATAAGAATACATTTTTCTCTTGGAATGGAGTTAGACCCCAATCACTTTGATGAAAGATTTTTTGTATAACGCATTTTCTATACAAAATTGTATGGTTCGTCTGATCACGAACATGATTAATCTCAATACACTTTAATTGTATTAAGATTTATCAGTAATTTTCTCTTGAGAGATTAGATTCAAATTGTAAAGGATTGTTTCCCAAATATCTTTCAAATAAGGCCCATGGATTAGGAGTGATCATTCTTCCATGTGGGGTGATCCATCTTCCCGCAAGAATAAAATTGGTCAAAAAAATCAGGAAGAGAATTTTCATTACCTTTAATGAATTCGATATCGAAATTGAAAATAGAGAGCTGCGATTGCCATGATGCAAAAAAATTTTTTGAAACTAAATTTTTGACATCTTGTTCGATGATGTATTTGATTTGGAACAAATAAAAGGAGAAAATCGATTAATAAATCATATTGAGATGCACTTAATCCCATACAGTCTAAAATCGATCAAATGCTTAAACAAAAGGTTTCTAGCCTCAAAACTAGCAAAGCTTCAGAAAAAGCTTCTACTAGTATAAACCCATTTGTAAAACCTTTTATCCAACCACCTCCTAAACTGACTCTTAAGTTAGGACCCTCTTCTAAAGACATTGTAATTTGATTCTAAATTTAAGTGTAGGATCTCTTGAAGATATCACCAATGGATGAAGATTCAAATGAATCATCAACCAAACGAGCATCGATCAATCAAGTTATATTGAAGAAGTTCAAAACCTTTTTCAAGAATTACAAGATCCTCATCCTCCTCTTGATATCCAAAAACTTTCTTAACCAAAAAAAAATTTGGAAAAACATTATTATAAAAAATCTACTCCTCTTGATTTATTATTTGAGGAAGAAACTCATTTCGTAGGAAATTCCTATGATGGAGATTCTTTATATGAATGGAATATTGATGGACTTTCTGAACATCAAATCATTCATACCCTTCATCAAATGCTTATGTTATGTTCAATCTAGACATCAAGCAAAACCACATATTATCAGAGCCATCATGTGATTCTCGGAACTCAAAGGATGGTGGGATAATTTTCTCACTGTTCCTCAAAGGGAAGACCTCCTTAGCAAATTGACTAAGTAAGGATCTTCCAAAAGAATAGCAAAAACCTAATGAAAATTTAGTTTAGAGTATTTAAAACTCAAAAATGAATTCTAAAAAGCAATAGTTTAACTTGGGAGAAAATCATAACCATAAAGTCAGAATGTAATTTTAAAGCTTCAAAAGCTTTATATAAAGAGATAAACTTAGATTGGAAAGGTGTTGAAATAAATCTGACATAAATAGTCTCTATAACACTCATTAGGGATTGAGGAAGGCATCTCCCATCTCTTAGCTTGCTAAAATAGAAGAATTTTGACCTTTAAGGGTTAAAGGTTTGAATGCTATCTATCATCCCTATATGAATATATTTAAAATCTTGCATATATTTATGCATCTTCAAACGTTAGTAGATAAATGGTTTTATCCATTGATCTAGAATGATTTGTTCTACAGTTTTTACTAAAGATTTTCCTTAAAATCAAAAGTTCCAAATTGATAAATGATAGTTTTATCAATTTTGGGGAGAGACCATCTATTTAGGTCTTCTTCATTCAAAGGGAACTCTGCCATTTCAGAGTTCTTGATTAAATTATTATTTCTCCTAATTGTTAGATTAGAAGTTACTTCTGAAGAAGTACAAGAGGAGAATATAAGAGAAGAGGAAAAAGCATTGAGCACTCATAATACACAGATAGAGCCTCCTTATATAGAGGTGGAGGCACAGGAGAGACTTTGCTTAGAAGCAAAGGTACAATTATTAAACAAAAGGGAAACATTGCTTAGAAGCTAAGTAACGATATAATTATTAAATAGAAACTTTGCTGTTAAGCAAAGCTACTATTATTAAATAAAAAAGATACTTTGCTTAGAGGTTAAGCAAAGGTACAAAATATTATAAGGGCCAATTATTTCATTTAGTGGGACCCACTTTATGTAAAGTAGGTTCCTTGATGGTGAAGATAAGCACCGTAAATGCTATTTTATAGCGATATGATTCTTTTATCTGGATCTGCCAATATCCTGATTTTAAATCAAATTTGGAAAATATTTTTGCATTATGCAATCTATTTAATAAATCCCTTTTATTAGGAATTGGATATCTGATCCATTTTAAAACTTTGTTTAACTGCTTGTAATTAATTACAAGTCGAGGTCTTCCTCTTTCCTTTTCTGCCAAATTCATAACATAGATATACCAAAGGAGTAGGATTGTCAATTATTCCTTTCTTTAATAAATCAATCTCTTCTTATAAAGCAAGGTAGTGCTCGCTCATTTGACAAGGATGAGAATGGAATGTCCCTTCTCATTGAAATTATTGAGAGATCTACTACATGAGTCTTTCTTTCCCAGAAAGTAATTGGGTTGTCACCATAAACTTCCTTTTGGAATGTTTGGTGGCAATTTTGAATTTTTTCTTTGAATTTTGGGGAAGAAATTTGTTGTTTAAAAGTTAAACTAGCAATTTCTTCTTGTAAATAATTTATATGCATAGACTTATTATTAAGCCTATTCATTTCATTTATGATAATATCTTTAGGATTGGTGATAAAATGAAATGTGATTTCTTTATCCCAAAGAAAACACTAAATTCTAGTATCATCAATTCTAGTGATAGACATTATTTTAAGAAGAAAAGGAGTTCCCAAAATAATGTGTTGTGTCAAATTTTTGACTAAAATAAAAGGCATTTGAATACAAATATCATCTTAACACACCATAGATGATAATTTATACTTAATTTGTAAAGACTCACGAACTTTGCTGCTAGTTTTTTTCAAAATATTTAGAAGAAATTATTCCTTCTTGTATAATTTAAATCGCCCACTATCAACTAGAGCGCTTAAATTTGGTAAAATAAATTCTTTATTTGTAATTAATTTATGGAAATATATCATTTCTGGTATATTGCCCTTTGAATATTTTGTAAGAAACCTAGTTCTTGATTAGAATTGGCTTCTATATTTTCAAATGAATTGGGTGTCTTCTGATTAATTTCAAGATCCATTAGATGTTCATTCATTTGCTCTTGCTCAGTTTTAATTTGCTGAACTTCTAATTTTAGTTTCTTTAATTCCTTTAGCTCGCTAAAGAAGTCAATTAGATGATGAATGATGAACTTTTTTTTTTTCTTAAATACTCATATAAGGAGTATATAGAGGCTTGTAATTAAATTTTCTAGTTTATCTTTCTTCTTATCATTAAGAAGATTGAATTTTATCATGAGTTGAATCATCTTCAACTTATGCTAAAAGTTTAATTAATTTGTCTTTTAGCTCGTGGGTATATATATGCACTCCATATTTATTATATTTTTATAATAATCTCATTGTGACTTGCAATGCTTAAATTTATCGATTTATTAATCATGAAGATGAAGATGAAATATGTTCTTCTTCTTCTCATTCTCTTCTTAGAGGATGTAAGAAGAATTTTCATTAGGGTTTGTTTTAACCTCAAATCAAGTTCATTTAACTTCTTCGATGTGCATTTGTTCGATAATCACTGATATTTGTAATATTTTAATTCTCCTGCCTTTGGTTCCGAGGGACGAGAGTGCTTATGTTTGTGTGTGAATTTGTCACATTTTTTTTGATGTGATTTTTCACATTTAGGAAAAATAGTATTTCATACTTTTCCCTTGTGTTTAGAAGATAAAGGACGCACTGTAGGGTCACACAATTGTCTATTTGGGCTTCAAGGCCGCTCGCTTTCATTTGATCTTTAATTTAAGAGCAAAAGCAAATTGCTACCCATGCGAAGCAAAAGTGCGGGATTCATTTTTCCTCCTTCAATGAATTTTGCTTCCAAAGAAGGCTATCGCATCATAAAGTGTCATGATGCTAGAAATATATCCTTAAAAAATGGGTTAAGGATGAACATCTTAATTTTTGGAGTAAGGAGCCAGTTTTTCCTTGATTTCAATGGATCCAAAGAAAATGTTCAGAAGAAGGTTGAATTTATGATATATTATCCTCATAGAGTTATATCTTATGACACTTTTTCAATTAACTATAGAGATTAACCTTAGGTTAAGTATAGATTTACCTTGATTATCCAATCTAAGATCAAACAAGATGTGCATTACATGAAAAATCCCTTTATGGTCAATGACCCTATGTCAATTTGTGCTATATATGGCTTCAAATGAACCTAAAATATATATCATAGTTTAAATTCATTCAAATAAGAGCAATCTACATAATAATGAAGGAAGATCAAAACTTCAATATAGAAATTATGAATTTTGCAAATATATATATCTCTCACAAAATAATATGTGGCTAATTTTAAATAAATAATATAACCAAGAAAAAAAATTGTGATAGCTTTACATTGGACCATAGAGAGAATTTGATTTTAGAGGGAAATAATATTTTAGAATTTTAAAAAATTTCTAAATATTTTTTTTTATCAAATTTTAAAATTCCAAAGCTTGTAAGAAACTTTAAACAAAAAATTTAAAGTTTAAATTAAAAAAGAAAAATTATATATATATGTTATATATATCTTATATTTTTACATATCGATAAATTTAATATTTATAAATATAACACCTTTTGGTATGCATCAAAATAATAATGTTATTTTATATAATAAAGATTTATGCTTGATATATAAATATCAAAATTTAGATATTAGATATGTAATATATAAGAATTGTATTATGTAAATCTAAGAAAATAAAACCAAAATGGCCAAATCCAAGTTACATGTCTCTAATTGAGCTTTGTTAGTATATTAGCTAACTTATTTATTTCATTCTCATACCTTTTAGGTGTTTCATATCCTAAAATTATTTTTAATGTAAATACTTTTGAACACTTTTAGATAACTTTAGCTAAATTTTTTTTTAAAATCTAGAATCCTAGGAGGTTTGATATGATAAATTTATTATAAAATATTTTAAAATTATGATTTTATGTCTAATGTTTTCAAAACTCTAGTATTTTTGTCAAAAAAATTAAAATAACTCCAAACATAAATTATATTTGATTGTTATTAAAGATAGTAATAAAAATGATATCTACATAAAATCTTAAGCTTTGCCCAATATCATTAAAGATTAATTGATCAATATGGGATTATCATTTCATCTAATGATACTGTCAACATTAATAGAAGACACTCATATTCATTTTCTTTAATTCTGTTTTAAATTCTTGTAGGGGTGAGCTTTGATGGGTTGAATTTTTTTTGTTAAACCCAAAAGAATGAGCAAGAAACAAAATAATTGAACCATCAAAAAACATACAAAAATCAAAGTCAAATGGAAATTTATTTATTTGATTGATTTTTAATTAAATGAATAAAAAAAATTTATTTATTTAATAAACCAATTAAAACAATATAAAAATTTTCCTCAATTAAAATCTATAAATCTATACAAATAATTAAACATTTACAATCAAAATTATATATTTATATTGCTTTTTTTTTGCTAATTTTAATTTATTTGATTTATTATTTAATATCTAAGAAAAAAATAAAATCAAAACGAATAACTCAAAATATTTTTAAAAGAAAGCTTAGAAATACTAAGGGGCTATTTGATAAATTTTATTTTGTATTTTTTCCTTTTATGCTATTTTAAAAAAAATATATTCGTTTAATGTTTTAATTATCAAATAAATAATTTTATTAAAAACACTCAGTCAAAACTTTTAAATATTTTAATATTTTTTAAATAATAATTACAATTAAATATATTTTACTTTAAAATAAAACATAAAAAAATAATAATAATAAAACAAAAAACAGATCTCTACGGTTAAAATTTTGGATTATATATTATCTAGAAAAAGATCAAAAAATCTAATAACTATATTTTGAGATAGAATCTATTTGAACAATTAGATATATTATGGTATAAAATCTTATATTTAGTTTGAAATAATTTGATTTTTTTGGCATATTAATCCATTTTTAAAATTAACCATTTAAATATTTTTAGATGGTTGAAGTGTTCATCAATATTGTTTGAGAACAATATCATCAGACTAAAATATATTTAAAATAATCTTTAAATATATCATTCATGATATCGAAAGAAGGTTTTTTTTAAACCAAAGGGCATTACGTTCCATTCATTGTAATGTCGAAGTAAATCTTGTTTTATAGCGATCGATTCTTTTATGATCTATAAAATCAAATTTGGAAAATATTTTTGCATTATGCAATCTATTTAATAAATTATTAGGGTGGATCTCCATTTTAAAACTTTAGCGGCTTGTAATTAGTACAAGTCGGTCTTCCTCTTTCCTTTTAGAATTCATAACATAGAATACTGACTCAAGAGAGTAGGATTGGAATTATTTATTTCTTTAATAAATCAACAATCTCTTCTTTGCATAAAGCAAGGGTGCTCGTTCATCGACAAGGATGAGCTTTGGTGAATGTCGTTCATTGATTATCAATTATGCGGAGATCCTACATGAGTCTTTCCCAAAAGCAATTGGGTTGTCACCAAACTTCCTTTTGGAATTTTTTGGTGGCAATTTGAATTTTTCTTTGAATTTTGGGAAGAAATTTGTTTAAAGTTAAACTAGCAATTTCTTCTTGTAAAATTTATATGCATAGACTTATTATTAAGCATATTCATTTCATTTATGATAATTTCTTTAGGATTGGTGATAAAGCGAATGTGATTTCTTTATCCCAAAGAAAAAATTCGATATCATCAATTCTAGTGATAGGCATTATTTTAAGAAAAGGAGTTCCCAAAATAATGTGTTGTGTCAAATTTTGACTAAAATAAAAGGCATTTGAATACAAATATCATCATCACGATGATGATAATTTATACTTAATTTGTAAAGACTCAGTTGCCTTTAACATTGGCTAGTTTTCAAAATATTTAGAAGGAATTATTCCTTCTTGTATATAATTTAAACTCCACTCACTAAGTTAAATTTGGTAAAATAAATTCTTTATTTATAATTAATTTGATGAAATATACCATTTGTATTTTGAAAAGAAACTTGGTTCTTGATTAGAATCGACTTCTATTTTCAAATGAATTGGGAATCTTGATTAATTTCAAGATCTAGACATTCATTTGCTCTTATCACTTTAATTTCTTGAACTTCTAATTTTAGTTTCTTTAATTAGTTTAGCTATGCTAAAGAAGGCGAATTAGATGATGAACTTGCCTCATTTTTCTTAAATACTTACGATAAGAGTATATAGGAGGCTTGTAATTAAATTTTTCTAGTTTATCTTTCTTCTTATCATTAAGAGATCATAATTTTATCACAAGTTGAATCATCTTCAACTTGTGCTAAAAGTTTAATTAATTGGTCCTTTTGCTGGGTGCGTATATGACTGTCATATTTATTATATTTTTATAATAATCTATCTGATAGGATTTGCAAAGTTAGATTTATCGATTTATCGATCGATGAGGATGAAATATGATCTTCTTCTTCTTGATTATTTTTTGAATCGAGGATGTAAGAATTTTCATCGGTTTTTTTAACCTTTCGTCAATCAAGTTCATTTAACTTCTTCTTGACAATCATTTATTGACCTATACGACCACATTTGTAACATTTTATTTCTCTTTCTCTTTGGTTTTAGAACCGGAGGGGTGCTTTATGTGCATGAATTTATCACATTTTTTATGACGTGATTTTCATTTAAAAAATCTTTTGTTTTCCCTTGTGTTTGGAAGATAAAGGCGTACGAGGATCAGTTGAATTGATCATAGAATTGCCAAGCTTTCGCTCAAGTAGCGTTCTCTTTTCATTTGATCTTTTAATTTAAGATCGAGCAAATTCTAAACCTGTTTTAATACATGCGAAATAAGGTTTCCATATGTAGAGTTTCATATGGGATGGTTCCATCGGCGAAGAAACCTTAACCTTTTCAAATAGATTAGGAAGGCCTTCAATGAATTTTTGCTTCCAGTGAAGGCTATTGGCATCATAAAGTGTCATGAATGCTAGAAATATATCCTTGTACCATCAAAAATGGGTTAAGGATGGACATCTTAATTTTGGAGTAAGGAGCGAGTTTTTTCTCCTTGATCTCCAATGGATCCAGCAAAATGATCTATAATTGTTTGAAGAAGATTATAGACCGAATTTTCATTAGGTTTTGCTATTCTTTTGGAAGATCCTTAGTACTTAAGTCAATTTCAGCTAAGGTCTTCCCTTTGAGGAATAGTGAGAAAATTATCCCACCATCCTTTGAGTTCGAAAATGATGATGGCTCCTATGTGGTTTTGCTTGATGTCTGATTGAACATATAGCAAACATAAGCATTTGATGAAGGGTATGAATGATTTGATGTTTGAAAGTCCATCAATATTCCATTCATAAAGAATCTCCATCATAAAATTTCCTATGAGTATCTTCCTCAAATAATAAATCGGAGTGGGTTTTTTATAATAATGTTTTCCAAATTTTTTCTTGGGATAAGAAAGTTTTTGGATATCAAAAGGAGGATGAGGATCTTGTAATTCTTGAAAAGGTTTTGAACTTTTTCAATATTACTTGATTGATCAGTATCAATTTTGGTTGAGGATTCATTTGAATCTTCATCTGATTGATATCTTCAAGAGCTCTACATACTTAAATTTAGAATCAAATTCTGAATGTCTTCAGAAGAGGGTCCTAACTTAAGAGCTAGTTTAGGAGGTGGTTGGATAAAAGGTTTCACAAATGGGTTTATACTAGTAGAAGCTTTTTTTGAAGCTTTGCTAGTTTCGGGGCTAGAAACCTTTTGTTTAAGCATCTGATCGATTTTAGACTCTAGGCTAAAAGATGATCAGTGATTATTTGAAGTATACTATTACTATAATTAAGTTGTTTAATTACTGATAAAATTTTTTAGAATTTGTGGATCGAAACTTATTTTTTTGAAGGCCTAATTCTAAAGGTTTATCATCCACCATTTTTACAACTGATGGAGGATAAGATGCTTCAATTATTTTTCCTTGCTCTGTTTGCCATTTTTTGGTAGTTAAAATAGCAACTTGAGCAGATTGAGCATAATGATTGCAAAACCATGCTCTGAAAGGAATATAGTTGCTTTG
>CM038223.1:149315824-149515410 GCA_021442155.1 Cymbidium sinense | reverse complement strand
ATTGATATCTTCAAGAGCTCCTACATACTTTTCACTTAAATTTAGAATCAAATTCTCAATGTCTTCAGAAGAGGGTCCTAACTTAAGAGCCAGTTTAGGAGGTGGTTGGATAAAAGGTTTTACAAATGGGTTTATACTAGTAGAAGCTTTTTTTGAAGCTTTCTAGTTTCGGGGCTAGAATCCTTTTGTTTAAGCATCTGATCGATTTTAGACTCTAGGCTAAAAAGATGATCAGTGATTATTTGAAGATATACTATTACTATAATTAAGTTGTTTAATTACAGAAATAAATTCTTTAGAATTTGTGGATCAAACTTATTTTTTCTAATTCTAAAGGTTTATCATCTACCATTTTTACAACTTATGGAGGATAAGATGCTTCAATTATTTTTACTTGCTCTGTTTGCCATTTTTTGATAGTTAAAATAGCAACTTGAGCAAATTGAGCATAGTAACTGCAAAACCATGCTACGAAAGGAATAGTTAAAACAACAAATTTCTTTCCCAAAATTAAAAGCAAAAATTCAAAATTGCCACCAAGAATTCCAAAAGGATGTCTGTGGTGACAACCCAATTACTTTCGAAAGAAAGACTCATGCAAGGATCTCCTATCGATAATTTCAATGAACAACATTCACTAAGGCTCATCCACGGATGAACGAACTACCTACTTAATGCAAAGAAGAGATTGGTTTATTAAAGAAAGGAATAATTTGGCAATTAATTTTCTCACATCGATTCTATGTTATGAATTGTAAAAGGAAAGAGGGACCTAACTTATAATTAATTACAAGTCGCTAAACATAGTTCTAAAATGGTTTATATCCAATTCCTAATAAAAGGGATTTATTAAATAGATTGCATGAAGCAAAAATATTTTTAAAATTTGATTTAAAATTAGGATATTGGCAGATCCAGGTAAAAGAATTAGATCGCTATAAAACAAAGATTTATGCAGTTCTTTGACATTAAACAATGGAACGTAATGCCCTTTGGTTTAAAAAAAATGCACCAATTTCAGATCATGAATAATATATTTAAAGATTATTTTAAATATATTTTAGTCTATATTGATAATGTTCTGGTGTTCTCAAATAATATTGACAAACACTTCAATCATCTAAAAACATTTAAATGGTTGATTTTAAAAAATTTGATTAGTTATTTTTGAGCCAAAAATAAAATTATTTCAAACTAAAATAAGATTTTTAGGCCATAATATATCCAATGCTTCTATTATACCAAATTAAAGAATTTGCTAACAAATTTCTTGATATCATTTTAGATAAAACCAACTACAAATTCTTGAGCTCTCAATTATGTAATCGATTTATCAAAATCTTGCCAAAGATGCAACCCCACTCTTGACGATTAAAAGAATGACAAGATGCAAAATTAAAGAAAGGGTTCAAAATCTTCCCCCTTAATCGGACCCTACTAGTTTCAAATTATTGAAAACAGATGCCTCGATAAGCTATGGAGGTATCCTAAAGCAGCGAAAGAATTCTAAAGAAGAATTAGTTCACTTTATTTTTGGTAAATGGAATCCTACACAGCAAAAGTATTCCATTATCAAAAAAGAAATGCTTTTTGTGATTAAGTGCATCTCAAAATTCTAAGATGATTTACTTAATCAAGATTTTATTCAGATTGATTATTCCTCTACCAAATACATCATTGAACAAGATGTCAAAATTTAGTTTTAAAACAAATTTTGCATCATGGCAATCGCAGCTTTTTTTGATTTACATCAAATTCATTAAAGAAAATTCTCTTCCTGATTTTCTAACCCATGAATTCTTGCAGGGATGATCAGGGGTGGATCACCCAGCATGGAAGAATGACTACTCCTAACCGAGGACGTCTTTCTTTTCATGGAGGTCACGGCCATGGTCGCTCTAACGGCAAAGATCTGGTCAATTCAACAATTGGCATAATCAATTTGCAAACTTATCTTTATGGTACTTCCTCTTCAACTATAGTTAAAAAGGGTGAACCCTCTAAAAAAGCTGCAACATCATCCCTAAAAGATGTCATTGCACAAGAACTTCTTTATTTCTGTAAAGAAATAAAATAGAATATTATTGAAATTAATTTCTCTGACTAATCAATAAATAATCTGTGGGCCTTATTTGAAAGATATTTGGGAAACAATCCTTTCTCATTTGAATCTAATCTCTCAAGAGAAAATTATAAAAAATCTTAATACAATTAAAGTGTATTGAGATTAATCAGTGATCGACAAATCATACAATTTTGTATAGAAATGCTATACAAAAGATCTTTCATCAAGTGAATGGGGTCTAACTCCATTCCAAGAGAAAAATGTATTCTTATCCTCCACTAATTTATAGAACAAAATTGGCATAAATTATTTATGCTTATGATGAAGGCCTTCCTTCTCAATGATAAACGAAGGAATTCATGGATGTTCATAATGAACAAAGATATTATCAATAAAGAACTTCCAGTATGGTTCTTCAAATGGTGAAACTATTTTGGAGCAAAATTAAATATTCTTCCGATCAATCAAAGTCTTCAATGAGGATGGAAGTCGCCCCAAAATGAGGCTATTAATCCCAAAAAAATGATTCAAGGACAAAATCTTGCTCATTTCTTCATGACCGCCAAATCCCATGAATTTGAGTCGAACGTTATACTTGAAAGGACCCTTCAATGGTCCTTCAAAGACAATTTTTACTACAATGGTGGAATTCAATCAACATTGAGAATAAGCTCAAGCAAATTAAAGCTTATTCTGAATTAACGATCCCTCAAAAAATTATAGATTTTGAGCTATCAGTAGATGAGGTACTACAAAGCATCAAAAGACATTATCCTCATGAGACCGAGATTCAACATAAGGAACGTCTCAAAAATCTACAAAATCAACTCGCCAAGGTGTTTAATCACCCATCTATATCTTGATAATAAGTTCTTCGATATGAATCCATCGGCTTAAATTCATAAAATTAAAAAGAAATAATTGCTACTTTCCAAAAGTTATCTTCACCAAAAGGAACCTACTTACATAAAGTGGGTCCCACCAAAGATAATGGCTACTTTCCAAAAGTAGCCATCTTATAATATTTGACCTTTCCTTAGCCTCAAGCAAAGTATTTTTTTATTTAATAATTGTTTTGAAAGTTTCTATTTAATAATTATACTATTGCTTAACTTCTAAGCAGTGTTTCTCTTTTGTTTAATAATTGTACTTTTGCTTTAAAGTAAAGTCTCTCATGTGCCTCCACCTCTATATATTATTCTGTATTATGTGTGCTCGTCCTTCTCCTTTCTATTCTCCTCTTGTACTCTCCTGGCTTCTTCCTTTCCATCATGTGTTATTTTAAGTTTTAATAAATAAGTGTTTTATATATCCTAGTTTAAGTCTGGTATCAGAGCCATGATGGGGTAAATTCCTAGGGAGGGGAAGGATGTTAGAGATTTTTTATTACATTTCTCCATGATTTGGATGAACCAGTACTTTGTTAATTCCTCCCATGGCTTTATCCTGTCTTTGTCGCAAATGGCCATCCCTATTGTGTGATGCTTGATAGGGTGATAAGTCATGTTTATTGTTGACCGTCTTTATCACAAATGGCCGTAAATCCCTATTGCGTGAGGATTGAAAGGGTTGTAAGTCCTATTTTTGTTGACCGTCTGGGAAGACAATTCTCTAATGGAGGTTTCTACTTAGTTTATTTTATCCTTATGTGGTAATTTGTTTCAAATTCTCCCTGCATCATCTTCAACTCTCCTTTTTTCCCCTTTTGGTTATATGTTCTACTTCTTCTCAAGTAACTTCTAATCTAACATTAGAGAAATAATAAAAAATGAGTTCCCTTAAGAAG
Source organism: Cymbidium sinense (assembly GCA_021442155.1). NCBI lineage: Eukaryota > Viridiplantae > Streptophyta > Magnoliopsida > Asparagales > Orchidaceae > Cymbidium > Cymbidium sinense. The sequence goes on along the minus strand of CM038223.1, from coordinate 149,511,559 downwards.
ACCTAAATAGATGGTCCCCCAAGATTGATAAAACTATCATTTATCAATTTGGAACTTTTGATTTGGGGAAAATCTTCGTGAAAATAGAACAAACCATTATAGATCAAATGGATAAAATATTTATCTACTAAATGAAGATCCATAAATATATGCAAGATTTTAAATATATTCATATAGGATGAAGAGATAGCATTCAAACCTTTAACCCTTAAAGGTCTAAATTCTATTTTAGCAAGCTAAGAGATGGTAGATGCCTTCACCGGGCTCAACCTAATGAGTGTTGAGACTAAAGATGTCACGCATATTTCACACCTTTCTAACTGAAGTTTATCTCTTCTGATAATATTTTTGAAGCTCTAAAATTACATTTATAGCTTTATGGTTATGATTTCGTCTAAAACTATTATTCTCATTTTAGAATTCATTTTTTGAGTTTTAAATACAAATCCTAAACAAAAGTCTCAACCAATGAACTAATCTAATTAAAAAACAAATCAAAGATCCCATATTGTTATTTTAGATTAAATGGAATAAGGTGGTATATCCTGACTCATGGACTATACCATCTGTGGTTGCACCAAGACTTTCCATTAATCAAGATGTAGATCAGATAATTCAAACAACTGATGGTGATTGAAGTGATTCAACTCCGATCCATCACACTTCCTATCCCTTCAAACCTCGAGAAAATTTCGGATGGTTCACACTCAACCATCGCCGAGGCCCTTCAAAATAAAAATCATATCTATCATCCAAAGGAGAGAGAAAATCAATCTCCCACTCCATCTAAAATGAATTTTAGTCTTAATGAGCTATAATAGGTTCTAAGACTAGAGATCAAGGAATACTTCCAACCAAAGTATGATAATTTCATACTTGGTATAAGTTTTACTCTCAAGACCAACGCTCAAATAAATGATTTATATTTTGAGAAAATGAGAGAAAGAGTCAAGCAAGGCAACTATTCCTTTCATCGCATGGTTTTGTAGCTATGCTCAATCTACAAGTTGCTATTTTAACTACAAAAAAAAAATGAGTAAGGTAAAATAATTGAAGCATCTTATCCTCCATCAGTTGTAAAAATGGTGGATGATAAACCTTTAGAATTAGCGGCCTTCAAAAAAATAAGTTTCGATCCACAAATTCTAAAAGAATTTATTACTGTAATTAAATAACTAAATTATAGTAATAGTATACTTCAAATAATCATCGATCATTTTTTTAGAGTCTAAAATTGATCGATGCTCAAACAAGATTTCTAGCCCTAAAGCAAAGTTTTAAAAAAGCTTCTACTAGTATAAACCCATTTATGAAACCTTTATTTCACCACCTCCTAAACTCTTAAGTTAGACTCTTCAAGACATTCAATTTGATTCTAAATTTAAGTGAAAAGTATGTAGAGCTCTTGAAGATATCAAAGATGAAGATTCAAATGAATCCTCAATCTAAATTGATACTCATCAATCATAATATTGAAAAAGTTCAAAACCTTTTTCAAGAATTACAAGATCCTCATCCTTTTGATATCCAAAACTTTCTTATCCAAAGAAAATTTGGAAAACATTATTATAAAACCACCTCCCATTTATTATTTGAGGAAGATACTCTAGAAAATTTTATGATGGAGATTCTTTATATGAATGGAATGATGGACTTTCAACATCAAATCATTCATACCCTTCATTGAATGCTTATGTTTGCTATTTCAATCTGAGATCAAGCAAACCATATTATCGCCGAGCCATCATTTCGAGATTCTCTGGAACTCAAAGATGGTGGGATAATTTTCACTATTCCTCAAAGGAAGACCTCCTTAGAAATTGACTTAAGTACTAAGGATCTTCCAAAAGAACAAAAAACCTAATGAAAATTCTATAATCTTCTTCAAACAATTATAGATCATTTTGGATCCATTAGATCAAGGAGAAAAACTCACTTACTCCAAAATTAAGATGTCCATCCTTAACCCATTTTGATGGTACAAGGATATATTTCTAAGACGCCACATGACTTTATGATGCCAATAGCCTTCATGAAGTAAAAATTCATTGAAGGCCTTCCAATCTATTTCTTAGGTTCTTTCACCTTCGATGGAACCATCCCATATGAAACTAAATATGGAAACCCATGTATTAAACCGGTTTAGCAATTGCTCGATCTTAAATTAAAAGATCAAATGAAAAGAGAACATACTGAGAGCAAAACAATTTTGTGATCAATTCAACGTGATCCTCATGCCCTTTATCTTCAAAAGGGAAAACATGAAAGTCATTTTTCCTAAGCATAATCCATAAAAAAATGTGACATTCATGCACAAAAGCACTCTCATCCTCTAGTTCTAAAACCAAAGAGACAAGAGAAATAAAATGTTATAAATATGGTTCATAAATAACAAGACTAGAAGTTAAATGAACTTTATGGTTAAAACAAACTCATGAAAAATTCTACATCCTCATTCTCAAAAAGAATCAAGAAGAAGAAGATCTATTTCATCCTCATTAGATTGATAAATAAATCTAACTAAATTAACGATGATTATTATAAAAATATAAAATATGATATATCGCCACCCATTAGCAAAGGACCAATTAATTAACTTTTAGCACAAGTTGAAGATGATTCAACTTGATAAATTATTGATCTTCTTAATGATAAGAAGAAAGATAAATTAGAAAATTTAATTCCATACTTTTATCTAAGTATTTAAGAAAAATGGCAAGTTCATCATCTTCTTCTTTTAGAAGAAAAAATTGAATTAAAGAAACTAAAAATTCAAGAAAAAGTCAAGGCAAATGAATGGTCATCTAATGGATCTTGAAATTAATTAAGATGCAATTCATTTGAAATAAGTAGATTCTAATCAAGAACCGTTTCTTACAAAATATTCATAGGCAATATACAAATGGTATATTTCCATTAAATTAATTATAAATAAAGAATTTATTTTACCAAATTTAACTACTCTAGTTGATGAGCATATTTAAATTGTATACAAGAAGGAATAATTCCTTCTAAATATTTAAAAACTATAGTGCTAAACAGATGGTGTCATTACAAATTATATAAATTATCATCTTATGTCAAGATGATATTTATTCAAATGCCTTTTATTATAAGATTTGACACAACATTATATTTTAACTCTTTCTTCTTAAAATAATGCCTATCACTAATTGATGATATATTCAAATTTTCTTTGGGATAAAGAAATCACATTATTTTATCACCAATCCTAAAGAAATTATCATAAATGAAAAAACAAAGAATAATAAGTCTATGCATATAAATTATTTAAAGAAGAAATTGCTAGTTTAACTTTAACAAAGAAATTTCTTCCAAAATTCAAAGAAAATTCAAAATTAAAAATATTCCAAAGAAGTTTGACAACCCAATTACTTTCTAAAGAAAGACTCAAGTAGACCTCCCATTGATAATTTAATGAATGACATTCACTAAAGCTCATCCTTGTGATGAACCAAATATTCATGCAAAGATGAGATTTATTTAAAAGGAATAATTCAAGAATCCACTGATTCTAAATCTTTTGTTATGAATAAAAAAAAAATTGTAATTATCTAAACAAAAAATTTTAAAATGGATCATATCCAATTCTAAAAGGGATTTATTAAATAGATTGATAATGCAAAAATATTTTCCAAATTTGATTTAAAATCGATATTGTATATCCGTATAAAAGAATTGATCACTATAAAACAAAGATACAAATTCCTTCTATTACAAAAAATATAATGCCCTTTGGTTTAAAAAATGCACCTTCAATTTTAGCATATCATGAATGATATATTTAAAGATTATTTGAAATATATTTTCCTATATTGATGATGTTCCTGTTTCAAAAAATATTGATGAACACTTCAACCATCTAAAAAAATATTTAAATGGTTAATTTTAAAATATTAGTTATTTTGAGCCAAAATTAAATTATTTCAAACTAAAATAAGATTTTTATCATAATATATCCAATGAATTATACCAATATAAGTATTGAATTTCAACAAATTTATCATTTTAGATAAAACTCACAAATTTTCTTGGAGCTCTCAATTATGTATCGATTTTATCAAAATCTTGCCAAACATGCACACTCTTGATTAAAAGAATCCCCCACCATGGTCTAAGTCACATGTCTCCCTAATGGCAAAGATCCTCAATTCAATGAATCAATTTAAAATTATCTTTATGGTACTTCCTTCAATGGTTGAAAAGGTGAACCTCTAAAAGCGCAACACCATCCCTAATATTGCACAAAGAACTGCTTATTTCAAAAAAAAATAAAATAGAATATTATTGAAATTAATTTGATTATTCAATAAATGGGCCTTATTTGAAAGATATTTGAAACAATCCTTTCCCATTTGAATCTAATCTCAAGAGAAAATTATAAAAATCTTAATACAATTAAAGTGTATTGATTAATAATGTTCGTGATGACGAACCATACAATTTTGTAAAAATGCATTATACAAAAATCTTTCATCAAAGTGAATGGGGTCTAACAAAGAAAAATGTATTCTTATCCTCCACTAATTTACGCATAAAATTGGCATAAATTATCGTGTAAGAATGATGAAGGCCTTCTTCCTTTGAAAACAAACTAATTCATGGATGTTCATAATGAAAGGATATCATCAACAAAGAACTTCTAGATGGTTCTTCGATGGTGGAACTATTTTGTAGAATTAAATATTCTTCCGATCCAATCAAAGAGTCTTTGGATGGAAGTCGCCCCAAAATGAGGGCTATTAATCCAAATGATTCAAGGACAAAATCTTGCTCATTTCTTCACAGACTGCCAAATCCATGGATTTGAGAACGAAATTTGAAAGGACCCTTCAATCGGTCCTTCAAAGATAAATTTTACTAAAATGGTGAATTCAATCAAAAATTGAGGATAAGCTCAAGCAAATTAAAGCCATTATTAAAGCTTATTCAATTAATGATCCAAAACAAGTATTTTAGCTATCGATGGATTACAAAGCATCAAAAGATGTTATCCTCATGAGACCGAGATTCAACATAGGAATGTCTCAAAAAAATCATAAAATTAACTCGCCAAGGTGTTTAATCAATCTATATCTGATAGCAGTCTTGACGATCGACGTGGAATCCAGAGAAACTAAATTCATAAAAGGACCAAGAATAATTGCTACTTTCCAAAAGTAAATCTTATTCACCAAAGAAGGAACCTACTTACATAAAGTGGGTCCCACCATTAAATAATTGCTACTTTCCAAAGTAGCCATCTTATAATATTTTGTATCTATAAATTCTCAAAAGTATCTTTTTATTTTTAAGTATTTGCTTAACAGAAAGTTTCATTTAATAATTATACTTGTTAGCTTCTAAGTATTTTCTCTTTTGTTTAATAATTGTACCTTTTCTTCTAAGCAAAGTCTCTCCTATGCTCACCTCTATAAGGAGGCTCGTCAAATTAAATTATGAAGACAGAATAAAATCTCATCAAGCAAAATCACATATTTCCCCTCTGATTCTCTGAACTCAAAAGGATGGTGGGATAATTTCACTGCCGCAAAGGAACCTCCTTATAAAATTGACTTAAGTACTAAGGATCTTCCAAAAGAATAGCAAAACCTAATGAAAATTTGATATAATCTTCTCCAAACAATAGATCATTTTGTCGATCCATTGGAGATCAAGGAGAAAAACTCTTACTCCAAAAATTAAGAGGTCCATCCTTAACCCATTTTGATGGTACAAGGATATATTTCAAAGACATCATGACACTTTATGATGCCAATAGCCTTCATTGCACCATTGAAGGCCTTCAATCTATTTCTTGAGGTTAAGGTTTCCCTTTCACCAAGGGAACCATCCATATGAAATAACATATGGTAACCTTATTTGCATGTATTAAAACCTAATTATATTCATGAAAAGAGAATGTCTACTTTTAAGACAGTGAAAAATAATTCAACTGATCCTCGTATGTCCTTTATTTTCCAAAATAGGGAAAACATGATTGTTTTTCCTAAATGTGAAAAATCACGTCATAAAAAATGTGATAAATTTACGCACAAATACAAGCACTCTCGTCCCTCTGGTTCTAAAACCAAAGAGACAAGAGAAATAAAATGTTACAAATATTCGCATTAAAAAATGATCAAATTCTCAAGAAGAAATTAAATGAACTTAAATCAAGGGTTAAAATAAACTCGATGAAAATTTATACATCCTCTCATTAAATAGAATAAAAGATGAAGAAGAACATATTTTCATCTTCATCCTATTAGAATGATAAATCAGCAAGTCCCAAGATGAATTATAAAATATAATAAATATGACAAATCATATGCTCACCCAAGCAAAGGACCAATTAATTGAACTTTCAAAGATAAGAAGATGATTCAACTGGATAAAATTATCAATCTTCTTAATGATAAGAAAAAAGATAAATTAGAAAAATTTAATTACAAGCCTCATATACCCCTTATCAAGTATTTAAGAAAATGAGGCAAGTTATCATCTTCATTCTTTAGAGAGCTAAAGAATTAAAGAAACTAAAATTAGAAAAGAAAATTAAATAAGAGCAAATGAATGCTCGCCTAATGGATCTGAAATTAATTAGAAGACAATTCATTTGAATATAAGCATTAATCAAGAACCAAGTTTCTTACAAAATATGCAAAAGGCAATATACCATAAATGATATATTTCCATTAAATTAATTATAAATAAAGAATTTATTTTACCAAATTTAATGCAAGATAATAGAGATTTAAATTGTATAATGAATATTTCTAAATATTTTGAAAAATAAGCCGTTAAAGCCACTAAGGAATCTTACAAATTAAGTATAAATTATCATTTGTGGCCATATGTCAAGATAATATTTGTATTCAAATGCTTTTTATTTTAGTTAAAAATTTAATACAACACATTATTTTGGGAACTCCTTTTCTTCTTAAAATAATGCCTATCACTAGAATTAATGATACTAGAATTTAATGTTTTCTTTGGGATAAAGAAATCACATTCTGTTTTATCACCAATCCTAAACAAATTATTATAAATAAAATGAATAGGCTTAATAATAAGTCTATACATATAAATTATTTACAAGAAGAAAATGCTAGTTTAACTATTAAACAACAAATTTTTTCCCCAAAATAAAAAGCAAAATTCAAAATTGCCACCAAGAATTCCAAATGAAGTTGGTGAAACCCACTGCTGGAAAGAAAGACTCATGTCATCTCTAACATTGATTCAATGAACGACATTCTACTAAGCTCATCAGATGAACGAGCACTACCTTGCTTTATGCAAAAAAAGAGATTGTTGATTTATTAAAAGAAAGAATAATTGCAATCCTACTCCCCTTGAGTGTACACATTCTATGTTATGAATTCAACAAAAAAGAAAGAGGAGATAATTGTAATTACTGCCGCTAAACAAAGTTTTAAAATGGATCAGATATCAAATTCTAATAAAAGGATTAAATATGTATAATGCAAAAATATTTTCCAAATTTGATTTAAAATCATATGATCCAAATGAAAGAATCGAGTTATAAATAGTATTACTATGTTCTTTATATTAATGGAACGTCTTTGGTTTAAAAATGCACCTTCAATTTCAAAGAATTGAATATATTTAAAGATTATTTTAAATATATTTAGTCTATATATGATGTCTAGATTCTCAAACAATATTATCTAACACTTCAACCATCTAAAATATTTAAATGGTTAATTTTAAAAATGGATTAGTTATTTGAGAGAAAATCAAATTATTTCAACTAAAATAAGATTTTAGCCATAATATATCTAATGCTTCTATTATACCAATTAATAAAGTATGAATTTTAACAAATTTCTATCATTTTAGATAAAAATCATCATTCTAGGAGCTCTTTATGAAATGATTTCTATTAAAAAAATCTTGTCACAAATTTCACCCTTGACAAATTAAAAGAATCACCATGGTCATACCATACCATTACGCAAAATTAAAGAAAGGGTTCAAAACCTTCCTGCCTAATCTTTCAGACCCTACTAGTTTCAAAATTGTTTAAAAGATGCTCGATAAAAGGTATCCTAAAGCAAATAAAAGAATTCTAAAGACTTTGTTAAAATGGAATACTAGAAAAGTATTCCATTATCAAAAAGAAATGCTTTGATTAAGTGCATCTCAAAATTCAAGATGATCTACTTAATGATTTTCTAATTGATTGATATTCCTAAAAATACATCATTAAACAAGATGTCATTTAGTTTCAAAACAAATTTTTTGCATCATGACAATCAGTTCTCTTCATTTTAACATCGAATTCATTAAAGTTAATGAAAAATCTCTTCCTGATTTTTTGACTCATGAATTCTTGCAAGGATGATCGATTTCAAAAGAATGACTAACCGAGTATCTTTCTTTTCATATATAATGGCAAAGATCTTCAATAATTCAAGCATGATCAATTTTAAACTTATCTTTATGGTACTTCCTTTAACCATTGAAAAGGATGAACCCTCAAAAAATAATCCTAAAAGATGTCAAGACAAGAACCTATTTATTTCTTAAAGAAATTAAAGAATATTATTGAAATTAATCATGAATAAAATAAATCTCCTTATTTGAAAGATAAACAATCCTTTCCCATTTAAATCTAATCTCAAGAGAAAATTATGAAAAATCAAATGATTGAGATTAATCATGTTTGATTAAACCATAAATCAAATGCATTATACAAAGATCTTTCATCAAAGTAATGGGGTCTAACCCATTCCAAGAGAAAAGTGAATTATCCTCCACTAATTTAGTTCAAAATTGGCATAAATTATTGTGCATGAAAAATGATGAATGCCTTCTTCTTCAAAAGAAAAATTTCATGGATGTTCATAATAAACAAAGATATTATCAACAAAGAACTTCCAAAGATGGTTCTTGATGGAAACCATTTTGGAGAAAAATTAAATATTCTTCATCCAATCAAAGAGTCTTCTGATAGAAGTTGCAAAATGAAATCTATTAATCCCAAAAAATGATTCAAGGACAAAATCTTTCATTTCTTTATTCTGCTAAATTCCATGGATTTGAGTGGAACGTTATACTTGAAAGAATTCAACTACTTCAGAAATTTTTTCCAAAATGGTAGAATTCAATCAACAGGATAAGCTCAATCAAATTAAAGCCATTATTAAAGTATTCTTAATAATCTCAAAAACTAAGATTTTGAGCTATCAATGAAGGTACTAAAAGCATCAAAAGACATTATCCTCATGAGACCAGATTCAACATAAGGAATGTCTTAAAAAAATTTAAAAAATCAAGGTGTTTAATCATTCTATATTCAAAAGATCTTCTAACATCATGTGAATCCATGAGAAACTTAAATTCAAAATATCCACTAGAGAAATATATTATTTCCAAAAGTAAAGCTTATCTTCACCAAAGAAGGAACCTACTAAAAGTGGGTCCCACCAAAGAAATAACTATTTCTTTCCAAAAAATATCTTATAATATTGTACCTTTGCTTCATGAAGTATTTTTTTTATTATTATGAACTTTGCTTATGAAAGTTTCTGAATAATTATACCATTTTAACTTCTATTTCTTTGTTTAATAATTATACCTTTTCTTCTTAAAAGTCTCTTGCCTCCACCTCTATTCTGTATTATGTGTGCTGCTAATTTTCCTTCTCTTCTTCTCTTCTATTCTCCTCTACTCTACTTAGTTCTTCCTGCTTCCTTCCTAATGTCATCATGTTACTTTAAGCTTTAATTAAGTGTTTTATATATCATTTAAGTGATCGAGCCAAAAAATTGGGAGGAAAGATGTTAGATTTTGTTATATCACCATGCTTATGAACCAAGACTTGTTCATTCCTCCCATTATCTCATCTTACTGCCATCCTTTTATGATGCTGATAGGGTTATAAGTCCTATTCTTGATACTGATAATTCTTAGGTTTATATTCTGTCTTCAAATGGCCATAATTTATGAAACAGGATTGTAAGTCATTTTGTTTACTGTCTCAAGATTTTCTCTAATGGAGGTTTATACTTAGTTTGTTTTATTCTTATGTGATTTGTTCCAAACTAATCTTCTCTCTCTCCTTTTTCCCTTTTAGATTCTACTTCTTTATCAAACGATTAAGAGAAGAATAATAAAGAACTCAAATGGCGAGTTTCTAATGAAAATAAATATTCTCCCCAATAGGTGCTGACAAGAATCAAAAGCACCATCCCTAAAGAAGTCAGACAGAAATTGCTTATTTCAAAGAAATAAAATAGAATATTATTGAATTTCATTATAAAATAATCCATTTCATTTAAAAAAGATATTTGAAACAATTTATTGAATCTAATCTCTCAAGAGAAAATTAAAAAATCTAATACAATTAAAGTGTATTGAGATTGTTCATGATAAGAACCATACAATTTTATATAGCAAAAGTATATAAAAGATCTTTCATCAAAGTGAATGGGGTCTAACTCCATTCCAAGAGAAAAAAGTATTTTTATCCACCACTAATTTATATAAAAAATTATGTAAATGCTAAATTTTTCCTTCTCTTCTTCTCTTTATTCTTCTATATACTCTTCCTACTTTCATCATGTAAGTTCTTTTAAGTTTTAATAAATATGTTTTATATATCTGTTATGTGAGCCATGATGGGGTAAATCTGGGAGGGGATGTTAGATTTTTATTTCACCATTTGGATAAACCGATTGTTCCCTCCCATGGCTTTATCCCATCTTCTGAAAATCTCATTGTGATGCTTGAGGGTGATAAGTCTGCTTTTATTGTATGCGGATAATTCTCTGTTTATATTCGCCTCCATCAAATGAAATGATACTTGGGTAAGTCCTATTTTTTGTCAAGATAATTCTCTAATGGAGGTTTATACTTAGTTTGTTTTATCTTTATGTGGTGATTTGTTTCAAATTTTCCATCATCCTCTCTCTTTTTCCCCTTTGGTTATATGGCTACTTCTTCTAAAGTAACTTCTAATCTAACGATTAAGAGAAATAATAATTTAATCAAGAACTCAAAATGGCAGAGTTTCTTGAATGAAGAAGAAAATGATAATTCTAGAGGTTTATATCGTCTTCATCGCAAATGGCCATCCCTCATAGTGATTTTGATAAAATACTTTTAGTAGGATTCCATTCAAATAAAGATGAAGATGAAATATGCTTCTTTCTTCTTGATTCTCTTTGAATCAAGGATGTAAATAATTTTAATTTGTTTTAACCCTGTCAATTAAGTTCATTTAACTCGACCCATTTGTTCAATGACAATACCACATTTGTAACATTTTATTTCTCTTGTCTCTGGTTTTAGAACCAGAGGAGAGAGTGCTTGTGTGTGCATGAATTGTCACATTTTTATGATGATTTTTCACGCTGTAGTATTTGTGCTTTTCCTTGTGTTTAAGATAAAGGACGATCATAGTTGAATTGCTCACAGAAAGATGTTTATCTCAAGCATTCTTCATTTGATCTTTTAATTTAAGATTAGAGCTCTAAATGCTTAATACATGTAGAAATAAGGTTTCCAAAGAGTTTCATATGGGATGGTTCCATCAGAAAAAAGCCTTAACCTTTTCAAGATTGAAGGCCTTTAATGAATTTTGCTTCCAAAGAAGGCTAATCATAAAGTGCCATGCAAGAAATATATATTGTACCATAAAATGGGTTATGATTTCTTAATTTTGGAAAAGAAGTTTTTTCTCCTCTCATCCAAACAAAATGATCTAATTATTTGAAGAAGATTATATAATTAAATTTTTCGTTTTGGAAGATCCTCATTAAGTCAATTTCTAAGGAGGTCTTCCTTTGATGAATAGTGAGATTATCCACCATCCTTTCGAGTTCCAGAAGAAATGATGGCAGCATAATATGTTGTTTTGCTTGATGTGATTGAACAAGAGAAAACATAAATATTTGATGAAGGGTATGAATGATTTGATGTTTGGAAAGTCCATCAATATTCCATTCATAATTAGGAAGAGAATTTTCATTACCTTTAATGAATTTGATGTCAAATCAAGAAGAGTCATTTCGATGATACAAAAAAAAATTTTTGAAAAAAATTTTGACATCTTGTCAATGATGTTATTGAGGAACAAATAATAATTAAGAAGAAAATATTGATTAAGTAAATCATCTTGAAATTTTGAGATGCACTTAATCACAAAGCATTTTTTGATAATGGAATACTTTTTCAAAAGATTCCATTTGGAAACAAAGAACTAATTCTTCTTTAGAATTCTTCGCTACTTTTGATACCTCATTATCAGGCATCTTTCAACAATTTTGAAACTAAGGGTCCAAGATTAAGACAGAAAAGGTTTTGAACCCTTTAATTTAGACTACCATGGTATGAAGACCATGGTATTCTTTTTAATCATTAAAGAGTGGTAATCTTTGGCAAGATTTTGATAAATCATCTACATTGAAATTAAGAACCATAGTGGTTTTATCTAAAATGATAAAAATTTGTTAACAAAATAATTTCTATTAATATAATAGAAGCATTGATATATTAAAAAATCTTATTTCTTTGAAATAATTTGATTTTGGCTCAAAATAACTAATATTTTTAAAATTAACCATTTAAATATTTTAGAATGTTCATCAATATTATTTGAGAACAAAACATCATCAATATAGACAAATATATTTAAAATAATCTTTAAATATATTATTCATGATATGCGAAAAGGTGCATTTTTTTTATTATTCTTAATGTCCAAAGCATTCATAAATGTTTTATAGATCATTCTTTTATCTGATGCCAATAACCATTTTAAATCAAATTTGAAAATATTTTGCATTATACAATCTATTTAATAAATCCCTTTATTAGAATTGATATCTGATCCATTTTAAAACTTTGTCTTGTAATTACACAAGTGTCTTTTCCTTTTTCAATTCATAACATAATGCGGAGCCAAGGGGAGTAGGATCATGAATTATTCATTTTAATAAATCAGCAATCTCATCTTTGCATAAAGGTAGTGCTCGCTCATCTAGCGACTTTTAGAATGTCTGCTCATAAAATTATCAATGAATGGAGATCCACATTGAGTCTTTCCCCGTAAATTTGTCACCATGACTTCCTTTTAGAATTCTTGGTGGCAATTTTGAATTTTTCTTTAATTTTGGGGAAGAAATTTATTGTTTAATATAAACTAGCAATTTCTTCTTGTAAAATAATTTATATGCATAGTTATTATTGCTATTCATTTCATTTATGATAATTTCTTTAGATTTGATAAAATAAATATAATTTCTTTATCAAAAGAAAACATAATTCTAGATCATCAATTTTGATACATTATTTTAAGAAAGGAGTTCCCAAAATAATATGTTGTGTCAAATTTTGACTAAAATAAAGATTTGAATACAATATCATCTTGACACCCATGATGATAATTTATACTTAATTTGTAAAGATTCACCATCTACGCTTTAATATTTATTTTTTCAAAATATTTAGAAGGAATTATCCTTCTTGTATACAATTTAAATCGCTATATCAACTAATATTATAAATTTTTATTTATAATTAATTTGATGGAAATATACCATTTCGGTACATTTCTTTGAATATTTTGTAAGAAACGGTTCATTAGAATCGCTTATATTTTCAAATGAATTGCCTTTGATTAATTTCAAGATCCATTAGATGATATTTGCTCTTTCGCCTTTCTTTAATGAATTTTAATTTTAGTTTCTTTAATTCAATTTTTAGCTAAAGAAGCTAAATGAAGATGATGTACTTGCTGATTTTTTTTTAAATACTCAAGTATATAAGAGCTTGTAATTAAAATTTATATCATTCTTTTCTTAACATTAATAAGATCGATAATTTTATCACGAGTTGAATCATCTTCAACTGCTAAAGTTTAATTAATTGGTCCTTTTGCTCGTGAGCATAATGATATTATTTTTTATAATAATCTATTGTGAAAGATTCAACAAGAGATTTATCAATCAAGGAAGATGAAATATGTTCTTCTTTTTCTTTATTCTTCAATAGGATGTAATGATTTCATCGTGGTTTATTTTAACCCTTCGTCAAAGTTCATTTAACTTCTGATGCGCATCTATTCAGATTGATTTACCACATTTATAATATTTTATTTCTCTCTTTGGTTTTAGAATGAGGATGAGAGTGCTATGTTGTGAATTTGGCACATTTTTATGACTTTTTTCACATTTAGGAAAAATAGTATTTCTTTTCCTTGTGTTTTGAAGATAAAGGACATAAATTGATCATGAATTGTTCTATTCACCAAATTATTTTGATAGACGTTCTCTTTTTATTTGATCTTTTAATTTAAGATCAGAGAAAATTGCTAAACCAATTTTAATACATGTAGAAATAAGGTTTCCATATGTAAGAGTTTGATATGGGATGGTTCCATCATAAAGATGAAGAGAAACCTTAACCTTTCAAAGAATAGATTGGAAGGCCTTCAATGAATTTTGCTAAAGGAAGACAATTAAGCATCATAAAGTGTCATGACGCGAAATATATATCCTTATATCAAAATGGGTTAAGGATGGACATCTTAATTTTTGGAGTAAGAAGTTTTTTCTCTTTAATCTCCAAGATCCAAAGAAAATGATCTATAATTATTTGAAAGATTATAGACCAATTTTCATTAGTGTTTGTATTGGAAGATCCTAAGTCTTAAGTCAATTTTGCTAAGGAGATCTTCCTTGAGGAATAGTGAAAATTATCCCACCATCCTTTTCGAGTTCGAGAATCCAAATGATGAATGGACAATATGAGATTTTGATGTCTTGATCAAAGCTAAAGAAACATATCTTCATGAAGGGTATGAATGATTTGATGTTCAAAAAATTCCATCAATATTCCATTCATATAAAGATCTCATCATAAGAATTTCATGAAAATGACTCTCAAACAAATAGAGGTGGTTTTATAATAATGTTTTCCAAATTTTTTCTTTGGATAAGAAAGTTTTGGATATCAAAAGGAGGATGAGGATCTTGTAATTCTGAAAAAGGTTTTCAACTTTTTCAATATTATTGTTTAAGATTTCTGAGGATTCATTTGAATCTTCATCCATTGATAATAATCTTCAAGAGCACCTCATACTTCCACTTAAATTTAAAATCAAATTCTGAATGTCTTCTAAGATCCCAACTTAGCCAGAGGTGGTTGATAAAAGGTTTCACAAATGGGTTTATACTAGTATTTTTTAAGCTTGCTAGTTTTGAAAATCTTTATCCATCGATTTATTTCAGGCTAAAATGATGATCGTGATTATTTGAAGTATACTATAATAATAAGTTGTTTAATTACAAAATCTAGAATTTAAAACTTATTTTTTTTAAGCTAATAAAGGTTTATCATCCACAATTTTACAACATGGAGGATAAGATGCTTCAATATTTTTTTCTGCTTTGCCATTTTTTGGTAGTTAAAATAGCAACTTGAGAGCAAAGAATACAAAACCATGCTACTAAAGGAATAGCTTGCTGACTATTTCTTTCTCTCATTTTCTCAAATATAAATCATTTATTTCGAGATGTTTCTGAAGTAAACTTATACCAAGTACAAGAATTATCATTTGGTTGAAAGTATTCCTTCATAACCTCTAGTCTTAACCTATTGCAGCTCATTAAGACTAAAGTTCATAGATGGAAGATTGATTTTCTCTAAATGATAGATATGATTTTATTTATGATCCTCAATCATGGTCAGAGTGTGAACCATCGATCTAGACTTCTCAAGGTTTGAAGGGATAGAAACCTGAAGTGTAAATGACGAAGGTTGAATCAAACTTCAACATCGCCATCGGGTTCCAAATTGATAAATGATAGTTTTATCAATTTTGGGAGAGACCATCTATTTAGGTCTCTTCTTTTAAGGAGAACTCACCATTTCGATTCTGATTAAATTATTATTTTTCCTAATCTGATTAGAAGTTACTCAAGAAGTAGTTTATATCCAAAAGGGGAAAAAAGGGAGAGAAGATGATGGAGAGAATTTGAAACAAATCACCACATAAGGATAAAACAAACTAAGTATAAACCTCCATTAGAGAACTATCTTGAAATAAACAATAAAAGACTTATCACTCTCAAGCATCATGCAAAGTGGATGGCCATTTATGAAAAAAAGGAATATAAACCCTAGAGAATTATCCAGACAAATATTTATTTTAAATAAAAATTTGATACAAATATACATAATTTATTTATTAAAACTTAAAAATAACTTACATGATAGGCAAGAAGCAAGAACAAGGAGAAAAGGAGAATAAGAAGAGAAACAAAAACTAAAGCACCAATAATTACTTTTGTAATCAGAAATTAGTGGAGGATAAGATATTTTTCTTTGAATAAAGACCCCATTTTCTTTATAAGATCTTTTGTAACGATTATGCAAAATTGTATTTTCGAAGATAACAATTAATCTCAATATACTTTAATTATATTAAGATTTTTTCATAATTTTCTAAGAGATTAGATTCAAATGGGAAAGGATTGCTTCCAAATATCTTTTCAAATAAGGCTTACATTATTTATTGAATAATCGAGGAATAATAATATTCTATTTTATTTCTTAGAAATAAATAGTTCAAAATACATCTTTAGAGAAAATTTTTTTAGGGTTCACCCTTTTCAAAAGAAGTAAGAGGAAGTACCATAAAGATATGTCTTTTAAATCGATCATGTCAATTGGAATTGATATTTATTAGAGCTTGACTCTAAAAAGAAAGACTTCTCGCTTTAGTGGTCATTCTTCCATGCAGATCCACGATCATAAGAAATTCTGTCAAAAAGAGAGAATTTTCATTACCTTTAAGAATTGATGTCAAATCACAAGAGCTGAATTAGATACAAAAATTTGTTTTGAAATTTTGATTTGTTCAAAGATATTTGAAACAAAATAATGAAGAGAAAATGCATTAAGTAAATCATCTTGAATTTTGAGATGCACTTAATCATAAAAGCATTTCTTTTTTTGATAATGGAATACTTTTCATGATTCCAAAAAAAACAAAGCATTTCTTTTGATATAAGATACCTATATTTATCAGAGGCATCCCAACAATTTGAAACTAGTAGGTCCAAGATTAAGAAAAGGTTTTGAACCTTCTTTAATTTTTCACCGCCATGGTTTGTACCATGGTATTCTTAATATGTCAAAGAGTTGATCTTTGGCAAGATTTTGATAGAAATACATAATCAGATTCCTAAGAACTAGTGTTTTATCTAAAATTATATCAAGAAATTTAAATTCAATACTTCATTAATTGGTATAATAAGATTGATATATTATGGCCTAAAAATCTTATTTAAGTTTGAAATAATTTGATTTTTGGCTCAGAAATAACTAACCCATTTTTTAAAATTAACCATTTAAATGTTTATAGATGGTTGAAATGTTCGTCAATAGTATTTGAGAACATAAGAATATCATCAATATATACTAAAATATATTTAAAATAATCTTTAAATATATTATTCATGATATGCTGAAATTTAGAAGGTGCATTTTTTAAACTAAAGGGCATTGCATTCCATTCGTATTGTCCAAAGGGCACCATAAATGAAGTTTTATATTGATCTGATTCTTTTATCTAAATCTGCCAATATCTTGTTTTTAAATCAAATTTGGAAAATATTTTTGCATTATGCAATCTATTTAATAAATCCCTTTTATCACGAGTTGAATCAACTTCAACTTGTGCTAAAAGTTTAATTAATTGGTCCTTTTGCTCGTGGATGAGCGTATACAGACCTATCATATTTATTATATTTTTATAATATTCTATCTGTTGACAAGACTTGCAACAGTTAGATTTATCAGATTTATCAGAATCTAATGAGGATGAAGATGAAATATGTTCTTCTTGTTCTTCTGATTCTCTTTCAGAATAAGAGGATGTAAGCAGAATTTTTATCAGGGTTTATTTTAACCCTTCGTCAATCTGAAATTCATTTAACTTCTTTTTGATGGTGCATCTGTTCATGTAATGACCTGTACGGCCACATTTGTAACATTTTATTTCTCTTGTCTCTTTGGTTTTAAAACCAGAGGGACGAGAGTGCTTATGTTTGTTCATGAATTTGTCACATTTTTATGACGTGATTTTTCACATTTAGGAAAAATTGTTTTTTGTGTTTTTCCCTTGTGTTTATAAGATAAAGGACGTACCTGAGGATCATAGTTGAATTACTCATAGAATTTGCCAAGCTGTTTGTGCTCAAGTAGACGTTCTCTTTTTATTTGATCTTTAATTTAAGATCGAAATGATTGAAACCAGCTTTAATACATGTGAAATAAGATTTCATGTAAGAATTTCATGGATGGTTCCATCAAAGGAAAGAGAAATAACCTTTCAAGAAATGATTAGGGAAGTCAAATTAAGTTTTTGGTTCTTCTTGGAAGATCCTTAGTACTTAAGTCAATTTCTCTAAGGAGGTCTTCCCTTTGAGGAACAGTGAGATGATCCCACCATCCTTTCTGAGTTCCAGAATCAAAATGATGGCTCTGCATAATATGAGGTTTTGCTTGATGTCTAGATTGAACAGAGTAGCAAACATAAGCATGATGAAGGATATGAATTATTTGATGTTGAAAGTCCATCAATATTCCATTCATATAAAGAATCTCCATCATAGGAATTTCCTACGAAATGAGTATCTTCCTCAAATAATAAATTAGGAGGTGTTGGTTTTTTATAATATTGTTTTTCTAAATTTTTGTTGGGATAAGAAAGTTTTTGGATATCAAAATGAGAATGAGGATCTTGTAATTCTTGAAAAAAGTTTTGAACTTTTTCAATATTACTTGATCGATCTTATTGAGGATTCAATTTAATCTTCATCGATTGATATCTTCAAGAGCTCCTACTTTTCACTTAAATTTAGAATCAAATTAATGTCTTCAAAGATCTAACTTAAGAGCCTTTAGAGGTGGTTGAATAAAATGTTTCACAAATGGGTTTATACTAGTAGAAGCTTTGCTCTAGAAATCTTTTGTTTAAGCATCGATCGATTTTAGATTCTAGAAAAAAGATGATCGGATTATTAAGTAGTTATTACTATAATTAAGTTGTTTAATTATAGTAATAAATTCTTATAATTTTGAACTTATTTTTTTGAAGCTAATTCTAAAGGTTTATCATCCACCATTTTTACAACTGATGGAGGATAAGATGCTTCAATTATTTTTCCTTGCTCTATTTTCCATTTTTTGGTAGCTAAAATAGCAACTTGAGCAGATTGAGCATAGTAACTGCAAAACCATGCTACGAAAGGAATAGTTGCTTTGGATAAGAAAGTTTTTGGATATCAAGAGAGGATGAGGATCTTGAAATTCTTGAAAAAGGTTTTGAATTTTTTCAATATTACTTGATTGATTAGTATCATTTTTGATTGAGGATTCATTTGAATCTTTATCCGATTGACTGATATCTTCAAGAGCTCCTACATACTTTTCACTTATGTAACAAAAAATCTCTAACATCCTTCCCCTCCCTAGGGAGTAATTAAATTTTTCTAAGGTGGATCACCCCACATGAAAGAATGACCACTCCTAATCGAGGAAGTCCTTCTTTTCGTGGAGGTCGCAGTCATGGCCTCACTAATGGCAAAGATCCGGTCAATTCAACAATTGGCCTGATTAAAAACTAAAATTTTTATTTAGGCAAAGGGCCTTGACCAATGGTTTAAGTGTGTGAACCATCCGATCTAGACTTCTCTGAGGTTTCAGAAAGGATAGAAACCCTTGGAAGTGTAAGGGATCGATGAGGGTTGAACTTCAACATCGCCATCAGCTGTAGTTCCAAATTGATAAAAACCAGGATATATAAAACCAGTACTTTATTCATTCCTCCCATGGCTTTATCCCATTTTCAGAAATATCCCCTCACATGATGCTTGAGGGTGATAAGTCCTATTTATTGTTGATGCGGGATAATTCTCTAATAGAGGTTTATATTCGCCTTCATCAAAACGTAAATCCATGCGTGAGGCTTGAAAGAGTTGTAAGTCCTATTTTCGTTGACTATCTGAGAAGATAATTCTCTAATGGAGGTTTATACTTAGTTTGTTTTATCCTTATGTGGTAATTTGTTTCAAATTCTCTGCATTCTCTCTCCCTTTTCCCTATTTTTGGTAATATGGCTTCTTTTGAAGTAACTTCTAATCTGATTAGAAGAAATAATATTTTAATCAAGTACTCTAAAATGGTGAGTTCCCTTCAAATAAGAAGACTAAATAGATGGTCTTCCCCAAAATTGATAAAACTATCATTTATCAATTTGGAACTACAGCTGATGGCGATGTTGAAGTTTGATTCAACCCTCATCGATCCATTACACTTCCTAGGGTTTCTATCCCTTCTGAAACCTCAGAGAAGTCTGGATGGTTCACACCTCAAACCATTGGTGAGGCCTTTCACCCAAATAAAAAAATCATATCTATCATCCTGAGAGAAAATCAATCTCCCACTCCATCAAAATGAACTTTAGTCTTAATGAGCTACACAATAGGATCTAAGACTAGAGAGGTTGTTCTGAAGGAATACTTCCAACCAAAGTATGATAATTTTCATACTTGGCATAGAAGTTTTACGTCTCAAGACCAACGTGTCGAAATAAATGATTTATATTTTGAGAAAATGAGAGAAAGAAATAGTCAAGCCAAAGAAACTATTCTTTTCGTGGCATGGTTTTGCGCATTATGCTCAATATGCTCTGTTATTTTAACTACCAAAAAATGGCAAAGAGCAAGGAAAATAATTGAAGCATCTTATCCTCCATCGTAAAATGGTGGATGATAAACCTTTAGAATTAGCCTTCAAAAAATAAGTTGCGATCCACAAATTCTAAAAGAATTTATTACAATTAAACAACTTAATTATAGTAATAGTATACTTCAAATCATCATCGATCATCTTTTAGCCTAGAGTCAAAATCGATCGATGCTTAAACAAAAGGTTTTAGCCCCAAACTAAAGCTAAAAAAACCTTCTACTAGTATAAACCCATTTGTAAAATCTTTTATCCAACCACCTCCTAAATTGGCTCTTAAGTTAGGACCCTCTTCTAAAGAGATTCAGAATTTGATTCTAAATTTAAGTAAAAAGTATGTAGAAGCTCTTAAAGATATCAGTCAATCGAATGAAGATTCAAATGAATCCTCAACCAAAACCGACATCGATCAATCAATATTGAAAAAGTTCAAAACCTTTTTTAAGAATTACAA
This sequence comes from Cymbidium sinense, assembly GCA_021442155.1. Classification (NCBI taxonomy): domain Eukaryota; kingdom Viridiplantae; phylum Streptophyta; class Magnoliopsida; order Asparagales; family Orchidaceae; genus Cymbidium; species Cymbidium sinense. The sequence goes on along the minus strand of CM038223.1, from coordinate 149,490,318 downwards.
GATCCTCATCCTCCTCTTGATATCCAAAAACTTTCTTATCCAAAGAAAAATTTAGAAAAACATTATTATAAAAAACCCACTCCTCCAAATTTATTATTTTAGGAAGATACTCATTTCATAAGAAATTCCTATGATGGAGATTCTTTATATGAATGGAATATTGATAGACTTTCTAAACATCAAATCATTCATATCCTTCATCGAATGCATATGTATGCTACTACTGTTCATTCTAGACATCAAGCAAAACCTCATATTGTCACTCAAGCCATCATTTCAGGATTCTCTAGAACTCTGAAAGGATGGTGGGGTAATTTTCTCACTGTTCCTCAAAGGGCAGACCTCCTTATAAATTGAATTAAGTACTAAGGATCTTCCAAAAGAAACCTAATGAAAATTGCCTATAATCTTCTCCAAACAATTATAGATCATTTTGTTGGATCCATTGGAGATCAAGGAGAAAACACGCCCTTACTCCAAAATTAAGATGTCCATCCTTAACCCATTTTTGATGATACAAGGATATATTTCTAGCACGCGTCATGACACTTTATGATGCCAATAATCTTCACTATAAGCAAAAATTCATTGAAGGCCTTCCCAATCTATTTGAAAGGTTAAGGTTTCACTCTTACGATGGAACCATCCCATGAAACCCTAACATATGAAAACCTTATTTCTGCATGTATTAAAACCGGATTAGCTATATGCTCTGATCTTAAATTAAAAGATCAAATGAAAAGAGAACGTCTACTTGAGCGAAGACAGCTTGGCGAATTCTGTGAACAATTCAACTGTGATCCTCAGGTACATCCTTTATTTTCCAAAATAGGAAAAACAAAGAATGTTTTTCCTAAACATGAAAAATCACATCATAAAAAATGTGATAAATTCACGCACAAACACAAGCACTCTCATCCCTCTGGTTCTAAAACCAAAGAGATAAGAGAAATAAAATTTTATAAATGTGGTCGTACAGGTCATTATGCAAATAAATGCACTGTCAAGAAGAAGTTAAAGGAACTTTAGATTGACGAAGGGTTAAAAAAAATCCTGATGAAAATTCTACTTACATCCTCTGATTCTGAAATAGAATCAAAAGATGAAGAAGAACATATTTCATCTTCATCCTCATCAGATTCTGATAAATTTGATAAATTTAATTATTGCAAGTCCTATCAACAGATAGATTATTATAAAAATATAATAAATATGACAGGTCTATATACACTCACCCATGAGCAAAAGGACCAATTAATTAAACTTTTAGCACAAGTTGAAGATGATTCAACTCATGATAAAATTATCGATCTTCTTAATGATAAGAAGAAAGATAAATTAGAAAATTTTAATTACAAGCCTCTATATACTTTATCGTATTTTAGGAAAAATCTAAGGCAAGTTCATCATCTTCTAATTCAGCTTCTTTAGCAGAGCTAAAACTGAATTAAAGAAATTAAAATTAGAAGTTCAACAAATTAAAGTTGAGCAAGAGGAAATGAATGGTCGTCTAATGGATCTTGAAATTAATGGAAGACTTTCATTTGAAAATATAAGCATTTTAATCAAGAACTAGGTTTCTTACAAAATATGTAAAAGGCAATATACCAGAAATGATATATTTCCATTAAATTAATTATAAATAAAAAATTTATTTTACCAAATTTAACTACTCTAGTTGATAGCGGAACAGATTTAAATTATATACAAGAAGGAATAATTCCTTCTAAATATTTTGAAAAAACAAGCCAGCGGTTAAAGGTAGCCGACGATGAATCTTTACAAATTAAGTATAAATTATCATCTATGACCGTGTGTCAAGATGATATTTGTATTCAAATGCCTTTTATTTTAGTCAAAAATTTGACACAACACATTATTTTGGGAACTCCTTTTCTTCTTAAAATAATGCCTATCACTAGAATTGATAATACTGGAATTCAGTATTTTCTTTAGGATAAATAAATCACATTTCATTTTATCACCAATCCTAAAAAAATTGTCATAAATGAAATGAATAGGCTTAATAATAAGTCTATGCATATAAATTATTTACAAGAAAAAATTGCTAGTTTAACTATTAAACAATAAATTTTTTCCCCAAAATTAAAAGCAAAAATACCACCAAGAATTCCAAAAGGAAGTTTGTGGTGACAACCCAATTGCTTTCTGGGAAAGAAAGACTCATGTAATGGATCTCCCATACATTTATAATTTCAATGAATGAGACATTCCCACTAAGGCTCGTCCTTATCAGATGAAAGAGCACTACCTTACTTTTTGCAAAGAAGAGATTGCTGATTTATTAAAGAAAGGAATAATTCGGCAATCATACTCCCCTTGGAGCTGAATCACATTCTATGTTATGAATTCGGCAAAAAAGGAAAGAGGGAGACCGCGACTTGTAATTAATTATAAATCGCTAAACAAAGTTTTAAAATGGATCAGATATCCAATTCCTAATAAAAAGGATTTATTAAATAGATTACATAATGCAAAAATATTTTCCAAATTTGATTAAAATCAGGGTATTGGCAGATCCTGATAAAAGAATCGGATCGCTATAAAATAGCATTTACGGTGCCCTGTGGACATTACGAATGGAACGTAATGCCCTTTGATTTAAAAAATGCACCTTCTGAATTTCAGCATATAATGAATAATATATTTAAAGATATTTTAGTCTATATTGATGATTTTCTCGTGTTCTCAAACAATATTGACGAACACTTCAACCATCTAAAAACATTTAAATGATTAATTTTAAAAATGGATTAGTTATTTTAGAGCCAAAAATTAAATTATTTCAAACTGAAATAAGATTTTTAAGCCATAATATATCCAATGCTTCTATTATACCAATTAATAGAAGTATTGAATTTCCTAACAAATTTCCTGATATCATTTTAGATAAAAATAAGCTACAGCGGTTCTTAGGAGCTCTCAATTATGTAGCTGATTTCTATCAAAATCTTGCCAAAGATGCACCCCAATCTGACAAATTAAAAGAATCCTCACCATGATCATACCGGTAGTAATGCAAAATTAAAGAAAGGGTTTAAAACCTTCCTGCCTTAATCTTGTGGACCTACTAGTTTCAAAATTATTGAAACAGATGCCTCTCGATAAGGCTATGGAGGTATCTAAAGTAGCAAAGAATTCTAAGAAGAATTAGTTTGCTTTATTTCGTAAATGGAATCCTACCAAAGTATTCCATTATCAAAAAGAAATGCTCGTGATTAAGTGCATCTCAAATTCCAAGATGATTTACTTAATCAAGATTTTCTCCTTCAGATTATTGTTCTCTTAAATACATAATTGAACAAGATGTCAAAAATTTAGTTTTAAAACAAATTTTTGCATCATGGCAATCGTAGCTCTGTCTTCGATTTTGACATCGAATTCATTAAAGGTAATGAAAATTCTCTCCGATTTTCTTGAATTCTTGAGAGATCGGTGGATCACCCCGCATGGAAGAATGACTACTTTAACCCAGGACCTTTCTTTTCATGGAGGTCACGGCCATGGCCGCTCTAATGGCAAAGATCCGTTCAATTCAAAAATTGGCATGATCAATTTGCAAACTTATCTTTATGGTACTACCTCTTCAACTAAGGTTGAAAAGGGTGAAATTGCTAAAAAAGCTGCAACACCATCCCTAAAAGATGTCGTTGCAAAATAACCTGTTTATTTCTCTAAAGAAATAAAAACAAAATATTATTAAAATTAATCCCTTTTATTATTCAATAAATAATCTGTGGATCTTATTTGAAAGATATTTGGGAAACAATCCTTTCCCATTTGAATCTAATCTCTCAAGAGAAAATTATGAAAAAATCTTAATACAATTAAAGTGTATTGAGATTAATCATATTCGTGATCTGACGAACTGTATAATTTTTTATAGTAAATGTGTTATATAAAAGATCTTTTATCAATAAACTCCATTCTAAGAAAAATATATTCTTATCCTCCACTAATTTACTGATACAAAATTGGCGTAATTATTATTGCTATGTGCAAGCTATGATGAAGGCCTTCTTCCTTCTCAATGACGAAGGCATTCATGGATGTTCAAAATGAACAAAGATATTATCAACAAATAACATGGTTCTTGATGGTGAAACTATTTTGGAGTAGAATTAAATATTCTTCCAGATCCAATCAAAGAAGTCTTCATTGACTGGATGGAAGCTGTCCCCAAAATGAGGGCTATTAATCCCAGAAAAATTATTCAAGGACAAAATCTTGCTCATTTTTTCACGGACTACCAAATCCCATGGATTTGGAGCTGGAACGTTATACTTGGAAAGGACCCCTTCAATCAGTTGGTCCTCCAAAGATAATTTTTACTAAAATGATGGAATTCAATCAACATTGAGGATAAGCTCAAGCAAATTAAAGCCATTATTAAAGCTTATTATGAATTAACGATCCCTCAAAAAACTACAGATTTTGAGCTATCGATGTAGTACTACAAAGCATCAAAGATCGTTATCCTCATGAGACGAGATTCAACATAAGGAATGCCTCAAAAAAATCTGAAAATCAACTTTATTTAATCACCCCATCTCTGACATAGCTGGCGAGTCTTACGTGGCGTGAGAATCCAGGAGAAACTTAAATTCATAAAGCAGACCCACCAAAAGAAATAATTGCTACTTTCCAAACGTAGTTGCTTATCTTAACCAGCAAGGAACCTACTTTACATAAAGTGGGTGCCACCAAATAAAATAATTGTTAGTTTTCAAAAGTAGCCATCTTATAATATTATGTACCTTTGCTTAGCCTCTAAGCAAAGTATCTTTTTTATTTAATAATAGTAGCTTTGTCAATTTTGGGGAGAGACCATCTATTTAGGTCTTCTTCTTTCATGGGAAACTCTGTGATTTCAGAGTTCTTGACTAGTAGGATCCACAAGATTAAGATAGGGAAGGTTTTGAACCCTTTCTTTAATTTTGCACACTGCCTTGGTATGAGTATCAGACCATGGTGGAGGATTATTTTTTAATCTGTCAAAGAGTGGAGCTGCATCTTTGGCAAGATTTTGATAGAAATCAGCTACATAATTGAGAGCTCCTAATTTCAATGAACAGGATATTCCCACTAAAGCTCATCATTGTCAAATAAATGAGCACTACCTTGCTTTATGCAAAGAAGAGATTGCTGATTTATTGAAGAAAAGAATAATTCGGCAATCCTACTCCTCTTGAGTACGCATTATATGAATTGGTGAAAAGAGGAAGGCGTGACTTGTAATTAATTATAAGCCGTTAAACAAAGTTTTAAAATGGATCAGATATCCAATTCCTAATAAAAGGGATTTATTAAATAGATTGCATAATGCAAAAAAAATTTCAAATTTGATTTAAAATCAGGATATTGGCAGATCCAGATAAAAGAATCGGATCACTATAAAATAGCATTTACGGTGCCCTTGGACATTACGAATGGAAACGTAATGCCCTTTGGTTTAAAAAATGCACCTTCTGAATTTCAGCATTGGAGCTGGAACGTTATACTTGGAAAGGACCCCTTTTGTTTGTTATTGACCTATTTAAAATCTCATTATATTAGCATTATATGATATGAATATTAGAAGGGCATTTACATACATATCACACAATATTTATACATTTGCATATGTAACATCTAATCTTTAATATTTACATAACACCTAAATCTTTAATATTACATCAAAAATAGCATTATCATTAACTTTTTAAAGTGAAATGCACATTTTCATGCTTAGAAAAGTGCTATATTTGTGAATATCAAACATTAAGCTATGATATGTAAATACATAAGAATTGTGTGCTATGTATGTAAATCTTCCATATTAGAATTATCTACCTCTTTTTAACTTTGCATTAAAATAGTATAACCTAAGCTAGACGAAAAATCTAGCATGATATTTGAGAGGAAACAAAGATAGCAATTTTCATCCTTGAAATAATAGATATAAAAAATCTTGACATCAATTTCTTCTCCAAAAAATAAATGAATAAATAAATAAACAAAGGTGGATCTAGAAATCAAACAATCATAAAACTTTCATCTTATAAAAATAAAAAAATTAAAAGTAAAGAAGAAAAAACATCACTTCTAAAAAAAAATCAAATAAATGGAAGAGAGTTTTGGTTAAGAGACAATATCATAATGATAGGGCTTGGTGGAAATCTTTGTATTTATTCCCATATAGAGGTGTAAGTGAGCTGAGCCAGCTTGAAGTCAGTTCGATATTGAGCTCACGAGTTGAGCTTATCAAGTCATGTGCTCGATATGGCTTGGTTCATTGGTTCATCGAGTTGACTCGTTAATAAAAAAATATGTATTTAAAATAGTCATAACCTTATATAAAAAGTTGTATTCCCCATATATATATATATATATATATATATATATATATATATATATATATATATATATATATATATATATATATATATATATATATATATATTATTCTCTTCTTATCTTTCTCGTTTGGAGTGGAGAAAGGAAATTTTTTATGGACTGATGGATTTTTTATTTGAAATTACTTTATCGTTGCTCTTTTTTTTTCAAAAGAAGGAAAGTAACCTTGTTGTAATCGTTGACTTCTCCCTTTGTTGTCGCCTTTTCAATTTCTCTCAAAATTTTTTGTAGCCCTTGTTCTGGACGGGCTCATTGTGCTCTCGAGTCTCATAATACTTTGACCGGTGAGCTTGACCTCAAGTTCAAGCCTCATTCTCTCATGTGGGGTTATGTTGGAGTTTGGAGGGGTGGTTTACTTATAATTTGGTGGCTTTACCCTCTTATAATTATTTTGATTAATTGGAATTGTGGTGTTGGGATTGGAATTTACGTCTTGTCCTTTAATTTGAAATTTCTATTGTAAAGGGTGGTGGTGTTTGATTCTTATGTTTTTATGTTAGTTGCGATATTGGAAATATGTATAGTCCTTTTCTTGACCTCAATGCTTGCATTTTGGTTTTTTTGAACACTAGGGGATGCAATAATTTTGGATCTTGTTGTTTTCTTAGTTTGTGGTATTGGCATTTGGTTTGCTAAAAGGCGTGCCTTTAAGAATTCTATGAGGTTCTTGCAGATTTTGTGGTAGGATTGGTGAGCTTAATGTGATTGGCTTCTTATATGAGAATTTTGAGATTTTAATTTAAACTTAGATGAAACTTAGACTTATATGCCAATCATATCCTTTAAGCCTCGATTATGCGATTCTAGATAATTGTTTAGAAGCGTGTAATTAGGAACTTTTGGCTTGAATGAAGTTTCACTTTCTAGTTTCAATCTTATGAGTTGAAGTTGAATGTGTGATTCTTTTGAGTGCTTGTTTATTGCTTTTAATTTAAAAACTAATTTGTGGAAATTAAAATCACCTTGCTCACTGATTTTGTGTTTATAATTCTTCCATGAATTTCTCAATTTATTTCTATTATTTTTCTATCTCTTGGGTTTTAATTCTAGTTTATATGGAGTGTAATTTTAGTTATAAAGATTTAATGGTGAGGTTGTGACATTAGGTGATCAAGTCATTAAAAGAGTGAATCGTTTTGATATCTGGTCTATTGTTCAAAATGATGTTGAATTAGATGGGGATTAAAGTAAAATTCAAGTTGGATGACTAACATCCGGCCTATTGTGTGATAAAAGCACCGCTTAGTCTTAAATTTTATAAAATGGTGGTAAGACCTACAATAATTTCACGGTATATAATGTTGGCCAATAAAGAGAATCATAAATTAAGTTAGGTATTGCACGATGAGGATGCATGTAGGATGAGTGGCTTGACTCTTTGAGCTAAAAATCTGAAATGAATATATACATGATAAGGTTGTAGTAGCTATAATGATGATAGATTAGATTAGAGAGTGGCCTTAGATAGTTTGGCCCAATAAAGCTTTGGTGTCGGATGATCCAGTTAGGAGTAGATGTAGATAGATCTTATATTAAGAAATGTAGAGGTAATCCTAAAAGACTTGGTTAGGATGTATAAAAAATGATCTTAGTTTTTAGAATTAAATGAGGATTTAACACTTAATAGGATACAATGGAGAAATTATTCATGTAGTACCCACATAGTGGGATAAAGGCTTGTTGCTATTGTTGTTGTTGGGTTTTAATTCTAGTATTGCTATTTACATCTAAAGAAAGTTAAATTAATTGGTGTATGATAAGTGAATTCTCAATTTTCATTACATGAAATCATACTGTAAATCATACTATTTGTATTAATATTCCCCAACCATGAGTTTTGCTGCAGCAAATCTTTTTCCACTTTATGATCTAAAGCTATCACCAGTGGTATCTCCTTTGCGATTACTACAAAAATCCTTAACAAATGATAATGGGTAACAAGTTAGGGTTCTTATAGAGACCCCTCTAGAATGAGAGATTTTTTTTAAAAAAAATTTTGCATAAGTGCACACATATGGTGAGTTATGAAGATTAGGGTTTTGTGATCATAAGAAGATATAAGTAGGAATTAAATTTTGATAACAGTTTTAGGGCCTGCTTCACTTTTAATTATACCCAAAAGGAGGACTGTAGTTTGGATGATTTAAGTAGTCAAATAATAATTATTGGAAAGGCTTTGAAGGCAGTCAAAAGGGGAGTACTTTCTCCAAAGACATTGTAAGTAGACATCCTTAGATTTTTTTAGCTTTCTCACACTCAATCAAAGAAAAGGCGAGTTTACCCCTAGGAATTTTTTTTTTTTGAGAAGGCACTTTGATTATCATGCCAATAAGTGGGATTGTATGCTTAGAAAAGAATGATTTATTCAAGTGTTTCCTATGAAATATCAAAAATCAAATTGGTTTCAAGGATTTCATAATTACTTTATCTTTCTTGAAAGAGGTATTAATAAATGTTAGGATGATAATATGGCACTTTTGTGGGGGTAGATTATGGATATAGGAGACTTTTTCACGATCCTTATTGGATTAAAATGTCTCGATTGAGTTGTATTTTTTGTTCTCTAGTTAATTGGAGGGTTAAGAATGGAGATACCATCATCTTGAGATCCCAACAAACCATTCTACCTCTAGGGTAATGCATGAATGGATATCAATTTTGAGGGCGTTTGGGATAGTTGCAGCTGTTTGAGAACTAGTTGTGAAGTTGGTGCAGAAGAAGCTAGTGGCGAGAAGTTGCTGTTGTTGAAGCTATGATTCTGTTTGAAAAACTCAGTCAAAATCTACTCTGTTATAGTTATTTGTGTAATAAAATGTTAACAGAGTGCAGAAAAATAAGATAATTGATTATCATATAGAAGCATAAGTCCATTAAATTACATTAAGAAATTATATATCACATAATAAATAATACTAATATTAAAATTAATAAATTAATTAATTATAAATATATAGTTTAATATTAATTAGTAAATCTCTAATTAATTATTCACTAAAGTAATTGATCAATAATCAATTTTTTATTAAATAAATTAAACATTAATCAATATTTTTTAATTTTTATTTATTTATCATAAACCGTTTAATTATCAAATATATGATTTATAATTAAATTTATTAAATTATAATTATCATAAACTAAAATTTTTAATAAATAAATTAAATTAGATGCTCATTTAAATTTAATTTAATTTAATAAGATTAATTCAAATAAATTAAATATTAATCAATATTATATTTTAAATTAATTAGTTATGAATTAAAAAAAAGCATCAAATTTATATCAATTATAATTAAACTATTTAATCATAATTAGCTTAAAATAATGTAGTATTTAATTTTTAAATAAACCAATATTTTCATTAATTAAGCATAAATTTAATTTAAGAATATTATCATTAATTATATAATAAATCATAATAGTAATTTAGATTTAAAATTAATTAATCAGATTAAAACATGTATTATAATAATAACTTTTTTTGGAAAGTTAAAATAATTACTTAATAAATACTATTTGCAACAATGTCTCTTCCGGTTTCGTCTCTCTTGCCGGCTTTGGCACGATTTAAAATCGAGGTAGGGCTAATTTAGGAGGGAAAAAAGTCATAGACCGCGGGCTGTAGAAGGATGCCTCGAGTCCCAGCTTCGTAGTAGCTGCGGCTCAAAATCCCAAATTTTGGCCAATAGATGCGAATCCAAACAGTCATGGTGCGGTTGTAAACAGCCGCATCCTTGTACTGTCCCAAAGCGGGCCCTAAGTCTCAAGATTCATATTGTTGATGGTTGAGTAAGGCCATTGGATGGCTCTAAGGTTGGCCTCAAGTGTTGTTTGGGGTTGGACTAAATGATCTTGGTTAACACCTCAAGATTTGTGTTGGATTTTATGGAATTTATAGAAGGGAATGCACACATGTTGAAATGATGTGATAGTGAGGATTTAGAAGTATCGTCACTTTATCTTACACCCATTACAGGAAGATCATAGAAGCACAAGTCTTGACCTCCAACTATATATTTGGATGACTAGGATTAATTGATACTTTATTTTTACAAGACATCATGATTTGCATTGTTCGTAATTAATTTGATGACCAGGCAACTTTATTTCCTAAATTATTTATTTTATTTTTGCGAACTATGTACAGATTTATTACCAGTTATTTTTTTTCATTGTTTTTTGGGTTAGGAAATATGATTTTTATAACTTAATGAAAAGTTAAAATTGAGTTAATTTATTATGTCATGCTTTTGTTTGGAGTGACTTGTTGCCATCTAATGCTGAAACTTTTTATGTTTTAAGTTTTAGTCCCTGTTTGGGAGAAGTCACTTCCTTCCCTTTCCAATGATGTCATGCTCGTGTTGGGAATGACTTGAGATCATTTAATGATGAAACTCCTTTGTCATCGTTTTTGAGTAGTGGCATTGAAATTAAAATATGTTTAAACTAATAAAACCAATTCTCTTTTCTTAGTTTTTTATTTTCATATAGTTTGAGTGAGTTGTCCACGTTAAGACTTAACTACTTTGGCTTATTGTGTTTGTAGACTTAAATGATCTCATAAAAGAATTGTGAACCAAAAGCTATTGACTTGGCTATATTATTTCATAAGGCGTGAACCATATGCCCATTTGGTTACTTGAAGTTGGAAAATTTTCTACTTTTGTTTTGAAAAATAACAAAATTTGCCAAGATAAGGCTAATGATGATACTATCATTTGTCTAGCACATTTAAAAAATCAGCATTGTTTATATTGTTCAACTGGTAGGCTAATGAAACAAGCATGATTATTAGACATATTAGACATTATCTTGATTGCATTCTGAACTCTTCCGATTATAATATCTACAATTTTTTTGGGAGTAATTTTTTACCTTTTCTTTCTAGATATATCAGCACTAACAAACAAATGAGCATTTGGCTCGCTCTTTCAAATATACTCTATAAAGGTTCTTCCCTTTTACATTCAATATTATTGGTGGGCTGAATAGCGAAGGTATACTATTTTCCCCAATCTTCAAGCTATTTTGGAGCTCCATTCTTTATTCTTTTCCCCTCTTTGCGAACTTATCTATTCATATGATCGTTGGATCCTATAAGAGGGTGGCATTCTGATTTCAACAGGTGGAACCCTCATCGTGCCTGTTTTAGACAACCAATTGAAGTCTCCTAGTCCTTTGTTGTACACTAAGGTAAGATGTTTTATTTTATTTTATTTTGGTTTAGTGAATTTTGTTAGAATTAAATGTTTCAATTTTCTAGTTTCTAAAGTTTAAAAAAAAATGAACAGGATCTGACATCTGAGTGGGAATGTTGATCTTGTCAAAGATGTTTTTGCCTCAACTACAGAAAGAGATATTTACATTGTAGGTTTTCCAATCTTATTTTTATTTATTAGCATTTTTAAAGAGTGATATTTTACCCCAAAAAATAATATTGGATCAAGAGCCTCCCAACATGATGTTCATGCCTTATTGTTAATGACTTGAGCCAAAGCGATATGATCTCAGGTCAAGATCGTTCAAATTCATTCAATTTGATACTTTTTCATTTGATTGATTTGATCAAAGCTAGGCTAACATGATATGAATTTTTGAGCTAAACTTATCTCATTGAAATTGATTTTAATTTTGGTCTATTGAGCTAAATTTTCAAATCAAAATGATACACTTTCTGCCTTTGTTAGCGTTCATACACATATATACATGCAAACTATGTTTACGCATCTCGATTCAAATGATTGAACCGCAGCTTGTTCATAAACCAAACTCAAAAGCGTCAGCGGCGACCGATCTTATGATCATATTAACTATGAAATTCCTCCATTTTACAAATGCATGAGGTGGTTGCATGAGATACTGAGAGAAGCCATGTCCTTGCGTAAAATTTTTTTTGGTAGAAATAATTTTTGCTTATATTTATATATATTTCTTTATTTATAGTGTTTCAACTATTTCAGGAGATAAATTAAATTATTATTGTAAATGCAACATCCAGGAGTTTATTGAACTGAGGAAGGATTAGAGAATACTTGGTGCAGTCTCTGCTGGAAATTTGGTTTAGACAACTGAAGCTTCCTCAGATTCTTTTGAGTGTTGGAAATTGTAAACTTTTCTTCCTGTTAGTGAGAATTGTTATGTTCAGATATTTAATTATAAATAGTAAATTTTTATTTTGTTATAAATTTTTATTAATTGCAATATGGTAAATATAAGAAAATGATTGTTCAATTTTTAAAGGAAAAATTTAAATATTAACAATATTTCTAAAAAATATATTATTTTAATAACAACAATTGTACCACTTCCCTAGATAGTATGTACATTTAAGTGAGTCTCTTTGGTAAACCATAATGTCACAATAATAAAATATTTGATATTAATTTTTTTGATTATTTTTCCCTTACCTTTTCATATTTGAAATTATCAAAATAAAATAAAAAACGAAAATTTGTATTATTTAAAACTCTATTTTTAATCTCTTCTCTCCCAATTCATATCTCAGGACTCTGTTCCTCAAAGAGGAGCTTTCGGAACCAATAGGGATCCACCAGAGTTATGGCAAGGTTTTTATGGCGAAGAGATTTCTATTGTTTCACAATAATGATTAACTATTGTTCTACATGAATGAATTGATCCTTGCATAGTGTGCATGAAAACTATGGGTCAACAACAATAATATAAAGTGTAGAGTAGGCACATTTCTTTTTTCTTGTTCAAATTGTTATTGAATCGAACAAGGTATTTCAATTGAAAGATAGAGATGAACTATATCTTCTTTTAGATAAGAAATTTTTCTTCATATGAGTTCTAAAAGATGAGAGAGCTTTCATTCATAATCTTCAAATGAGCTCTTCAAAGTTCTAGTCATTTTCTCGTAAATTAAATAAAATAAAATTTTTAATGATTAATTTATATTATATAATTTTGAATTTAAAATATAATATAATTGAAAAATATTTAAATTAATATTATATCACATTTCAATATTAATTATTATATATATATATATATATATATATATATATATATTTATATATATATATATATATATATATATATATATATATATATTGAAAATGACACATGATTTTATATCAAAGTATATGTTTGCAAGTGTCGACATGTCATAAAAGTATCCTATTAAGAAAATAATAAATAAATTAATGACATGTATATTAAACATGTGTTATGAGTATGGTAAGAATGAAAAAACTATAAAGTAAAAGACTAATAAGTTATTTTAATTTTTTTTGGAATGGTAATTAAAAATATCTTTAACAATTAATTTTGCTTAAAAATATATTTTAAGTTTTTTTTGTTTAATAGAAAAATATATCATGTTAGATAGCACATGGTGCATTTAAATCTAATTTATTTCAATTAATATTTTACTTTCATGCAAAACTAATTATTTTTAATTTTATATTCAATTGAAAGCTTAGATTATTTTATTTTATTTTATATTCAATTATTATATCAGACAAAAATATGATTTATAATATTGATTTAACTAAAAGATATTTGTATTTAAATTTTAATTTATTTGTTCAACTTTTAATTTCAAGTCAAGTCTAACATAATAAAGGCTCTAAATTTACTGCAATACTCAAAAAAAAAAAAAAAAAAAAAAAAAACTTTTCCGAACCAATTATGTTCTTATTTCCATCATAATTGTTACAACATCTCTCTATAGTCTTTTTTAGAATACACTGTATACTATATACATATTTTATTACACAGATATATCTGTAATAAAGCCATCAAACTAAAACAAATGGCTTTCTGCTCAGAAAAAATTCAGAAAAAATTAAAATAATGAAACAGTATAAAATAGCTCAGAATTTACAAATTGGTATCAAACACAGAAAAAACAAACCATCATTTTGCAGATTTTTTTAGTTCTCCTTTCAATTTTATTAAAATTTCTTCCGATTGGTGAAGAATGGATGAGAAGAAATTACTGTTGAGTTATGGCTCTCTGTGCTCTGATGGCTTTGATTCACTTCAGTGCAGAAGCCATTATCGCTTTCTTCCTTCCAGAATTGAAGCTATTATGGCTGCTGGTTTTGTTTTGAGGTAGAAGCTTCTTCCTCCTATCTCTCTAATTTTGTCACTTTGTTGAGACCTGCATTACATACATATCATAAATATATAATTCTCATATATTTATATATTTAATATCAAAACTTTAATATTTATATACACATATCAAATTTTTTAAATTATAAAATAATGAATAATTATATATAAAATTAAAATATTATATATAAATAAAATAATAGATATAAATTTTTTTTTTATAGTAATAAATAGTATTTTGAAATTACATTAATTCTTATCAATCTTAAATATCTTATTATAATAAAATTCGTCAAGAATTATTATTATAATTTTACGATCTTAAAAATCTTTCAATTCTTATCTTATATCAAACTTAATAATATAAGATAAATGTCATTTTTAATGTATTCTTTTATTAAAATTAAATAATGAATTTGGATTTCATTGTCGATAATATAATTCAATTATTTATCTAAAATAATATCAAATCAAGAAGTCAGGATAAACTCATATCAATTTTTTTTATCAGGCGAGAAAGAATCTGGATTCAAGCATTTAAAGTAATTGATTCAATTTGTTAAGCTCGCAGTTTAATATGATAAAAAACTAAACGATAATAGTAAATTTGTAATTCGCGGATTCTTTCGATCTTGATAATAAATCTTTATTTCATCTAGCAATATATCGTTTTCACAAAATCGTCTTCTTGAATAAAATGTTTTGATCCCTCTATTTGTAGTCTTTGTTTTGACCTATACAAATTAGGCGTTTATAATATCTTGATCTTTTTAAAACTGATATTCATTTGTGATTCAATATATTCATGTTAAGCTAAAACATTAATCAAAAATTTTTATTTTTGTTTTTATTTAACCATTACAATTATATGAACATATAATAGATCAAATAAAATAAGTATATTTATTAATCAATGTGATCCAAAATTCGTTGAAGAGTTATTCAGCTTATATTATCTTGTAGTTCTCCAAAAGCTTTTTTAATTGAAATAAATTTCTCCTTTTGAACTTATAATATTTATCAAATTGATCGTTATTAAAATAAAATCTTATTCAAATCTTAATTTTGATGAAGTATGAATGTAATAATTTGATTATTTTCTTTCAATACTTTTAATCAATAAAAAAAAAAACTCAATATTCTTGAAATACTAAACCTTTGCTTTGAGATATCAATGCTTTTAGTCTAATAATTTAAGTGTTAGAGTTGTTTATAATATATCAAAAATTCAATTTTCTTATCATTGTATATAAATTTTTCTTTATTTAATTATTGAGATTCTTAAAAAGAACGCAAAATAACTTTTCGTTGATAATGTATTTGAAATTAAATAGCATTTAGTAATATCCCGAATTTAAAGATTAACTTATTATCGCGGCGTTTTGAAGTATTATCTTTCGTTATCGGTAGTGAAGTTAAAATTTGATTTTAATCTCGATTATCCATAAAAGTAATCCCGGCAAAAAGAAAATCTACAGATCATTGTGGTAATGTCGTGTTATCCAGCGATTTGATCAATGCTTATAAGAAAATCATGTGTTGATCTGATTCATTAAATTTAGCATTTTCTTAACGATATATGTGATTTTATTAACTTCATATGAACTTAATCTTTCTTTTTTCCAATTTTTTGCCTTATTAAACTCACAACTTGTATTATGCAAGATATAAAATAAACAATTATCTATCTTCAATCTCTTTATATTAACATTTTGGATTAAATATTATTTAGATTTGTGTTTGAATTAATCATGATTGGCTGTTTGAAGATATTTCTTCTTCTATGATCATTGGATTTTGAAATTTTTTTAATCGGATCTTCAAATCTTCTTGAATCTTTGCTTTGTTTTGATTTTTATTTACTTTTCAAATAATGATGTGAATAAACTTCATCTTGTTAATCTTCTTTTAAAATATATTTCGCCCAATTAAAAGATTAAAATCTTTGAAATCAAGATTTATGTAAAATGAAATCCTTTTGAACATATTTCAAAAAAAAACAAAATAAAGGACTTTATTTTAAAAAAAAATTCTCAAAATAAAGTATATTTTACTTAAAAAATAAATCGATAATTATTTTTTAATAAAGGCACAAATATTAGAAATATATCATAAATTCAAAAAAGCTTTTGGCATTAAATAAAAATATTCACATAATTTTGTGAAGGCCGTTGAAATAGACCGTTAAAGGATGTACACCAAATAGAAGTATTCTAATAGGTCTGCTTTTAGATGATGAATGCCTCTAATTCTACAAACATGAGATTTAAAATCATAATACAAGAATATACACACTGATAAGCAAGAATGAAGTTTCAAAATGAACTCAGCAAAACAACAATGGACATTCAATTACCAAAATATCAAGATGAATAAAGTTGATCATAATAGATTTGAAATGCAATAAAATTCTACTAAATATGCTCCAAACTCTACTGACAAAATCTACACTCATATAACTAAAACCCCACTAATCTTTAAAGATCAAATTTGTTTCAGAAATCAATAGAAAATTGTTTTTTTAATAATGAAATATCTCTGAAAACATAACAGAAAAATAGAAGTACTAAAACTACAAAGTTTCAACTTACATATAACCTAAACTAAAAACACTAAATGCTCCAGAAGTTTGTCAATTAATTCACCTGGAGGCTTTGACATCATCGTGAAGGTAGACATGGTTTCGGCAGTTGCAGCAGCTATAAAGCCGTGGACCAACCAATTCAGCCATCAACACTCCTACCTATGCCAATTTGGAAGATAAAGAACAAAAAAATCTCAAGCAAATAATAAGCAGAAAATACACCAATTAATCGAAAACCCAAATCCTAATTGCAGAATCCCACAAAGATTACAAAAATCAACAACAAAAAAAAGGAAACAGAATGCGAACAATATCATAAGCTAATATGTAGCAGAAGAAATTATCAAATAGTTCAAAGCCCAACAACTAATTGTAGAACCATCACAAAATTTTTTTTTAAAAAGGATCGAGACCTAACAAAGATTGAGAAAAGCGATCCTTTGCGCCTTCTTGTCGTCTCTCTCTCTCTCTCTCTCCTATCGACAACGAATCCAATTGCTTTTTCCCCAATTCCTCACAAGGATTCTTGCGGCCAATGCTGACGAAGAGGTTGGAGCGGAGAAGACCGGACTTGAGGGCGACAGAGTGGAGCTGCTCGCCGGGTGAAAGCTTAAAGGAGGAGGCGGCGGTTTGAAGTAGGAGATGGACGGGTCACGGGAGAAGAGCAGCGACCACCGAGTTTGTTTGGAAATAGTTTGTGTGGTGGGCCAGTGCACGTGCCCCAGTCTCTCAGTGCTCCTGTTTTTATACATAACATTTAAATCTTTAACATTATATAAAATATTAGAATTATTATATTTTAAAAATAATGTATTTTTCATGAATAGATGAAGTATTAGAAATATAAATACATAGGAATTGTGTCATATGTATGCAAATCTTCTTTTAAATAGTATTTTAAAAAAAATAATTTATTATATTTAAATTTAGTCAGAGAGGAAAATTAATTTTAAATTTCATTAATCTTCTCAAAATACTTTAAAAGATGATGATTTTATTTTCACACCCAAAATGAATAAAAAGTAAATCACTATTTTAAAAATATATTTTCTATTTACAAACTTATCAATATAGCTCTCAAAATAATTTTTGAGGGATTCAAAACCACCACTGTCAATGGAGAAAATAAAACCAACGTTTAAGAATTCAGTTCTAATTTCAATCTAATATAATAAAAAAAGTTGTCTTTATCGATATTGTTAAATTTTTTTATTAATTTTTTCATATAATTAATTATTTTATGCACTTTTAATTAATAAACATAATATAGCTTCAATTTTAAAGGAAAAAAAACTAAAATTTTAGGTTCGATAAGCAAGAATATATATATATATATCTGGCTTATATATGAAGAAGAAGAATTTTATTTGCTTACTCTGGAGAATGAGAATGGTGAAGCTCAAAGGAGCTTGCTGGTCCTTAGGGCTCCTCCCCTCTGATACGACGTCTGGCTCATTTTCTATTTGCCCAGGCTCCCTTCCACTCACCACCACCTTGTCTCCAGTGCCACCAAAATTATTTTGGGGCTTTTACATATAATATCATCCTATTTTTATATATTTATAAATTAATTATTTCCAACATCAAAATTTTAAATTGAAATTCAAATATTAAAATTCATAACAAAAACTCATATTTTCATTTTTGTAAAATTTTAATGATTTAATCATGTTCACAAATATATAAGTTTTATAATTAATTAAATAAATATTGATTAAATTATAAATATATATATTTTAAATGATTAATTTGTAAATATCCTAATTAATTTTCAATATTTATATTTTTATATATCTTAAAAATATAAATAGATTATTTTTTAGTTAAGATTTTTGAACCTTATTTCATTTGATTTCATTTGAGTTTTAATAATTTGGATCAAATTTACTTAAACTATCCAAAAAAGAAATAACTATTTTTCAATCAGCTTTGATAATTTCAGGTCATTTTTTGGCTGAAATTTAAAATCATGCATGAATAAGTTTTTAACCATTTTTTCATTCACATTTATGTTTCATTGAATCAAAATTATTAAATGTGGAATTGAGATATAGCTTCTGTATGAACTCTAATAATATAATACTATATGATTATAATATATAATCATAGTATATTAGCTATGAATAATTGTGTATTTATTGTATTTTGAAGTATACCTAAATGTTTTGTATTAATGTGCGTTAATATTATATATATAATAATATTAATCAATATCTGAAAGCATAGCATTATATTATTGAAGTTGTAGAGTTACCTCAAGACTCTCCACATAATAATCTACAAAGAATTCGTAGTTTTTTGTATTTACTTTATTTATGAAGTTTAAAATACTAGACAAAATATATTATTAAAATCCATCGATTAAATCTTTAAAATAATAATGAGATACTTTTACAAGAGTTTTATTTGAGTTTTGATGATTTCAATAACAGTGTTTATTAACAAATTTTGATAGTTTCATTGTTTTTAAATTTTGATAGTTGCTCTTACTATTTGGATTATTTTGACCTAATTTTAACAATTTCCAAAATCATCAAACGGAAGATGTTTACCAATTTCATGTTATCTACTAAAACCCCTTAGTTTCATTTTAGAATCAATTTCAGCGAGAATAAAAATCATGCATAAATCTTGCCATCAATTCCCTCAACCACTTGAAACAATCGAACTTGATTTAATTTAACATCAAACCTCAGAGAATCTCCCAGAGATTTGGCCAAGCTGATGATGACATCTTTAGGAATCCGAATCGATCAGTTCCCTCCTTCCCTTTCCCCTGATCACCGTCCATAAAATCGGGCTGAGGCGGGAGATTCAAAGGTTTGCTTTGGTGAAGAAGAAGAAGAAGTTTCCTGTGGGAGATGAAAAGGGTGAGGTGGCCGCATCCCAAAGGATCGTCAGAGTGGCGAGCTTTGGGATTTCCGCATGGAGGAGATTGAAGAACAAAGTCACGCTCTTTATAAAGCGGTCTTTAAAGTGGAAGTTTGGTTGTTTTTGAAAGTTTGGTGCAAATTACTAGATCTTCGGTGGGTCTTCTTTATGAATTTAAGTTTCTCGGTGGATTTTAATCTCGAAGACTTCATACAGATGATAGATGATTAAACACCTTGGCGTTGATTTTCATAAATTTTTTGAGTTCCTTATGTTGAATCTCGATCTAGGATAACGTCTTTTTGAGTACCTCGTCTACGATAGCTCAAAATCGTAGTTTTTTGAGGATCGTTAATTAGAATAAGCTTTAATAATGGCTTTGTTGAGCTTATCCTCAATGTTGATTGAATTCCACCATTTTAGTAAAATTATCTTTGAAGGACCATTGAAGGGTCCTTTCCAAGTATAACATTCTCAAATCCATGGGATTTTGGCGTGAAGAAATGAAGATTTTATCCTTGAATCATTTTTTTGGGATTAATAGCCCTCATTTTGGGGTAGCTTCCATCAGTCATTGAAGACTTCTTTGATTGGATGGAAGAATATTTAATTCTCCAAAATAGTTCCACCATCGAAGAACCATGCCGAAAGTTCTTTATTGATAATATCTTTGTTCATTATGAACATCCATGAATATCTTCGTTTGTCATTGAGAAGGAAGAAGGCCTTCATCTTGCATAGCACCAATAATTTCCAATTTTGTAGTAAATTAGTGGAGGATAAGATACATTTTTCTCTTGGAATAGTTAGACCCCATTCGCTTTGATGAAAGATCTTTTATAACATTTGCTATACAAAATTGTATGGTTATGATCGCAACATGATTAATCTCAATACACTTTTTGTATTAAGATTTTTCATAATTTTCTTTTGAGATTAGATTCAAATGGAAAGGATTGTTTCCAAATATCTTTCAAATAAGAATATTTATTTAATAATCGAGGGATTAATTTTAATAATATTCTATTTTATTTCTTTAGAGAAATAAGATTCTATCTAGCGACATCTCTTTTAGGGATGGTGTTGCGCTTTTAGAAGGTTCACCCTTTTCAAAGTTGAAGAGGAAGTACCATAAAGATAAGTTTATAATTGATCATGCCAATTGTTGAATTGGATCTTTTTGTTATTAGCGGCCATGGTAGCGACCTCCTAAAGAAGACGTCCTGGTTAGGGTAGTCATTCTTCCATGCGGTGATCCACCTAATCGTCCCAAGAATTCAGAATCGGAAGAGAATTTTCATTACCTTTAATGAATTCGATGTCAAAATCGAAGAAAGATGCGATTGATGTAAAATTTATTTTGAAACTAAATTTTTAACATCTTGATGATGTATTTGGAAATAGTCATATAAGAGAAAATCTATTAAGTAAATCATCTTGGAATTTTAAGATGCACTTAATCATAGAAAGTATTTCTTTTTTGATAATGAAATACTTTTGCTGAGTAGGATTCCATTTACCAGAAACAAAGTGAACTAATTCTTCTTTAGAATTCTTTCGCTACTTTAGGATACCTCCATAGCCCTTATCAGAGGCATCTATTTCAACAACTTTAAAACTAGTAGGGTCCGCAAGATTAAGACATGGAAGGTTTTGAACCCTTTCTTTAATTTTGCGTACTGCCATGGTATGAGTATCAGACCATGGTGAGGATTCTTTTAATCACAAAGTGAGATCTTTGGTAAGATTTTGATAGAAATCTACATAATTGAGAGCTCTAAGAACCGTTGTATGGTTTTATCTAAAATGATAAGAAATTTGTTAGCAAATTCAATACTTCTATTAATTGGTATAATAGAGCATTGGATATATTATGGCTAAAATCTTATTTCGGTTTGAACAATTTGATTTTTGCTCAAATAACTAATCCATTTTTTAAAATTAACCATTTAAATATTTTAGATGGTTGAATTCATCAATATTGTTTGAGAACACTAGAACATCATCAATATAGACTAAAATATATTTAAAATAATCTTTAAATATATTATTCATGATATGCTGAAATTCAAAAGGTGCATTTTTTAAACCAAAGGGCATTATGTTCCATTAATGTCCAACCAAATAATCTTTGTTTTATAGCGATGATTCTTTTATCGGATCGCCAATATCGATTTTAAATCAAATTTGGAAAATATTTTGCATTATGAAATCTATTTAATAAATCCCTTTTAGAATTGGATATGATCCATTTTAAAACTTTGTTTAGCGGCTTGTAATTAATTACAAGTGGATCTCTCTTTCCTTTTCCAAATTCATAACATAGAATGGTATCAAGGGAGTATGATTGTTTGAATTATTCATTTCTTTAATCTCTTCTTTGCATAAAGCAAGGTAGTGCTCGTTCATCTAACAAGGACAAGCCTTAGTGGGAATGTCTCGTTCATTGAAATTAGTTAGTTAAAGGTTGAGCGACTTTGAACTCTAGGATTTAGAGTATTTAAAACTCAAAATGAATTCTAAAAATTAGAGCAATAGTTTTGAACAGGAAATCATAACCATAAAAGTAAATGTAATTTTAGAGCTTCAAAAGATTTATATCGAGAAAGAGATAAACTCAGGAAAGGTGTTGAAATAGGCGGCGTGACATAGGCTAGTCTCTACAACACTCATTAGGGATTGAGCCCAGTGAAGGCATCAGCCATCTCTTAGGCTTGCTAAAATAGAAGCATTAAGACCTTTAAGGGTTAAAGGTTTGAATGCTATCTATATCATCCATATATGAATATATTTAAAATCTTGCATATATTTATGCAGATCTTCAAACATTAGTAGATAAATGGTTTAATCCATTTGATCTATGTAATGGTTTTCTACATTTTCAAGATTTTCCTTAAAATCAAAGTTCCAAATTGATAAATGATAGTTTTATCAATCTTGGGGAGACCATCTATTTAGGTCTTCTTCATTCAAGGGAACTCTACATTTCAAAGTTCTTGATTAAATTATTATTTCTCCCAATCGTTAGATTAGAAGTTAAAGAAGTAGAAGCCATATAACCAAAAGGGAAGGAGAGATGATGCGGGGAGAATTTGGAACGATGCGATGTTTGATTCCAACCTCATCGATCCATTCTAGGGTTTCTATCCGAAACCTCTAGAAGTCTTCGGATGGTTCACACTTGAACCATCGTGAGTTCACCTAAATAAAATCATATCATCATCAGTGAGAGAAAATCAATCTCACTCCATGAAATGAACTTTAGTCTTAATGAGCTACACTGTGGGTTCTAAGACTAGAGAGGTTGTTCGAAGAATACTTCCAACCAAAGTATGATAATTTTGTACTTGGTATAAGTTTTACTTCTCAAGACCACCATTTGCGACGAAGATGGGATAAATCCATAGGAGGAATGAACAAATTACTAGTTTATCCAAAGCATGGTGAAATACACAAAAAAATCTTTGCATCCTTCCTCCCGATTTACCCCATCATGGCTCACGATGCAGGACTTAAACCGATATTGGGTAAATCTCATTGCATGAGGCTTGAAAGGGTTGTAAGTCCTATTTTGTTGATTATGCGGAAGATAATTCTCAATGGAGGTTTATACTTAGTTTATTTTATCCTTATGTGGTGATTTATTTCAAATTCTCGCATCATCTTCTCTCTCCCCTTTTCCCCATTTTTGGTAATATGTCTTACAGTAACTTCAATCTAATAGTGATAATAATTTAATCAAGATGAGTTCCCTTGAGAAGACCTAAATAGATGGTCTCCAAAATTGATAAAATATCATTTATCAATTTGAAACTACTGATGGCGATGTTGATTGATTCAACCCTCAGATCCATTACACTTCTAGGGTTTCTATCCCCTAAAACCTCAAAGTCATCGGATGGTTCACACTCACGAACCATGGTGCCCTCTAAATAAAAATTATATCATCATCCGGAGAGAAAATCAATCTCCCACTCCATAAATGAACTTTAGTCTTAATGAGCTACCAATAGGTTCTAAGACTAGAGGTTGTTCAAGGAATACTTTCAACCAAAGTATGATAATTTTTTTGTACTTGGTATAGAAGTTTTACTTCTCAGACCAACATCTCAAAATAAATGATTTATATTTTGAGAAAATGAGAGAAATAGTCAAGCCAAAAATAACTATTTCTTTTCGTATAATTTCTTTATTACTATGCTCAATCACTCAAGTTGTTATTTTAACTACCAAAAAATGGCAAATGAGCAAGGAAAAATAATTGAAGCATCTTATCCTCCATCAATTATAAAATGGTGGATGATAAACCTTTAGAATTCCTTGAAAAATAAGTTTTGATCCACAAATTCTAAAGAATTTATTCGTAATTAAACAACTTAATTATAGTAATAGTATACTTCAAATAATCATCATCTTTTTAGCCTAGAATCTAAAATCGATCGGATGCTTAAACAAAGGTTTCTAGAAAAGAAAAACTTAGAGAAAGCTTCTACTAGTATAAACTCATTTGTTAAACCTTTTATCCAACGACCTGGCTCTTAAGTTAGGACCCTCTTCGAAGGCATTAATTTGATTCTAAATTTAAGTGAAAAATGTAGGAGCTCTTGAAGATATCGGTTAATGGATAAAGATTCAAATGAATCTCCTCAAAAAATCGATCAATCAATATTGAAAAGTTCAAAACCTTTTTCAAGAATTACAAGATCCTCATCCTCCTTTTGATATCCAAAACTTTCTTATCCCAAGAAAAATTTGGAAAAATATTATTATAAAACCAACACCTCGATTTATTATTTAAGGAAGATACTCATTGTAGGAAATTCTATGATGGAGATTCTTTATATGAATGGAATATTGATGGACTTTCTGAACATCAAATCATTCATACCCTTCATCGAATGCTTATGTTTGCTACTGCTGTTCAATCTAGACATCAAGCAAAACCACATATTGTCGCTCAAGCCATCATTTCAGGATTCTCTAGAACTCTGAAAGGATGGTGGGATAATTTCTCATTCCTCAAGGGAAGACCTCTTTGCAAAATTGACTTAAGTAGGATCTTCCAAAAGTACGGAAAACTAATGAAAATTTGGTCTATAATCTCCAAACAATTATAGATCATTTTGGATCCATTGGAGATCAAGAGAAAAACTCTCCTTACTCCAAAAATTAAGATGTCCATCCTTAACCCATTTTGATGGTACAAGGATAATATATTTCTAGTGCATCATGAGGATCCTTTCCATTTGAATCTAATCTCAATGAAAAATCTTAATCAATTAAAGTGTATTGAGATTATCATGTTTTTCGATGCTTCTAGGTTTAGATAGAAATCTTAGGAAGTGTAATGGATCGAGGTTGAATCGAACTTCTACATGATCATGAGTTCCAAATTGATAAATGATAGTTTATCAATTTTGGGAGAAGAATCTCTTTAGGTCTTCTTCTTTCAGAACTCATTTGAGTTCTTGATTAAATTATTTTCTCTAATCATTAGATTAAGTTACAAAAAAAGTTTTAAAATGGGAAAAGGGAGAGGAAGATGATGGGGTAAATCCACAGGGGAAGGGAAGATTTTTTGTTACATTTCATGCTTTGGATGAACGACTTTGTTCATTCCTCCCATGGCTTTATCCATCTTCATCAAAATGGCCATCCCTTTGCGTGATGCTTGATAGGGTGATAAGTCTATTTTTTGATTTGGGATAATTCTCAGAGGTTTATATTCCGTCTTCATGCAAATGGCTAAATCCACAGAGGCATGAAAGGTTGTAAGTCCTATTCTTGTTGTTGCAGGAAGATAATTCTCTAATGGAGGTTTATACTTAGTTTGTTTATCCTTATGTGTGATTTGTTTCAAACTCTCCCCATCATCTTCCTCTCTCCCTTTTCCCCTTTTATATGGCTTCTACTTCTTGAAGTAACTTAATCTAATGATTAGAAATAATAATTTAATTAAGAACTCTAAAATGAGTTCCCTTGAATGAAGAAGACCTAAATAGATGGTCTCTCCCAAAATTGATAAAACTATCATTTATCAATTTTAACTTTTAATTTTAAGGAAAATCTTTAAAAATTGTAGAACAAACCATTACTGTAGATCAAATGGATAAAACTATTTATCTACTAATGTTTGAAGATCTACATAAATATATGCAAGATTTTAAATATATTCATATAGGGATGATCTGAGATAGCATTCAAATCTTTAACCCTTAAAGTCTAATGCTTATTTTAGCAAATAGAGATGAGATGCCTTCGGCTGTTAATGAGTGTTGTAGAGATTCTATGTCTTGTTTATTTCAACCTTTTCCAATCTAAGTTTATCTTTTTCTCGATATAAAGCTTTTGAAGCTTTAAAATTACATTTATAGCTTTATGGTTATGATTTTCTCCCAGGTTCTGAAACTATTGCTTTAATTTTCAAATTTCATTTTGAGTTTTAAATACTAAATCTAAATTGGAAAGATTTACACCAACTCAAAACAAATCTATTAGCATCCCATATTGCTACTAGCAGAGTGATTAAATGGAATGAGATGGTATTTCCAGAATCATGGACTATACCATATGCGGTCGCACCAAGACCTTCCATTAATCAAGATGTTGATCGAATAATTTAAACAGCTGATGGCAATGTTGAAGTCAGATTCAACCCTCGTGATCACACTTCCTGTTTCTATCCCTTAAAATCGAGAATCAGATGGATGGTTCACACTCACGAACCATCTGAGGCCATAAATAAAATCATATTAATCTTGAGAAAATCAATCTCCCACTCCATCAAAATGAACTTTAGTCTTAATGAGCTACACAATGTTCTAAGACTAGAGGTTGGAAGGAATATTTAACCAAAAATGATAATTTTCATACTTGGTATAGAAGTTTACTTCTCAAGACCAACATCTCAAAATAAATGATCTATATTTTGAGAAAATGAGAGAGAAAGAAATAGTCCAAAGATTCCTTTGCATGATTTTGCTATTACTCTTTTCAAGTTGTTATTTTACTACCAAAAAAATGGCAAATAAGCAAAAAAATAATTGAAGCATCTTATCCTCCATTGTAAAATGGTGGATGATAAACCTTTAAATTAGCGCTTGAAAAAATAAGTTGATCCACAAATTAAGAATTTATTAAACAACTTAATTATAGTAATAGTATACTTCAAATAATCCTTGATCATCTTTTTAGCCTAGTCAAAATCGATCGGATGCTTAAACAAAGGTTTTAGCAAATTAGCAAAGTTTCAAAAAAAGCTTATACTAGTATCCTTCCCGAGAATAACATTCCAACTCCAGATCCATGGAATCTGGCAGTCTGTGAAGAAATGAGCAAGAGACTCTAGGCTAAAAAGATGATCAATGATTATTTGAAGTATACTATTACTATAATTAAGTTGTATTTATTAATAAATCTTTTGAATTTGTCTTTCTTCAAAAGGTTTATCATCCACCATTTTTAGATGCTATGTTATTTTCATACTTTGAAGCAGTTGAGCATAAAATATATAAAACCATGCTTGAAAGAATAGTTGCTTTGGCTATTTCTTCTCTCATTTCATCACCATCATAAATGAAATGAATTTATAAGTGCATGGTAGGCTACAAGAAATATTTATTTCTTTCTTTCTCTCATCAAAATATAAATCATTTATTTTGAGATGTTGGTCAAAGTAAAACTTCCAAGTAAAATTACTTCTGGTTGGAAGTATTCCTTGAACAATCTCTAATCTTAGAACCTATTTAAGTGTTTCATATTATTTGAGAACACAACAATCAATATTATAAAAGGAAAGAGAGACGACTAATTAATTACAGCAAAAACAAAGTTTTAAAATGGATGATATCATTCTAATAAAAGGGATTTATTAAATAGATTGCATAATGCAAAAATATTTTCCAAATTTGATTTAAAATGGGATATTGGATCCAGAATAAGAAATCCTATAAACAACATTTACGGTGCCCTTTGGACATTACGAATGGAACGTAATGCCCTTTTGGTTTAAAAAATGCACCTTTTGAATTTCAAAGATATCATGAATAATATATTTAAAGATTATTTTAAATATATTTTAGTCTATATTGATGATGTTGTGTTCTCAAAAATATTGACGAACACTTCAACCATCTAAAAAACATTTAAATGGTTAATTTTAAAAATATATTAGTTATTTGAGCCAAAAAATTAAATTATTTCAAACTAAAATAAGATTTTTAGGAATATATATCCAATTCTATTATACCAATTAATAAAGTATTAAATTTGCTAACAAATTTCGATATCATTTTAGATAATTCTTTGGTTTAAAAAAATGCACCTTGAATTTCGATATCATGAATAATATATTTAAAGATTATTTTAAATATTATATGATATTCTCAAATAATATTGATGAACACTTCCATCATAAAATTGAAACACTTCGTTCTTACTTGTCATAAGTACTTTAAGCTTTAATAAATAAGTATATATCCATGGAAGGGGAAAAGGGAGGGAAGGAAGAAATTGTTGTATTTCACCATGCTTTGGATAAATACTTTGTTCATTCCTCCCATGGTTTTATCCGTCTTCCCATAAATGGCCATGCTTGTGTGATGCTTGATAAGGTGATAAGTCCTGTTTATTTGTCTGGGATAATTCTATTTTATATTCCGTCATCATAAATGGCCATAAATCCATTCGTGAGGATTGAAAGGGTTGTAAGTCTATTTTTTGTCAGGAAGATAATTCTAATGGAGGTTTATACTTAGTTTTTTATCCTTATGTGGTGATTTGTTCAAATTCTCTCGCATCACCTCTCTACCTTTTCCCCATTTTTTGGTAATATGGCTACTTCTTTTGAGTAACTTCAAATCTGATTAGGAGAAATAATAATTTAATCAAGAACTCTGAAATAGGGTTCCCCTTGAAAGAAGAAGACCTAAATAGATGGTCTCTCCCAAAATTGATAAAACTATCATTTATCAATTTGGAACTACAGCTGATGGCGATGTTGAAGTTTGATTCAACCCTCGTCGATCCATTACACTTCCTAGGGTTTCTATCCCTTCTGAAACCTCAGAGAAGTCTAGATCGGATGGTTTACTCACGAACCATTCGAGGCCTTTTAAATAAAATCATATTATCATCATGAGAGAAAATCAATCTCACTCCATGAAATGAACTTTAGTCTTAATGAGCTACAATAGGTTCTAAGACTAGAAGGTTGTTACGAAGGAATACAACCAAAGTACGATAATTTTTGTACTTGGTATAGAAGTTTTACTTCTCAAGACCAACGTCTCGAAATAAATGATTTATATTTTGAGAAAATGAGAGAAAGAAATAGTCAAGCAAAAGTAATTATTCCTTTTGTAGCATGGTTTTCGATTCTTATATGCTCAGTTCTTTTTTAACTACCAAAAAATGGCAAAAGCAAGAAAAAAAATTGAAGCATCTTATCCTCCATTGTTGTAAAATGGTGGATGATAAACCTTTAGAATTAGCCTTCAAAAAAAAAAGTTTGATCCACAAATTCTAAAAGAATTTATTCTTGTAATTAAACAACTTAATTATAGTAATAGTATACTTCAAATAATCCGATCATCTTTTTTAACCTAGAGTCTAAAATCAATCATGCTTAAACAAAGTTTTCTAGCCACGAACTAACAAAGCTTGAGAAAGCTTCTACTAGTATAAACCCATTTGTGAAACCTTTTATCCAACCTCTAGCGGCTCTAAGTTAGACTCTTGAAGACATTCAATTTGATTCTAAATTTAAGTGAAAAGTATGTAGGAGCTCTTGAAGATATCGTCTTAATGGATGAAGATTCAAATGAATTCTCAAGCGTCTTGATCAATCAAGAAATATTGAAAAGTTCAAAACCTTTTTCAAGAATTACAAGTTCTCATCCTCCTTGATATCCAAAACTTTCTTATCCAATGAAATATTTGGGAAAACATTATTATAAAAAACCCACTCCTCTTGATTTATTATTTGGGGAAGATACTCATTTCATAGGAAATTCCTATGATGGAGATTTTTTATATGAATGGAATATTGATGGACTTTTAAACATCAAATCATTCATACCCTTCATCAATGCTTATGTTTTCTTGCTTCAATCTAGACATCAAGCAAAACCACATATTATCGTTCAGCCATCATTTAGATTCTCAACTCACGAAAGGATGGTGGGATAATTTTCTCACTATTCCTCAAAGGAAGACCTCCTTGAGAATTGACTTAAGTACTGGACCTTCCAAAAGAACAACAAAAATAATGAAAATTCAATCTATAATCTTCTTCAAACAATTATAGATCATTTTCGGATCCATTGGAGATCAAGGAAAAAACTCACTCCTTACTCCAAAATTAAGATGTCCATCCTTAACCCATTTTGATGGTACAAGGATATATTTCTAGCGTCACACTTTATGATAATAGCCTTTTAGAAGCAAAAATTCATTGAAGGCCTTCCCAATCTATTTGCTGAAAAGGTTAAGGTTTCTCTTCACCTCTATGATGGAACCATCCCATATGAAACTCTTACATATGGAAACCTTATTTCTACATGTATTAAAATCGGATTAGCTATATGCTCTGATCTTAAATTAAAAGATCAAATGAAAAGAGAACGTCTACTTGGCGCAAACTTGGCAAATTTGAATAATTTAACTGTGTTCCTCAGGTACGTCCTTTATTTTCCAAAAATAGGGGAAAAACACGAAAGACTATTTTTCCTAAACATGAAAAATCACATCATAAAAAATGTGATAAATTCACGCACAAACACAAGCACTCCCCGGTTCTAAAACCAAAGAGACAAGAGAAATAAAATGTTATAAATGTATTCTGAGTCATTACTAACAAATGCCGTCAAGAAGAAGTTAAATGAACTTTAGATTGACGAAGGGTTAAATAAACCACGATGAAAATTCTACATCCCACATCTCTTAAAGAGAATCAGAAGAAGAAGAACATATTTCATCTTCAATTCTAATTAAATCACAGGGAAATGTTATAAGATATATTTTGTTACATTTCACCATGCTTTAGTATAAGTTGAAGATGATTCAACTCGTGCTAAAATTATCGATCTTCTTAATGATAAGAAGAAAGATAAACCAAAAAAATTTAATTACAAGCCTCCTATATACTCCTTATCGAAGTATTTAAGAAAAATTTGAGGCAAGTTCATCATCTTCTAATTGACTTCTTTAGCGAGCTAAATAAAGAAACTAAAATTAGAAGTTCAACAAATTAAAGCTCAAGAGCAAATGAATGGTATAATGGATCTTGAAATTCAAAGATGCCCAATTCATTTGAAAATATAGAAATTCTAATCAAGAACCATTTCTTACAAAATATTCAAAGGCAATATACCGAAATGGTATATTTTCAAAATTAATTATAAATAAAGAATTTATTTTACCAAATTTAAGCTTTAGTTGATGGGCGATTTAAATTATACAAGAAGGAATAATTCCTTCTAAATATTTTGAAAAAACTAAGCGGTTAAAGGCGAGCCAACGGTGAGTCTTTACAAATTAAGTATAAATTTTCATCACGTGGTGTGTCAAGATGATATTTGTATTCAAATACCTTTTATTTTAGTCAAACATTTAACACAACACATTATTTTGGGAACTCCTTTTCATCTTAAAATAATGCCTATCACTAGAATTGATGATACTGGAATTCAATGTTTTCTTTGGGATAAAGAAATCACATTCTGTTTCATCACCAATCCTAAAGAAATTATCATAAATGAAATGAATAGGCTTAATAATAAGTCTATGCATATAAATTATTTACAAGAAGAAATTGCTAGTTTAACTTTTAAACAACAAATTTCTTCCCCAAAATTCAAAGAAAAAATTCAAAATTACCACCTAACATTCCAAAAGGAAGTTTGTGGTTACAACCTAATTGCTTTCTGGGGAAAGAAAGAATCATGTAGTAGATCTCCTATACATTAATAATTTCAATGAACAGGGCATTCCCACTAAAGCTTGTCCTTGTCAGATGAACGAGCACTACCCTGCTTTATGCAAAGACAAGATTGTTGATTTATTAAAGAAAGGAATAATTCAATAATCCTACTCCCCTTGAGTACGCATTCTATGTTATGAATTCAGAAAAGGAAAGAGAAGACCGACTTGTAATTAATTACAAGCTAAACAAAGTTTTAAAATGGATCGATATCCAATTCTAATAAAAGGATTTATTAAATAGATTGCATAATGCAAAAATATTTTCCAAATTTGATTTAAAATCGATATTGGCGATCCATAAAAGAATTTGATCTATAAATAGCATTTACGGTGCCCTTCGGACATTACTAATGGAAAGTAATGCCCTTTGGTTTAAAAAATGCACCTTCTGAATTTCAGCATATCATGAATGACATATTTAAAGATTATTTTAAATATATTTTAGTCTATATTGATGATGTGTTCTCAAACAATATTGATGAACACTTCAACCATCTAAAACATTTAAATGGTTAATTTTAAAAATGGATTAGTTATTTTGAGCCAAAAATCAAATTATTTCAAACCTAAATAAGATTTTAGGTTAATATATCCAATGCTTCTATTATACCAATTAATAGAAGTATTGAATTTGCTAACAAATTTCTTGATATCATTTTAGATAAAACCAGCTGCAGTTCTTAGAGCTCAATTATCTAATTTCTATCAAAATCTAAAGATGCGACTCTTGACAGATTAAAAGAATCCCCACCATGGTCTGATACTCATACCATGGCAAGAAAAATTAAAGAAAGGGTTCAAAACCTTCCTGTCTTAATCTTGCGGACCCTACTAGTTTCAAAATTGTTAAAACAGATGCCTCTGATAAGGGCTATGGAGGTATCTAAAGTAAAAAAGAATTCTAAAGAAGAATTAGTTGCTTTGTTTCGGTAAATGGAATTACTCAAAGAAAAGTATTCCATTATCAAAAAAGAAATGCGGATTAAGTGCATCTCAAAATTTCAAGATGATTTACTTAATGATTTTTTCCTTCATTGATCTTCACCAAATACATCATTGAACAAGATGTCAAAAATTTAGTTTCAAAATAATTTTTGCATCATGGCAATCGACTCTCGTTTCGATTTGACATCAATTCATTAAAGGTAATGAAAATTCTCTTCCGATTTTCGACCCGTGAATTCTGTGGATGATCGTGGGTGGATCACCACATGGAAGAATGACTACCCTAACCGAGAGTCTTTCTTTTCATGGAGGTCACATGGCCGCTAATGGCAAAAGATCCGTCAATTCAACAAATTGGCATGATCAATTTGCAAACTTATCTTTATGGTACTTCCTCTTCAACTAAAAGGTGAACCCTCTAAAACAACACCATCCCTAAAAGATGTCGTTTAAGAACCTTTTATTTCTCTAAAGAAATAAAATAATATTATTAAATTAATCTCGATTATTCAATAAATAATATGTGGGCCTTATTTGAAAGATATTTGGGAAACAATCCTTTCCCATTTGAATCTAATCTATCAAGAAAAAATTATGAAAAAATCTTAATATAATTAAAGTGTATTGAGATTAATCATGTTCGTGATCAGACAAACCATACAATTTTGTATAGCAAATGCGTTATACAAAAGATCTTTCATCAAAGCAAATGGGGTCTAACTCCATTCTAAGAGAAAAATGTATTCTTATCCTCCAGTAATTTACAGTACAAAATTGGCATAAATTATTGGTGCTATGTGTAAGCTATGATGAAGGCCTTCTTCCTTCTCAATGATAAACGAAGGCATTCATGGATGTTCATAATGAACAAAGATATTATCAACAAAGAACTTCCAAAGATGGTTCTTCGATGGTGAACTATTTTGAGCGAAAATATTTTCCAAATCCAATCAAAGAAGTCTTCAATGACGGATGGAAGTACCCCAAAATGAGGGCTATTAATCCAAAATGATTCAAGAACAAAATCTTGCTCATTTCTTTGACCGCCAAATCCATGGATTTGAGCTAGAACGTTATACTTGGAAAGGACCCTTCAATCTTGGTCCTTCAAAGACAATTTTTACTAAAATGGTGGAATTCAATCAACATTGAGGATAAGCTCAAGCAAATTAAAGCCATTATTAAAGCTTATTATGAATTAATGATCCCTCAAAAAAATTACAAATTTTGATCGTAGATGAGATACTACAAAGCATCAAAAGATGTTATCCTCATGAGACCGAGATTCAACATAAGGAACGCCTCAAAAAATCTAAAATCAACTCGCCAAGGTGTTTAATCACCCCATCTATATCTGGATAATGGCAGTCTTCCGATACATCATGTGGAATCCAGAGAAACTTAAATTCATAAAGCAGACCCACCAGAAGAAATAATTGCTACTTTCCAAAAGTAGCCGCTTATCTTCACCAACAAGGAACCTACTTTACATAAAGTGGGTCCCACCAAAAGAAATAATTGCTACTTTCCAAAAGTAGCCATCTTATAATATTATGTACCTTCGCTTAGCCTCTAAGCAGTATCTTTTATTTAATAGTAGCTTTGCTTAATAGCAAAGTTTCTATTTAATAATATATCGTTGTAACTCTAAGCAAGCTTTCTCTTTGTTTAATAATTGTACCTTTGCTTAAGCAAAGTCTCTCATCCACCTCTATATATGAGGCTCAAGTATTATGTGTGCTGCTCGCTTTTCCTTCTCCTCTTCTTTCTATTCTCCTCTGTTTCTCCTTGTCTTCCCCGCTTCTCAGCCATCGTAAGTTATTTTTTAAGTTTTAATAAATAAGTGTTTTATATATCGGTATAAGTCTTATCGATATGAGTAAAGGGGAGAAGGATGTTAGATTTTACATATCACCATGCTTTGATGAACCAAGATTGTTCATTCCTCCCATGGCTTTATCCCATCTTCAAAATGGACATCCTTGTATGATGCTTGATAGGGTGATAATTTTATTTTTTGTTGACTCTGGATAATTTTGGTAGAGGTTTATATTCTCTTTTGCAAATGACCATAAATCCTTAGCTGAGCGAATTGTAAGTCCTATTTTTGTTGAAGATAATTTCTAATGGAGGTTTATACTTAGTTGTTTTATCCTTATGTGAATTTGTTTCAAACTATTATCTTCCTCTCTCCTCTTCCCCTTTGGTTATATGGCTTCTACTTCTAAGTAACTTCAATCTAATGATTAGAGAAATAATAATTTAATCAAGAACTCTGAAATGGCAGAGTTCTCCTTGAATGAAAGACCTAAATAGATGGTCTCCCCCATTGATAAAACTATCATCAATTTGGAACTTTGATTTTAATGGAAAATCTTCAAATGAAAATCAGAACAAAACCATTATTAGATCAAATGGATAAAACCATTTATCTACTAATTTGAAGATCTGCATAAATATATACAAGATTTTAAATATATTCATATAATACAGATAGCATTCAAACCTTTAACCCTTAAAGGTCTAAATGCTATTTTAGAAGCTGAGAGATGATGCCTTCACTTCAAAATGAGTGTTGTAGACTATGCACAAGCCATGTATTTAACACCTTTCCCAACTGAAGTTTATCTCTTTCATATAAATCTTTTGAAGCTATAAAATTACCTTATACTTTATGGTTGATTTCTTCCCTTCAAACTATTGCTCTAATTTTTAGAATTCATTTTGAGTTTTAAATACTCTAAATCCTAGAGTTCAAAAAAAGTCGCTCAAATTCAACTAACTACTCATTGAAAAAATTTAGCATCCCATATTACTACAAAAAGAGTGATTAAATGGAATGAGGTATTTCCGACTCATGGACTATATCATCTGTGGTCGCACCAAGACCTTCCATTAATCAAGATGTAGATTAGATAATTCAAATAGCTGATGGAGATGTTGAAGTCAGATTCAGCCCTCATCGATCCATCATACTTCCTAGGGTTTCTATCCCATCTAAAACCTCAGAGAAGTCTAGATCGGATGGTTCACACACTCAACCATGCGAGGCCCTTCCTAAATAAAAATCATATCTATCATCAGAGAAAATCAATCTCCCACTCCATCCGAAATGAACTTTAGTCTTAATGAGCTAGGTTCTAAGACTAGAGGTTGTTCAAGGAATACTTCCAACCAAAGTACGATAATTTTGTATTTATAGATAAGTTTTACTTCCCCAACATCTCGAAATAAATGATTTATATTTCGAGAAAATGAGAGAAAGAAATAGTCAAGCCAAAGCAACTATTTCTTTCGTAGCATGGTTTTGCAGTTACTATGCTCAATCTGCTCAAGTTGTTATTTTAACTACCAAAAATGGCAAACAGAAAGGAAAAATAATTGAAGCATCTTATCCTCCATCAGTTGTAAAAATGGTGGATGATAAACCTTTAGAATTAGCAGCCTTTGGAAAAATAAGTTCGATCCACAAAATTCTAAAGAATTTATTATTGTAATTAAACAACTTAATTATAGTAATAGTATACTTCAAATAATCACTGATCATCTTTTTTAAGAGAAAAATCAATCGATGCTTAAACAAAAGGTTTTAGCCCAAACTAGCAAAGCTAAAAGCTTCTACTAGTATAAACCCATTTGTAAACCTTTTATTCAACCACCTCCTAAATTGGCTCTTAAGTTAGACTCTCAAGACATTCAATTTGATTCTAAAGTGAAAAGTATGTGAGTTTGAAGATATCAGTCAATCAGATGAAGATTTAAATGAATCCTTAATCAAAACTGATATTGATCAATCAAGTAATATTGAAAAAGTTCAAAACCTTTTTCAAGAATTACAAGATCCTCATCCTCCTCTTGATATCTGAAAACTTTCTTATCCAAAGAAAAATTTGGAAAACATTATTATAAAAAACTCACCTCCGATTTATTATTTGAGAAGATACTCATTTCATAGAAATTCTATGATGGAGATTCTTTATATGAATGGAATATTGATGGACTTTCAACATCAAATCATTCATACCCTTCATCAAATGCTTATGTTGTTACCGCTGCTCAATCTGACATCAAGCAAAACCATATATGTTGTCAACCATCATTTTAGGATTCTGTAGAACTCTGAAAGGATGGTGGGATAATTTACTCACTGTTCCTCAAAGGGAAGACGTCCTTAGTGAAATTGACTTAAGTACTAAGGATCTTCCAAAAGAACAACAAAAACCTAATGAAAATTTGGTCTATAATCTTCTTTAAACAATTATAGATCATTTTGTGATCCATTAGATCAAGGAGAAAACTCACTCTTACTCCAAAAATTAAGATGTCCATCCTTAACCCATTTTCGATGGTACAAGGATATATTTTTAGCACGCGTCATGACACTTTATGATGCCAATAGCCTTCACTGGAAGCAAAAATTCATTGAAGGCCTTCCCAATCTATTTCTGGGTTAAGGTTTGCTTACGATGGAACCATCCCATATGAAACCCTAACATATGGAAACCTTATTTCTGCATGTTTTAAAACTGGATTAGCTATATGATCTGATCTTAAATTAAAAGATCAAATAAAAAGAGATTGTCTACTTGAGAAGACTTAAAATGAACAATAATGTGATCTCGTGCACGCCCTTTATTTTCCAAAAAAGAGAAAAACATGAAAGACTATTTTCCTAAATGAAAAAAATCACGTCATAAAAAATGTGATAAATTCATGCACAACACAAGAACTCCCCTCTGTTCTAAAACCAAAGAGAGAGAGATAGAAGGATGTTAGAGATTTTTATTGTAATAGTTAAACTAGCAATTTCTTCTTGTAATAATTTATATGCATAGACTTATTATTAAGCCTATTCATTTCATTTATGATAATTTCTTTAGGATTGGTGATAAATGGAATGTGATTTCTTTATCCCAAAGAAAACACTAAATTCCTATCATCAATTCTAGATGCATTATTTTAAGAAGAAAAGAGTTCCCAAAATAATGTGTTGTGTCAAATTTTGACTAAAATAAAAGGCATTTGAATACAAATATCATCTTGACAATCCACGATGATAATTTATACTTAATTTATAAAGATTCAAGTCATGCCTTTAATGTTTATTTTTTCAAAATATTTAGAAGGAA
This sequence comes from Cymbidium sinense, assembly GCA_021442155.1. Taxonomy (NCBI): domain Eukaryota; kingdom Viridiplantae; phylum Streptophyta; class Magnoliopsida; order Asparagales; family Orchidaceae; genus Cymbidium; species Cymbidium sinense. The sequence continues at coordinate 149,452,308 of CM038223.1, read as the reverse complement.
TTATTCCTTCTTGTATACAATTTAAATGCCCGCCATCAACTAGAGCTTAAATTTGGTAAAATAAATTTTTATTTATAATTAATTTAATGGAAATATATCATTTCTGGTATATTTCCTTTACATATTTTGTAAGAAACGTTCTTGATTAGAATGCTTCTATATTTTCAAATGAATTGATCTTCAATTAATTTCAAGATCCATTGACAACCATTCATTTGCTCTGCTCGTTTAATTTGAATTTCTAATTTTAGTTTCTTTAATTCGCTTTTAGCTCACAAAGAAGTAATTAGAAGATGATGAACTTGCCTCGATTTTTTTCTTAAATACTAAAGAAGTATATGGAGGCTTGTAATTAAATTTTCTAAGACTTAAACCACGATATATAAAACACTTATTTATTAAAACTTAAAATAACTTACACGATGGCAGATGTGAAGTTGGAAGACCAAAGGAGAGTACAAGAGGAAAAATAAGAGAAGAGAGAAGGGAAAACCGAGCAATCGAGCTGAGCACTCATAATAATACGCAGAGCCTCCTTATATAGAGTTACAGAGAGACTTTGCTGAAGCAAAGGTACAATTATTAAACAAAGAGAAACGTTGCTTAGAAGTTAAGCAACAATATAATTATTAAATAGAAACTTTGTTAAGCAAAGCTACTATTATTAAATAAAAAAATACTTTGCTTAGAGGCTAAGCAAAGGTACAAAATATTATAAGATGGCTACTTTTGGAAAGTAGCAATTATTTCTTTTGGTGGGACCCACTTTATGTAAAGTAGGTTCCTTGCCGGTGAAGATAAGCCTACTTTGGAAAGTAGTATTATTTCTTCCGGTGGGTCCGCTTTATGAATTTAAGTTTCTCATGGATTCCACTCGACGCCGAAGACTCACAATCGTCATATATAGATAGTGATTAAACACCTCGAGTTGATTTCATAGATTTTTTTGAGACGTTCCTTATATTGAATCTTGGTCTCATGAGGATAACATCTGATGCTTTAGTAGATATAGTTTTGAGGATCAAAATCTAATGCTTTAATAATGGCTTTAATTTTTCTTGAGCTTATCCTCAATGTTGATTGAATTCCACCATTTTAGTAAAATTATCTTTGAAGGACCTTGATTGAAGGGGTCCTTTCCAAGTATAACGTTCAGCCCAAATCCATTTGGGTCATGAAGAAATGAGCAAGATTTTGTCCTCAATCATTGGGATTAATAGCCCTCATTTTGGGGGCAGCTTCCATCCAGTCATTGAAGACTTCTTTGATTGATCCGGAAGAATATTTAATTCGCTCCAAAATAGTTCACCATCAAGAACCATGCAAGTTCTTTGTTGATAATATATTTGTTCATTATGAACATCCATGAAGGCCTTTTGTCATTGAGAAGGAAGAAGGCCTTCATCATAGTTTTGCCACATTACATATGAAAAATTTAAATTAATTTATGGAGATAAATTAAATTTTGACAATTCGTAATAATTAATCAGGACCCTTACGTCCTTATCTAAACACAAGGAAAAGCACAAATACTATTTTTCCTAAATATGAAAAATCACGCCATAAAAAATGTGACAAATTCACGACAAACACTACTCTCGTCCCTCGGTTCTAAACCAAAGACAAGAGAAATAAAATATTACAAATGTGGTCGCATGTGTCATTACAACAAATGGATCAAAGAAGAAGTTAAATGAACTTCGATTGACGAAGGGTTAAAACAATCGATGAAAATTGCTTATATCCTCTCGATTCTAAAGAGAATCAAGAAGAAGAAGAACATATTTCATCTTCATCCTCATCGATAAATTTAAATCTAATCATGTAAATACTACCAGATAGATTATTATAAAAATATAATAAATATGACAAAATCAGATACGCCACCCACGAGCAAAAGGACCAATTAATTAAACTTTTAGCACAAGTTGAAGATGATTCAACTCGTGATAAAATTATCGATCTTCTTAATGATAAGAAAGATAAACTAGAAAAATTTAATTACAAGCCTCTATATACCTTTATCCAAGTATTTAAGAAAAATCTAAGTACATCATCTTCTAATTTAGCTTCTTTAGTAGAGCTAAAAATTGAATTAAAGAAACTAAAATTAGAAGTTCAGCAAATTAAAGCTGAGCAAGAGCAAATGAATGGCCGTCTAATGGATCTTGAAATTAATCAGAAGATGCCCAATTCATTTGAAAATATAGAAGCTGATTCTAATCAAGAACTAGATTTCTTACAAAATATTCAAAGAAAAATATACCAGAAATGATATATTTCATCAAATTAATTATAAATAAAGAATTTATTTTACCAAATTTAAGCTTCTAGTGATATGATTTAAATTGTATACAAGAAGGAATAATTCTTCTAAATATTTTGAAAAACTAGCTAATTAAAGGTACCAATGGTGAGTCTTTACAAATTAAGTATAAATTATCATCATGGCCGTGTCAAGATGATATTTGTATTCAAATGCCTTTTATTTTAGTCAAAATTTGACACAACACATTATTTTGGAAACTTTTTCTTCTTAAAATAATGCTTATCACTAGAATTGATGATACTGAAATTCAGTATTTTCTTTGGGATAAAGAAATCACATTCCGTTTTATCACCAATCCTAAAGAAATTATCATAAATGAAATGAATAGGCTTAATAATAAGTCTATGCATATAAATTATTTATAAGAAGAAATTGCTAGTTTAACTTTTAAATAGCAAATTTCTTCCCAAAATTCAAAGAAAAAAATTCAAAATTGCCACCAAAATTTTAAAAAGAAGTTTGTGGTGACAACCCAACTTTGGAAAGAAAGACTCATGTAGTAGATCTTCCATATTGATAATTTCAATGAACATTCCAAAAGCTCGCCCTTGTCGATGAGCACTACCTTGCTTTTTTATGCAAAGAGATTGTTGATTTATTAAAGAAAGGAATAATTCGCAATCCTACTTCTTGAGTATCAGATTCTATGTTATGAATTCAAAAGGAAAGAGAAGACCGCGACTTGTAATTAATTACAAGCCGTTAAACAAAGTTTTAAAATGGATCAGATATCTAATTCCTAATAAAAGGGATTTATTAAATAGATTGCATAATGCAAAAATATTTTCAAATTTGATTTAAAATCAGGATATTGGCAGATCCAGATAAAAGAATCGGATCGCTATAAACAACATTTGCCCTTCGGACATTACGAATGGAACGTAATGCCCTTTGGTTTAAAAAATGCACTTTCTGAATTTCAGTATATCATGAATGATATATTTAAAGATTATTTTAAATATATTTTAGTCTATATTGATGATGTTCTGGTATTCTCAAACAATATTGATGAACACTTCAACCATCTAAAAATATTTAAACGGTTAATTTTAAAAAATGGATTATTTTGAGCCAAAATCAAATTATTTCAAACTGAAATAAGATTTTTAGAGAACTTGCATTCAAAATTTAACTCATTCATTTTTTCGTTTCAGATATATATTTTTAGTTTCTAAAAGACAAATAAATTTAATTGACATAATCTAAATAATTTCTATCATCTTCACCAACTTCTATTTTAATTTCCTAATTGTTCAAATAGATTCTATCTCAAAATATAGTTCTATTAGATTATTTTTATCTTGCCATAGATAATATATAATCTAAAATTTTAAGGACCGTTAGATATTTTTTGTTTTTTTGTTTCTTATTATTTTTTATGTTTTATTTTAAAGTAAATATATTTAATTGTAATTGTTATTTTAAAAAATATTTAAAATATCTAAAAGATGTTTTGACTTTTGAGTGTTTTTAAAAATAAAATTATTTATTTTAAAAATAATTAAAAAAACATTAGACCAATATATTATTTTTTAAAATAGCATAAAAGAAAAACAGAAAAATACAAAATAAAATTTATCCCAAATAGCTTAGTATTTCTAAGCCTTCCTTTTAAAAATATTTCTTGAGTTATTCATTGTTTGATTTTTGTTTCATTTTTCTTAAAAAAGATCAGTTAAATAGAATAAATTGAATAAATTAAAATTAGTTAAAAAGTTTAATATAAATATATAATTTTGATTGTAAATGTTTAATTATTTGTATAGATTTATAGATTTTTAATTGACAAAGAAATTTTTAATGTATAAAATTTATTAGATTGTTTTAATTAATTAGTTTATTAAATAAATAAATTTTTTATGCTATTCGGTTTAATTGAAAATTGAATCAATAAATTGAATTTTAGTTGGTTTGATTAGTTTGATTTTATATGTTATTTGGATGGTTCGATTATTTTAAGTTATTTTTGTTCTTTGTTTGGTTTAACAAAAATTCAATCGAACATCAAATGCTCACCCCTACAAGTAATTTAGAACATGAGAATTAGAAGTCATTAACTAACAGATGATGAGTGTCAGCTACTATTAATGTTAATTGACAAGTATCATTAGATGATGGTGATGATGACTACTGATATTGATCAATTAATCTGTGTTAGATGATATTGGGCAAAGCTTTAAGATTTTATGTAGATATCATATTTCTTATTACAAAAATTCATATCTTTATTGTGTAACAATATGGCTTAATTATAATTTATGTTTGGAGTTCTTTTAATTTTTTGACAACAAAATTTACCACTAGAGTTTTGAAAACATTAGACATAAAAATCATAATTTTAAAATAATTTCTAATATATGACCACTCTATGGTCAGCACTATAAACCTCTCTAGATTCTAAGAAGATTTTTTTTAAAAAAATTTAGCTTAAAGTTATCTAAAAGTGTTCAAAAGTATTTACATTATTAAAATAATTCTTGGGATATGAAAACACCTAAAAGGTATATATAGAATGATATTAGATATTAATCCTAATTAATCCTTAAGTTAGCTTGATACTAGTACAAAGCTCAATCCTTAGAGACATTAACTTGCCATAATTTGGCCATTTTTTGGTTTTATTTTCTTAGGGGCATTTACATACATACAATTCTTATATACATATCTAATATCTAAATTTTGATATTTATATATATAACACACAAATCTTTAATATTATATAAAAATAACACCTTTATTATTTTTTACAAACATAAAGGTGTTATATTTATAAATATTAAATTTTAGGATATGTAAAAATATAAGAATATATGTGATATATATATATATATATATATATATATATATATATATATATATATTCCTTTTTTTAACCTTTGAACTTTAATTTTTTTTTGTTTAAAAAAAAGTTTGGTTATACAAGCTTTGGAATTTTTAAAATTTGATAAAAAAAATATTTAGAAATTTTTAAAAATTCTAAAATATTATTTCCCTCCTAAAAATCAAATTCTCTCTCTATGGTCCAATGTAAAAGCTATCACAATTTTTTCTTTGGTTATATTATTTATTTAAAAATTAGCCACATATTATTTTGTGAGAGATATAACTATGACTGACCGCAAAGATTCATAATTTCTATATTGAAGTTTTGATCTTCCTTCATTATTATGTAGATTGCTCTTATTTGAATGAATTTAAACTATGATATATATTTTAGGTTCATTTGAAGCCATATGATAGCAAATTGACATAGGGTCATTGTCCATAAAGGGATTTTTCATGTAATGCACATCTTGTTTGATCTTAGATTGGATAATCAAGGTAAATCTATACTTAACCTAAGGTTAATCTCTATAGTTAATTGAGAAAAAGTGTCATAAAGATATAACTCTATGAGGATAATATATCATAAATTCAACCTTCAAGTGGAAGAATATTGTGTTATAAAGAATAATTGTTTAAAGTCTCACTTATATAATTGTAATTTTTTTGGATAATTTTTTCAATAATTCCTAGTAAAATCTTTTAGAAGAATAGATAAATGGTGATTTTAAATTTAAAACTTAGGCAAAGTTTGTTTGATTTAGGGTTAAACTCTTGGCATAATAGTCTCCTCAAACTTGTTATGATTAATTGCTTAAGCATATAATTAAGGCCAAGAAGAGTTTAAAATTAAGGAAAAAAAAACATTGCAACCTTTAGATTGATTGCCTTTGTTTCTTTAGTTCTTCCTAGTTATTATGATCCTTCGCTCCAATTCACTACTAGCAAATATTTTGATTAAAAGCAGTGAGCAAATCTATTTATAATCCTGAAATTTCCACACTTTTGCGATATTTTTTGCAAGAACTATCGTTGACATGATCAACATGTTCTTGAACAATTCAGAAACCAACTCTTAGAGCTTCTCACTTCTTCTATTTCTTAATTTTATCTACATGAACTTCATCAAGAGATTGAGGACATAAAGTCAAAATGTGAAGCTATTTAGTCTACAAAGTTCATGTTTTGTGGATTAAGTACCGCTTTAGCTTGGTTCTTAATTGCTTGAAGAAGTTTATACTTCACCACACTTTGTCTTCTTACTATTTTACTATCGTTGGTGACAACACATGGCATCATCCTTCAAAAGTTTAGAAATTATATACCCATATGCCCCAAGTTCCCTCTTCTTCCCCTTTTTGCTCCCAAATCTTAGTCTCATGGACTTCTCCACATCCATTGTTGATAATTGTCGATAAGATGAGATAGATAGCAAAGTCCATTTGATCAATTTAAAAAGAGATTGATGTGTTTTCATTTGATATGCAAAATCTCCTCTTTATCATTTGTGTTGTTGGCTCCTTATTTTTCAAGTAGCAATAGACTTGCCACTACTCCACACTTCTCTTGCTTTGATTATAGTTATTTGATTCTTGAATCAAATTCAATCATTTAACTTGGTCTTGTGAAAAATTTACTTACAACTAATGCAATGAGATGTAATGGCATGTTGTTAGATATTTTTTTTAAATTTTAAATTTTTACATACAAACATAAGAAATTATGATTGATCAATGACTTCTATTTTATGTTTAAAAAATTAGGTTAGTGTATTTATTTTTAAATTTTTGAAAAACACATATGAGATATTTTCACATATTTTGAAAACAATATTATGAAAATAAAAGATAAATGCAAGTTTAATTATATTTTAAAAAATAAAATAAAGATTTTAGTTGATGATACAATTTGAATAACCTATAAACAAAAAAAAAATGTATTATTTATTTGATTAGTAAAATTGATTAATTTTAATATTACACTTTGGTACCCCCAATTTCTTCATTTCCCGTGATGCTTCAGTTAGATGAACTTATTATTGTAGTGCTTTGAACAAGCTCATGCATCGATCGTATGGCGGGAGATCCCCGTCCGATCAACAACCCTAAAGCAAGTGTACTCGATGATTCAAACATACTGGTTTTGAAAACCCTAGAGGACCCACCTCATGCAAAATAGAGCTACAATATCTTCACCAGCATCGCTTCTTCAGAGGTCGTCGGATCAACTATCTCAAACCGGCACCTTATCACGGATTCCACAATGGCGCTAACGGCCTCCTCGAAGGTGAAAATTTAGTGCAGAAGAAAGGACACGGTGATTAGTCATCCTTGGAACGGATGATGTTAAGGAAAGGTCAGAGTAGAGAATGGGGTTGATGAAGCTCCATCGATTGGGTCCTACTTGGAGGCTGCAGTGGAGGGCTTTGAAGGATCCAGATGGCCGCCGGAGAAGGTGTTGCTATCTATCTTTAACGTGGAAGAGAGAGTTTTTTTTTAGAGAAGAATGAGTCATTATTGGGATCTTGATTTATTTTAGTCTCCATCAGATAGAGAATGCCCAGAATGTGAAATTGAACTAGTCTTCAGAAACATGGTCTTTATAGCTTGGAGGCCTACTACATTCCATGAAGCGATGTTTGAGAGAAGAGCTTAGTCGATTAAATGGGTTAGAAGCATGCCACTTTGATGAGTGTTTATTGACTTAGATTAAGAATTCTTAGCTTTTGAGGTGTTCTTGGAGGTCATGGCTTCAAAAGCAGTCCTCGGGGTTAAAGAGACAGAAGGTGAGTTTTGCAGGATAGGAACACTTGAAGGAGGAGGTGGATCCATGGGAATTGTAGACTGAGTTTAAATAAGACCAGGTGCTGAGGAGGGAGAACTTGATTTAGATCCTCAAGTAAACCTTTGGAAGTTTGGGTTGTTATGATAGTGTGGTGAAGTGAGAAAGTGCGCATGTAATGTCATTTGATATTTGTATTTGGTCTTGTTTGGAGATTCTACAATGAAAAGTTGTATTTTTTAATCGATTTGATAGTGCGATGATTATTAAGATTATGATCATTTTTTTAAAATAAAAAAATTGTAATATTCATCGTAATTTTTTAAGCAATAATTTTTATTTTTTTATAATAATTTTATCATTATATTTTTAGAGCTACAAAATCAAAGCAAAATTTTGAGCTGATAAGATTATTGATAGAGAAATAAATATGTAGTTTAAGTTACATAAAATGAAAGATCAATTTTAAATTAAACTATTTAATATATAATTAATTATTCAAAAAGTTATGTTTTTAACTATTATAAATAATTTAATTAAAAAAATTCCTTGGATAATTACTAAAAGAAATTAATTGATTTTAAAATTAAAATTACGATTCTTGCTACTAAAATAGAATACAACTTTAATTATTGATCTATTTCAAAATAAACCGTTTTCAAATGAAAAAGTGATTATTTATTAAATAAATTTATATATTAATAATTTTAATTTAGCTTATTATAATAACATAATAATAACTTGATTGTCTTTTTAAAACAATCTCATTCACAAAAATAATTAAAATAATTAAAAACTCTCCTCCAAAAACTTTGAAATGATAACATACATCCATTTCAAAATATAGCTCTCATAAATTTCTTTTATTTTTAAAATTTATCAATTTATTAAATAAAAATATTCTTTATTTTAAAATGATATATCATATATTTATTTAATAAATCCTCTCTCATATTATATAAACCAATATGCTTACATCAAAGATTTAATGAAATAAAGAAGATTTTATGTCTTAGTTTTGTATTAAGATCTCACACACAAAATATATAAATAAAAAAAGCACATAAACATTATAACTTTTATGTGAAAACCTTAAAGAAAAAAAAAAAAACATTGCCTAATTTAAAAAATTTCTATATAAATGAAGTTATATGAGTTTGTTTTTTTCCTATAATTGGGGAAGACAATGATATAAGATCGGGAGCATCTATTTGATCTCTTATGATTCTAAGAAGTAGTTGAGGATGATGATGTTGGTCGAGTAATGGTGGTTAAGTGATGATAGTAAAATCAGATGATCAGGAGACAATGATAGGAGATGACAATAGTTGTACAATAGCAATTGGGCAATGGTGGTCAAATTATGACAATTAAACAATGATGGTCAAGCAATGACAATTGAATGATGGTGATTATATTAGGGCAACAAGGCGATGAGAAATGTATTACAATTGGATGACAATGGTGGTCGAATAATAACAGCTGGGCAAATGCATTTGATGGTTGTTTTCATCAATGTTGACCATCGAGAAGAGTTTTAGAGTTCTTTAGATCCCAAGCTTTCTTCTTCAAGTCTCAACCCTCTATATATGAAGAATGGAGTCTATAAGCTCTCTTTCACTCCATGTCTCAACCTTCTATATATAAAGAATGGAGTCTATTTATAATTTTAAGAATAACACTCTAATTATTTTTTTGTCAAAGTTTCAAATACTCCATCAAATTATTTTGATTCCTTTGATCATGGAATATTTATTTAATATTTAAGTGTTATAATGACCTCAAAATCGGTAAGTTTAAACTCATTGAACTCCTCTTAATAAGATGCTTAGTTCGACTAATAAAATACAATATTTGAAGATTATTTAACTCTTCAACTAGTGTCTCAAAAATTTTAATCATATTTTAAATGTTTGATTTGAGCTTCATTGAATTCACATTACACTATTTTTAGTATCATTAAATTTGTCATGTTATGGTGCTCTTTTTGACTTTAAATTTAGTAAAATTTAAGTTTGAATGGTCTTAAGCTTAATTTTCAAAAATTTTAATTCAAATTATACATTAAGATTCATATTTTATCAATTAGATTTTTCATAATGTATCATTTGCCCCTTATTTTAAGATAACAAAACCTATATCCTAATATATATATATATATATATATATATATATATATATATATATATATATATATATATATATATATATATATCTTAAGTCTTTAAGAAAATTTATGGCATGAAACTATAGTTTTAAAAAATTACTGTGAAGTAAATTCTCATATACTATAATTTCACCTTTCTATGTGGTCGGTGCAATCATTAGAACAAAAATTGCTAAAAAAAATAGTTTCAAAATTCTTAAAGTGGCTGTTGATTGTAGTGACTTTGTTGGGCTTTCAAAGTGCTAAAATTAAGTTCATGAAGTCAAAAATATATATTTTAATAACCCAATAAATGGCCAATTTACCTGCTTTGGTCCAAAATAAGGCTCTACATAAGCTTGCCTTTTAGCTTGATATCGATGTCTAATGTTAATCAAAATTAGTGATGATAAACATCGACATGAGTTTTGATTCCATTGAAATAATTTGAAATGTGTTGCAATTAAAACAAAATTTGCATTGTTACAACAAACTTTGAGAGAGAGAGAGACCACTCGCTAGAAGCTGATGTAAGATTTTGAAGATTTGAAGATTGTTGAAGATTTCAAGAAAAAAAAACCTTCAGTGAAGATATTAAAGAATATATTAAAGTTCAAAATATTGAATAATTTTGAATATGACTTTAAACTAAAGCTTCTTATTTATCCAATTATTGAATGGTTGTTTTAAGCTTGATTAAAATTTTTAATCAAATGGTTAAAGGTGATGAATTATCAATTATTATATAAGAATGATTTGTATTTTGAAAATTTACCTCTCATATGACCTTTAGATGTCTTTGAAACATATTTGTGATCTTTTAAGTCACCACATCCTTTAGATGTATTGAAGTTCTCTCACCAATACACCCCTTTGAAGGTCTTACTTATCTTCAATAAACTCTACATCAAAATTACATCATGAAATAAACATCTACGTTTATTTCAACCACTAATTCAATCATAAAGTCTCTCATTGTCATCACGCCACCATTCTTATAATAAGAAGGGGATCAAGCTTGAACAAATGAGATTAGAAGCCATCATCGATGGATGATGGACATTTGTTAATATTGATGTTAATTGACAAGTGACATGTTCATCAACAATCAATGTTAGGTGTTATCAAACAAAACTTTTAAATTTTCTACCTATATTTCTCAATACTAAAAATCATTTCTTAAATGTGTAAAAGTATGGCTTAGTTATAAATTTATGTAGGGAACACTAGTCTTTTATCAAAAATTTGGACACTTTAGATGATCCAAAAAATACAATGTGAATATTGAAATGCTAGTTTACATATCTTACAACTTCTAGTAACTTGAAATTGACCTATACTGGGCATATGGAATTCATCATCAAAATGCTCAAGTTAACTATCATCAAATAAAATTTTGAGGATGTTTGACGCCATAAGTAACTTCGAAAAAAATTCTGAATACAATTCTTTGTGTTTTACATAGACCTATATGGACTTCAAATGAGGTGTTATTGATATTGTTAGTTTTATCTCACCAAATTATGTTTTGTGAGTAATATGACTATTGAAGAGAAAGATTGAATGATCTCAAAATTAATTATTTAAATTTATGGCCTTAATATTTAGGTGAGTAAAGATCTAATAAATACTTCTAAATTTATACTTGATCATATGAATGTTTTGTGATATATTAGTTAACTATATTTGGATTTATCTATAATTAAATTAAACCGCCCAAATTAAAGTCTAATTAAGCTTTTGTTTTGGTTTGAAAAGTAGTTTAATTGATTTAGTTATTGAATATTTTGACTATAACTATTTGGTTTGGCTAATTTATAAACCAAAGCATCTAAACTAACTAAATTCACACCCTAATTTAAAGTAGTTAGTTCAAATGGAAGCCATTGGTTTATTTAATGTTTGTTCATATAGATTAAGTCTAGTTTAGATTAGTCAAGGGGAGATTCAAAGTCTAATTGAAATAAATTTATTGGGTTAATGCTTAATCAAGATATTAATTGATGTTAATTGAGTTAAGTTTGGTCAGAACTAGACTAACTGCCAATATGGAGTGAAGTGAGTTTTTAAGTTCTAGCGAGTGTCTTAATTATTAGGCTTAAATCAATTTGATTTTAATGTAACTTTAAGCCAAATAGAACATCTAGGTTTAGGTCATTAGCTTCAACTCAAGTAGATTAACTATGCTATAAGAGTATGTATAATCTTAGGTTTTTACTAATTATGATATAATATAGGGTTTATAATAGTTTAAAAAGGTCTAAATTAGACTACTAGGCCACCTAAAAATTAAAAAAAAATGTTAAGATGGGTTAAGGATCTAAACTCTTCATATAAGTTTATTAAGAGAGAAAATTTTTAAGAGAAGGCCACTAAAAAGCTATATTAGGTGTGTTAGGGTTATCCTAGAGTTTAGGATATAATCTAAAGCTTATAAGATCATAGGTGGATTACTAGATTGTTAAGCTTACTTGGGGTCTTGGGTGGAATCACCAATTAAGAGCTTTTCATTTAGTATCATCTAAGTAACATATATGCTAAGAAGCTTGGTCATACGACACTGTGGTTGAGCTAAATCTAAGAAAAAAAAAAAGTTTAACATGAGATATTTATAAAACTTTTGACATTATGATTTGTCACTTCATTGTAATATAGATGCAATGGAGTAAAGGCAATGGTGGCAAGTAGATTGTGAAGCTTAATGACGAAGTGGTTGGTTGTACATACATAGGTATGCAAGACAACAATAAGCATGAAGCTTTAACCAAGTTGAAGAACATAACATGTAATAGTAGCAATTGAAGGAGAGAACATCATGTGGTAGCATGGAGAGTAAAAGCAATAAATGTGCATGATTCTTTAACACATCAACATAATTTGAATACTTTAATTAGATTAATAATTTTTTGCTTTTTTAGTATAGGAATTAATAATTTATATGGGCTTTTGAGTGTGCTTTAGAGGCAATTTTAAATAATAAAAATGACCACTCATTATGTGCTCTCATGTCAAATTTATTGAGATCCATAATACGCACTGCTAGAAATTATGCCTACACATATGATTGAGATTATACTAAAATTTAAGATTATATTTAAATATTAAACTAATAACATTTGATAAAAGCTTCATTTGGTAAAGATAACATCCAATAGAAATTGTTGCTAATAAGTATCGAAATGAAAAGTTGATTTAACTAAATAAAAAATTATAGCACTCTAAAATTCTAGATTTATGAAAATGGATTAGCCACCAAAATAACAAATTAGAAAAAAAAGAAGAATAAATAATTCCCCAAGCAAGTGAGAAATGGAGGTGATACAATGAATAATAAACAATTGGGATATTTACATACATAGCACATAATTCTTATGCATTTGCACATCAAAAATTTAAAGATTAATATTTACAATTATAGCACTTTCACTTTAATAGATTAATAATGGTGGTATTTTTTCTACAATATTAAAAATTTAGGTGATATTTATGTAAAAAAGAAGTTTTGAAGGTTAGATATGAAATATTTAAAAATTGTGTGCCATGAATGTACATGCCCCTAAACAATTTTGTAGAAATCTTAAGTGATTGGATAAGCTTCACAAGTTTTGAAGATCTATTAATTTTGAGATACATAACCGACTTATATAAATTATAGATTAAAAAAGGAGATAAATATAATATTAATGATTAATATTTAATATTCAAATTTAAAAGTTGAGATAGAAATTTGGTGGGAACATAAGTTTTTTCTTAGACTGTAATTTAGATGAATAAAAAGCAAAAATATCAAATATATATTTTGGTTGTATATTTCTTTTTTTGATAAATAAAATATGTTTGTACACGTTTTATCTTTATTTTCATCAAACGCTTTCAAAAATAATATTTTTTAGGGGCTTTGACATACACTATCACCCTATTCTTACATATTTACAAATTAACCATTTTTAACATGAAAATTTTAAATTGACTGTCAAATATTGAAATTCATAACAAAAATCCAACCCATATTTTTCATTTTAGTAAAATTCATAATATTTTGATCGTGGCATGCTAAATACATGAGTCTCATAGGATGAGGATCTTGTAATTCTTGAAAAGGTTTTGAACTTCTAATTTTAGTTTCTTTAATTCAGTTTTAGCTCTAAAGAAGTCGAATTAGAAGAGGATGAACTTGCCTATTTTTCTTAAATACTTCAGATAAGGAGTATATAGGAGGCTTGTAATTAAAATTTTCTAATTTATCTTTCTTCTTAATATTAAAAAGATTGATAATTTTATCATGAGTTGAATCATCTTCAACTTGTGCTAAAAGTTTAATTAATTGGTCTTTTTTGCTCGTATACACCATGAGGCGAGCGGAAAACTAAGGAGAGTACAAGAGGAGAATAGAAGAGAAGGGAGAAGGGAAAACCGAGCGAGCACAAAAATACACAATGAGCCTCTTATTGAGGTGGAGGCAGAGAGACTTTGCTTAGAAGCAAAGGTACAATTATTAAAGAGAAACATTGCTTAGAAGTTAAACAGATATAATTATTAAATAGAAACTTTGTAGTTAAGCAAAGCTACTATTATTAAATAAAAAGATACTTTGCTTAGTAAGGTACAAAAATATTATAAGATGGCTACTTTTGGAAAGTAGCAATTATTTTTTTCGGTGGGACCCACTTTATGTAAAGTAGATTCCTTGCTCGTGAAGATAAGCAGCTACTTTTGGAAAGTAGCAATTATTTCTTATGGATTTTATGAATTTAAGTTTCTCTGGATTCCAGGCCGTAAGACTCACCGTCATGAGATATGATAGGGTGATTAAACACCTTGAGTTGATTTTCATAGATTTTTGAGATGTTCCTTATGTTGAATCTCGGTCTCATGAGGATAACGTCTTTTGATGCTTTAGTACACGTCCTAATAGCTCAAAATCCAGTTTTGAGGGATCTAATATAAGCTTTTAATGGCTTTAATTTGCTTGAGCTTATCCTCAATGTTGATTGAATTCCACCATTTTAGTAAAATTATCTTTGACCAGATTGAAGGGTCCTTTCAAGAATACCCAAATCCAGATTTGGCGGTGAAGAAATGAGCAAGATTTTATCCTTGAATCATTTTTGGGATTAATAGCCCTCATTTTGGCCTTCCATCCAATCATTGAAGACTTCTTTGATTGGATGGAAGAATATTTAATTATGCCCAAAATAGTTCCACCATCGAAAACTATCCGGAAGTTCTTTGTTGATAATATCTTTGTTCATTATGAACATCCAATGCCTGATCAGAAAAGAAGAAGAACTTAATTTATACCAATTTTGTACTGTAAATTAGTGGAGGATAAGAATACATTTTTCTCTTGGAATGGAGTTAGACCCCATTCGCTTTGATGAAAGATCTTTTGTATAATGCTTTTTTTATACAAAATTGTATGTTCGTCGAACGATGATTAATCTCAATACACTTTAATTGTATTAAGATTTTTCATAATTTTCTCTTGAGAGATTAGATTCAAATGGGAAAGGATTGTTTCCCAAATATCTTTCAAATAAGGCACATTATTTATTGAATAATCGAGGGATTAATTTCAATAATATTTATTTTATTTTAGAGAAATAAAAGGTTCTTGTACAACAATATTTTTTGGGATGGTGTGCAGCTTTTTAGAGGGTTCACACTTTTCAACCATAGAAGAGGAAGTACCATAAAGATAAGTTTTAAATTGATCATGCCAATTGTTGAATTGACGGATCTTTGCCATTAGAGCGACCATGGTGACCACATGAAAAGACATCCTCTGTTAGAGTAGTCATTCCATGCGGTGATCCACCGATCATCCCCTGCAAGAATTCATGGGTCAAAAAATCAGAAAGAATTTTCATTACCTTTAATGAAAATGAAATCAAAGACGAGAGTGCATTCATGATGCAAGAATATTTGAATTGCTCAGAATTGAACTCAAGTAGATTCTCATTTGATCTTTAATTTAAGATTAGAGATTAAAAATTTTAATACATGAAAGATTTCCATGTTTTCATATGGATGGTTCCATAAAGATGAAGAGAAACCCAGCCTTAAAGAATAGATTATGGCCTTCAATGAATTTTGCTATGAAGGCTGGCATCATAAGTGTCATGACGAAGTGAAATATATATCCTTGTTCCATTGAAA
Source organism: Cymbidium sinense (assembly GCA_021442155.1). NCBI lineage: Eukaryota > Viridiplantae > Streptophyta > Magnoliopsida > Asparagales > Orchidaceae > Cymbidium > Cymbidium sinense. The sequence goes on along the minus strand of CM038223.1, from coordinate 149,436,070 downwards.
ATGGGTTGGATATCTACTAGGTAAGGAGAAGTTTTTTTCTCCTTGATCTACAATGGATCAAAGAAATGATCTATAATATTGGAAAAGATTATAGAGAATTTTCATTAAGTTTTTCTTTGTTTAGAAGATCCAGATTAAGTCAATTTTCAAGGAGGTCTTTGAAAGATATATCCCACCATCCTTAGTTAAGAATCAAATGATCAAAATGTGGTTTTTGATATGATTGAACATGAAAACATAAGCATTAATGAAGGGTATGAATGATTTGATGTTTTAAAGTCCATCAATAATCCATTCATATAAAGAATCTCCATTAGAATTCTTATGAAAATGAGTATTCTTAAATAATAAATTAGGAGGAGTGGGTTTTATAATAATATTTTCCAAATTTTCATAAGAAATTTTGGATATCAAAAGGAGGATGAGAATCTTGTAATTCTTGAAAAATTTTGAACTTTTCAATTTACTTGATTGATCAAAGATCTGATGAGGATAATTGAATCTTTCATCCAATTGATGATATCTTCAAGAGCTCTTACATACTTTCAAATAAATGATGGCTGTGAATTTCATCCATCCATCATACTTCTAGGGTTTCTATAAAATCAGAAGTCTAGATCGGATGGTTCATCAACCATCGATCGAGGCCCTAAATAAAAAATCTTATCTATCATTCAGAGAAAATAATCCCACTCCATCAAATGAACTTTATTTAATGAGCTACACAATAGGTTCTAAGACTAGAGAAATAAGGAATACTCCAACCAAATGATAATTTTGTACTTGGTATAGAAGTTTTACTTCTCAAGACCAACATCTAAATAAATTATTTATATTTGAGAAAGAGAAAGAAAAAGTCAGCCAAAGCAACTTCTTTCGTAATGGTTTTTGCATTAAATCTGCTCAAGTTGTTATTTTAACTACCAAAATGGCAAAGATAAAGCAAGGAAATTGAAGCATCTTATCCTCCATCATTGTAAAATGGTGGATGATAAAGAAAATTCAAAAAAATAAGTTATCCACAAATTTAAAGGAATTTATTAATTAAACAACTTAATTATAGTAATAGTATAAATCACTAATCATCTTAGCCTAGAGTCTAAAATCAATCGAAACAAAAGGTTTTTTAGCTTAAACTAGAAAAGCTTAAAAAAGCTTACTAGTATAAACCCATTTAAAACATTTTATTCAACCACCTCCTAAATTGGCTCTTGTAGACTCTTCAAGACATTGAATTTGATTCTAAATTAAGTGAAAAGTATGTAGGATCTTGAAGATATCAATGATGAAGATTCAATGAATCTCAATCAAGCATGATCAATCATAATATTGAAAAAGTTCAAAACTTTTCAAGAATTACAAGATCCTCATCCTCCTCTTGATATCCAAAAACTTTCTTATATAAAGAAAAATTTGGAAAAACATTATTATAAAAAACTCACTCCTCCTAATTTATTATTTGTGGAAGATACTCAATTCTGAAAATTTATGATGGAGATTCTTTATATGAATGGAATATTGATAGACTTTAACATCAAATCATTCATACCCTTCATCAATGCTTATGTTTGCTATTCATGACATCAAGCAAAACCATATATTATTCAACCATCATTTTAGATTCTGAACTCAAAGGATGGTGGGATAATTTTCTCACTATTCCTCAAAGGGAAGACCTCCTTAGTGAAATTGACTTAAGTACTAAGGATCTTCCAAAAGAACAACAAAAACCTAATGAAAATTTATCTATAATCTTCTCCAAACAATTATAGATCATTTTGTTGGATCCATTAGAGATCAAGGAGAAAAAACTCACTCTTTACTCCAAAAATTAAGATGTCCATCCTTAACCCATTTTCGATGGTACAAGGATATATTTTAGCATCGATGATTAATTTTAATTTTTCACGAAGCAAAATTCATTGAAGGCCTTCCATATTTTCAGGTTAAGGTTTCTTCTTATGATGGAACCATCCATAGAAACCCTAACATATGGAAACCTTATTTCGCATGTATTAAAATCGGATTATTATCTCTTTGATCTTAAATTAAAAGATCAAATAAAAAGATAACGTCTAATTTGAAAGATTTTAATAATGAACAATTCAATGTGATCTTTGCACGCCCTTATTTTCCATATGAAAACATGAAAGACTATTTTTTCCTAAACGAAAAATCACGCCATAAAATGTGATAAATTCACGCACAAACAAAAGAATTCGTTAAAACCAAAGAGATAGAGATACTGAAAGGATGTTGAGATTTTATGTAATAGTTAAACAAGCAATTTCTTCTTGTAATAATTTATATGCATAGACTTATTATTAAGCCATATTCATTTCATTTATAATTTCTTTAGATTGGTGATAAAATGGAATGTGATCTTATCCCAAAGAAAACATAAATTCAGATCATCTCTAGTGATATATTATTTTAAGAAGAAAAGAGTTCCCAAAATAATGTGTTGTGAAATTTTGACTAAAATAAAAGGCATTTTAATACAAATATCATCTTGACACACAGCCACAGATGATAATTTATACTTAATTTATAAAGATTCACCGTCGGCTGCCTTTAATAGCTAGCTTATTTTTTCAAAATATTTAGAATGAATTATTCCTTCTTGTATACAATTTAAATCTGCTCCGCTATCAACTAGAGCAGTTAAATTTGGTAAAATAAATTCTTTATTTATAATTAATTTAATGGAAATATATCATTTCTGGTATATTTCCTTTTACATATTTTATAAGAAACCAAGTTCTTGGTTAAAATCGGCTTTTATATTTTCAAATGAATTGCATCTTCTAATTAATTTCAAGATCCATTAGACGACCATTCATTTTTTTTCAGCTTTAATTTCTGAACTTCTAATTTTAGTTTCTTTAATTCAGTTTTTAGCTCTACTAAAGAAGCTGAATTAGAAGATGATGAACTTGCCTCAGATTTTTTCTTAAATACTTCCAATAAGAAGTATATAGGAGGCTTGTAATTAAATTTTTCTAAGACTTAAACCACGATATATAAAACACTTATTTATTAAAACTTAAATATAACTTATACGATGGCAGTAGACAGGAAGTTGGAAGACCAAAGGAGAGTACAAGAGGAAAATAGAAGAGAAGAGGAGAAGGAAAGAGAAGCTGAGCACTCATAATATAGAGCCTCCTTATATGATGAGGCACATGAGAGACTCTTCTGGTACAATTAAACAAAATAGAAACGCTAAGTTAAACGTGATAATTATTAAATAGAAAGTCATCAAAGCTACTATTATTAAATAAAATACTTGAGACTACAAAGGTACAAAAATATTATAGATGGCTACTTTTGAAAAGTATTATTCTTGGTGGGACCCACTTTATGTAAAGTAGGTTCTCTCGGTGAAGATAAGCGGCTACTTTTGGAAAGTAGTAATTATTTCTTCGGTGGTCATATGAATTTAAGTTTCTATTCCATCGACGCAAGACCGCCATATCGCAGATATATAGATTCGATTAAACATCAAGCATTGATTCATGGATAATCTTTAGATGCTTTCCTTGCCTACTATAGCTCAAAATTCATAGTTTTTGAGGGATTGTTAATTGAATAAGCTTTAATAATGGCTTTAATTTTCAGCTTATCCTCAATGTTGATTGATTCCACCATTTTAGTAAAAATTATCTTTGAAGGATCAACATTGCGGGGTCCTTTCCAAGTATAACGTTTCCAAAATCCATGGATTTTATGAAAGAAATGAGCAAAGAATCAAAAATCTCATGAAATTTAATTCTTTGTCATCAGAAGGAAGAAATTTCATCATAGCTTTCATAGACCAATTCTTACATGAAAATTTTATTTCGCATGTATTAATCGGTTTAGATTTGTGATCTTAAATTAAAAGATCAAATGAAAAGAGAGCGTCTACTTGAGTGAAAAAACAAATTGACGAAATAATTTAATCGGACCCCATATGTTTATCTTCTAAACACAAGGGAAAAGCACAAATACTTTTTCCTAAATATGAAAAATCACGTCATAAAAAATGATAAATTCACGCACAACATTAGTACTCATCCTCCGGTTCTAAAACCAAAGAGACAAGAGAAGTAAAATATTACAAATGTGGTCGCATTATTACGCAAACAAATGGACCCAAGAAGAAGTTAAATGAACTCGATTGACGAATTAAATAAACGATAAAAATTTCGCTATATCCTCGATTAAAGAGAATCAGAAGAAGAAGAAGAACATATTTCATCTTCATCCTCATCAGATTCTGATAAATTTGATAAATCTAACTGTTGCAAATACTACCAATAGATAGATTATTATAAAAATATAATAAATATGTCAGATACGCCACCCACCAGCAAAAAAGGACCAATTAATTAAACTTTTAGCACAAGTTGAAGATGATTCAACTCGATAAAATTATCGATCTTCTTAATGATAAGAAGAAAGATAAACTAAAAAATTTAATTACAAGCCTCCTATATACTCCTTATCTGAAGTATTTAAGAAAAAATCTGAGGTAAGTACATCATCTTCTAATTTAGCTTCTTTAGCAGAGCTAAAAATTGAATTAAAGAAACTAAAATTAGAAGTTCAGCAAATTAAAATTGAGCAAGAGCAAATGAATGGTCGTCTAATGGATCTTGAAATTAATCAGAAGATGCCCAATTCATTTGAAAATATAGAAGCCGATTCTAATCAAGAACCAGGTTTCTTACAAAATATTCAAAGAAAAATATACCAGAAATGGTATATTTCCATCAAATTAATTATAAATAAAGAATTTATTTTACCAAATTTAATTCATGATAGTGGGGATTTAAATTGTATACAAGAAGAATAATTCCTTCTAAATATTTTGAAAAAACTAGCCTGGTTAAAGGCACCATGGTGAGTCTTTACAAATTAAGTATAAATTCTCATGGTCGCGGTGTCAAGATGATATTTGTATTCAAATGCCTTTTATTTTAGTCAAAATTTGACACAACACATTATTTTGGAAACTTCTTTTCTTCTTAAAATAATGCTTATCACTAGAATTGATAGAATTCAAGTTTTCTTTGGGATAAAGAAATCACATTCCATTTTATCACCAATCCTAAAGAAATTATCATAAATGAAATGAATAGGCTTAATAATAAGTCTATGCATATAAATTATTTATAAGAAGAAATTGCTAGTTTAACTTTTAAACAAATTTCTTCCCCAAAATTCAAAGAAAAAATTCAAAATTGCCACCAAAAATTCCAAAAGAAGTTTGTGGTGACAACCCAATTGCTTTCTGGGAAAGAAAGACTCATGTAGTAGATTCCATACATTGATAATTTCAATGAACGACATTCCCACTAAAGCTTGTCGATGAACGAGCACTACCTTGCTTTATGCAAAGAAGAGATTGATTTATTAAAGAAAAGCAATCCTACTCCTTGAGTCGTAATCATTCTATGTTATGAATTGAAAGGAAAGAGAAGACCGGACTTGTAATTAATTACAAGTTAAACAAAGTTTTAAAATGGATCATATCCAATTCCTAATAAAAGGGATTTATTAAATAGATTGCATAATGCAAAAATATTTTCCAAATTTGATTTAAAATCGATATTGGCGATCCGATAAAAGAATCGATCGCTATAAAACAAGATTTATCGTTTCTGACACGAATGGAACGTAATGCCCTTTGGTTTAAAAAAAATGCACTTTTGAATTTCAAAGATATCATGAATGATATATTTAAAGATTATTTTAAATATATTTTAGTCTATATTGATGATGTTCTCGTGTTCTCAAACAATATTGATGAACACTTCAACCATCTAAAAATATTTAAACTGTTAATTTTAACAAATGGATTAGTCATTTCAGAGCCAAAAATCAATTTATTTCAAACTGAAATAAGATTTTTAGGCGAGAACTTGCATTCAAAATTTAACTCATTCATTTTTTCGTTTCAGATATATATTTTTTAGTTTCTAAAAAACAAATAAATTAATCGACATAATCTAAATAATTTCTATCATCTTCACCAACTTCTATTTTAATTTCCCTAATTATTCAAATAGATTCTATCTCAAAATATAGTTCTATTAGATTATTTTTATCTTGCCATAGATAATATATAATCTAAAATTTTAAGGACCGTTAGAGATATTTTTTTTGTTTTGTTCTTATTATTATTTTTTTATGTTTTATTTTAAAGTAAAATATATTTAATTGTAATTGTTATTTTAAAAAATATTTAAAATATCTAAAAGTTGTTTTGACTTTGAGTGTTTTAAAATAAAATTATTTATTTTAAAATAATTAAAAAAACATTAAACAAATATATTATTTTAAATAGCATAAAAGAAAACAGAAAATACAAAATAAAATTTATCCCAAATAGCCCTTAGTATTTCTAAGCCTTCCTTTTAAAATATTTCTGAGTTATTCATTGTTTGATTTTGTTTCATTTTTCTTAAAAGATCATAAATAAATCGAATAAATTAAAATTAGTTAAAAGTTTAATATAAATATATAATTTGATTGTAAATGTTTAATTATTTGTAATAGATTTATAGATTTTAATTGATGAAGAAATTTTTAATGTATAAAATTTATTAGATTGTTTTAATTAATTAGTTTATTAAATAAATAAATTTTTTTATATGCTATTCGGTTTAATTGAAAATTGAATCGAATAAATTGAATTTTAGTTCAGTTTGATTAGTTTGATTTTATATGTTATTTAGATGGTTCGATTATTTTAAGTTATTTTTGTTCGGTTTGTTTGCTTTAACAAAAAATTCAATCAAACTGATCAAATGCTCACCCCTACAAGTAATTTAGAACATGAGAATTAGAAGTCATTAACTAACAGATGTTGAGTGTTAGCTACTATTAATGTTAATTGACAAGTATCATTAGATGATGGTGATGATGACTACTGATATTGATCAATTAATGCAATAGATGATATTGGGCAAAGCTTTAAGATTTTATGTAGATATCATATTTCTTATTACAAAAATTCATATCTTTATTGTGTAACAATATGGCTTAATTATAATTTATGTTTGGAGTTCTTTTTTTTTTTGACAACAAAATTTACCACTAGAGTTTTGAAAACATTAGACATAAAAATCATAATTTTAAAATAATTTCTAATATATGACCACTCTATGGTCAGCACTATAAACCTCTCCTAGATTCTAAGAAGATTTTTTTAAAAAAATTTAGCTTAAAGTTATCTAAAAGTGTTCAAAAGTATTTACATTAAAAAATAATTCTTAGAATATGAAAACACCTAAAAGGTATATATGAGAATGATATTAGATAATTAATCCTTAAGTTAGCTAACCATACTAGTGCACAAAGCTCAATCCTTAGAGACATGTAACTTGCCATAATTTGGCCTTTTGGTTTTATTTTCTTAGGGCATTTACATACATACAATTCTTATATATTACATATCTAATATCTAAATTTTGATATTTATATATATAGACACAAATCTTTAATATTATATAAAAATAACACCTTTATTATTTTTACAAGCATCCAAAGGTGTTATATTTATAAATATTAAATTTTAGGTGTCGATATGTAAAAATATAATAATTATATATATATATATATATATATATATATATATATATATATATATATATATATATATATATAAATTTTCCTTTTAACTTTTGAACTTTATTTTTTTTTTGTTAAAAAAAAAAGTTTGGTTATACAAGCTTTGGAATTTTTAAAATTTGATAAAAAAATATTTAGAAATTTTAAAAATTCTAAAATATTATTTCCTCCTAAAATCAAATTCTCTATGGTCCAATGTAAAAGCTATCACAATTTTTCTTTGGTTATATTATTTATTTAAAATTAGCCACATATTATTTTGTGAGAGATATAACTATGACTAAAGATTCATAATTTCTATATTGAAGTTTGATCTTCCTTCATTATTATGTAGATTGCTCTTATTTGAATGAATTTAAACTATATATATATATTTTAGGTTCATTTGAAGCCATATGATAGCACAAATTGACATAGGGTCATTGTCCATAAAGGGATTTTTCATGTAATGCACATACTTGATCTTAGATTGGATAATCAAGGTAAATCTATACTTAACCTAAGGTTAATCTCTATAGTTAATTGAGAAAAAGTGTCATAAAGATATAACTCTATGAGGATAATATATCATAAATTCAACCTTCAAGTGGAAGAATATTGTGTTATAAAGAATAATTGTTTAAAGTCTCACTTATATAATTGTAATTTTTTTGGATAATTTTTTTTAATAATTCCTAGTAAAAATCTTTTAGAAGAATAGATAAATGGTGATTTTAAATTTAAAACTTAGGGCAAAGTTTGTTTGATTTAGGGTTAAACTCTTGGCATAATAGTCTCCTCAAACTTGTTATGATTAATTGCTTAAGCATATAATTAAGGCCAAGAAGAGTTTAAAAATTAAGGAAAAAAAAAACATTGCAACCTTTAGATTGATTGCCTTTGTTTCTTTAGTTCTTCCTAGTTATTATGATCCTTGCTCCAATTCACTACTAGCAAATATTTTGATTAAAGCGAGCAAATCTATTCAGATATAATCCTATGAAATTTCCACACTTTTGATATTTTTGCAAGAACTATCGACATGATCAACATGTTCTTGAACAATTCAGAAACCAACTCTTAGAGCTTCTCACTTCTTCTATTTCTTAATTTTATCTACATGAACTTCATCAAGAGATTGAGGACATAAAGTCAAAATATGTATAAGCTATTTAGTCTACAAAGTTCATGTTTTGTGGATTAAGTACCTTCTGCAAGCTTTAGCTTGGAGTTCTTAATTGCTTGAAGAAGTTTATACTTCACCACACTTTGTCTTCTTACTATTTTTACTATCATTGGTGACAACACTGATGGCATCATCCGCCTTCAAAAGTTTAGAAATTATATACCCATATGCCCCAAGTTCTCCCCCAAATCCCATGGACTTCTCCACATCCATTGTTGATAATTGTCGATAAGATGAGATAGCAAAGTACGTCCATTTGATCAATTTAAAAAAGAGATTGATGTGTTTTCATTTGATATGCAAAATCTCCTCTTGCCTAGCTTTTATATCATTTGTGTTGTTGGCTACCTCCTTATTTTTCAAGTAGCTCGCAATAGACTTGCCACTACTCCACACTTCTCTTGCTTTGATTATAGTTATTTGATTCTTGAATCAAATTAGCCAACTTGGTCTTGTGAAAAATTTACTTACAACTAATGCAATGAGACGGCGATGTAATGGCATGTTGTTAGATATTTTTTTAAATTTTAAATTTTATTACATACAAACATAAGAAATTATGATTGATCAATGACTTCTATTTTATGTTTAAAAAATTAGGTTAGTGTATTTATTTTAAATTTTTGAAAAACACATATGAGATATTTTCACATATTTTGAAACAATATTATGAAAATAAAAGATAAATGCAAGTTTAATTATATTTTAAAAAATAAAATAAAGATTTTAGTTGATGATACAATTTGAATAACCTATAACAAAAAAAAATGTATTATTTATTTGATTAGTAAAATTGATTAATTTTAATATTACACTTTGGTACCCCCAATTTCTTCATTTCCCGTGATGCTTCAGTTAGATGAACTTATTATTGTAGTGCTTTGAACAAGCTCATGCATCGATCTGGCGGGGAGATCCCCGTCCGATCAACAACCCTAAAGCAAGTGTACTGATGATTCAAACATACTGGTTGAAAACCCTAGAGGACCAATAGCAATACAATATCTTCACCAGCATCGCTTCTTCAGAGGTCGTCGGATCAACTATCTCAAACCGGCACCTTATCACGGATTCCACAATGGCGCTAACGGCCTCCTCGAAGGTGAAAATTTAGTGTGCAGAAGAAAGGACACTGGTGATTAGTGCGTCAGTTTCCTTGGAACGGATGATGTTAAGGAAAGGTCAGAGTAGAGAATGGGGTTGATGAAGCTCCATCGATTGGGTCCTACTTGGAGGCTGGCAGTGGAGGGCTTTGAAGGATCCAGATGGCCGCCAAGTGGAGAAGGTGTTGCACCTATCTTTAACGTGGAAGAGAGAGAGTTTTTTTTTTAGAGAAGAATGAGTCATTATTGGGATCTTGATTTATTTTAGTCTCCATCAGATAGAGAATGCCCAGAATGTGAAATTGAACTAGTCTTCTGTAACCCAGAAACATGGTCTTTATAGCTTGGAGGCCTACTACATTCCATGAAGCGATGTTTGAGAGAAGAGCTTAGTCGATTAAATGGGTTAGAAGCATGCCACTTTGATGAGTGTTTATTGACTTAGATTAAGAATTCTTAGCTTTTGAGGTGTTCTTGGAGGTCATGGCTTCAAAAGCAGTCCTCGGGGTTAAAGAAATGAGACAGACAAGGTGAGTTTTGCAGGATAGGAACACTTGAAGGAGGAGGTGGATCCATGGGAATTGTAGCAGACTGAGTTTAAATAAGACCAGGTGCTAGCTGAGGAGGGAGAACTTGATTTAGATCCTCAAGTAAACCTTTGGAAGTTTGGGGCTGTTATGATAGTGTGGTGAAGTGAGAAAGTGCGCTGTAATGTCATTTGATATTTGTATTTGGTCTTGTTTTGGAGATTCTACAATGAAAAGTTGTATTTTTTAATCTGATTTGATAGTGTGCGATGATTATCAGAAGATTATGATCTGATTTTTTTAAAATAAAAAATTGTAATATTCATCATAATTTTTTAAGCAATAATTTTTTTATTTTTATAATAATTTTATCATTATATTTTTAGCAAAAAAAATCAAAGCAAAATTTTGAGCTGATAAGATTATTGATAGAGAAATAAATATGTAGTTTAAGTTACATAAAATGAAAGATCAATTTTAAATTAAACTATTTAATATATAATTAATTATTCAAAAGTTATGTTTTAACTATTATAAATAATTTAATTAAAAAAATTCCTTGGATAATTACTAAAAGAAATTAATTGATTTTAAAATTAAAATTAACGATTCTTGCTACTAAAATAGAATACAACTTTAATTATTGATCTATTTCAAAATAAACCATTTTCAAATGAAAAGTGATTATTTATTAAATAAATTTATATATTAATAATTTTAATTTAGCTTATTATCAATAACATAATAATAACTTGATTGTCTTTTAAAACAATCTCATTCACAAAAAATAATTAAAATAATTAAAAACTCTCCTCCAAAAAACTTTGAAATGATAACATACATCCATTTCAAAATATAGCTCTCATAAATTTCTTTATTTTTAAAATTTATCAATTTATTAAATAAAAATATTCTTTATTTTAAAATGATATATCATATATTTATTTAATAAATCCTCTCTCATATTATATAAACCAATATGCTTACATCAAAGATTTAATGAAATAAAGAAGATTTTTATGTCTTAGTTTTGTATTAAGATCTCACACACAAAATATATAAATAAAAAAAAGCACATAAACATTATAATTTTTATGTGAAAAACCTTAAAAGAAAAAAAAACATTGGGCTTAGCCTAATTTAAAAAATTTCTATATAAATGAAGTTATATGAGTTTGTTTTTTCCTATAATTGGGGAAGATAGTGATATAAGATCGAGAGCATCTATTTGATCTCTTATGATTCTAGTAGAAGTAGTTGAGGATGATGATGTTGGTCGAGTAATGGTGGTTAAGTGATGATAGTAAAATGGATGGTCGAGACAATGATAGGAGATGACAATAGTTGTACAATAATAGCAATTGGGCAATGGTGGTCAAATTATGACAATTAAACAATGATGGTCAAGCAATGACAATTGAATGATGGTGATTATATTAGGATAGCAAGGCGATGAGAAATGCATTACAATTGGATGACAATGGTGGTCGAATAACAACATCTGGGCAAATGCATTTGATGGTTGTTTTCATCAATGTTGACCATCGAGAAGAGTTTTAGAGTTCTTTAGATCCCAAGCTTTCTTCAATTTCAAGTCTCAACCCCTCTATATATGAAGAATGGAGTCTATAAGCTCTCTTTCACTCCGTGTCTCGACCTTCTATATATAAAGAATGGAGTCTATTTATAATTTTTAAGAATAACACTCTAATTATTTTTTGTCAAAGTTTCAAATACTCCATCAAATTATTTTGATTCCTTTGATCATGGAATATTTATTTAATATTTAAGTGTTATAATGACCTCAAAATCGAGTAAGTTTAAACTCATTGAACTCCTCTTAATAAGATGCTTAGACTAATAAAATACAATATTTGAAGATTATTTAACTCTTCAACTAGTGTCTCAAAAATTTTAATCATATTTTAAATGTTTGATTTGAGCTTCATTGAATTCACATTACACTATTTTTAGTATCATTAAATTTGTCATGTTATGGTGCTCTTTTTGACTTTAAATTTAGTAAAATTTAAGTTTGAATGGTCTTAAGGTTAATTTTCAAAAAATTTAATTCAAATTATACATTAAGATTCATATTTTATCAATTAGATTTTCATAATGTATCATTTGTCTTATTTTAAGATAACATATATATATATATATATATATATATATATATCTATAAGTCTTTAAGATATGGCATGAAACTATAGTTTCAAAAAAATTACGAAGTAATTCTCATATACTATAATTTCACCTTTCTATGTTGTCGGTGCAATCATTAGAACAAAAATTGCTAAAAAAAATAGTTTCAAAATTCTTAAAGTGGTTGATTGTAGTGACTTTGTTGGGCTTTCAAAGTGCTAAAATTAAGTTCATGAAGTCAAAAAAATATATTTTAATAACCCAATAAATGGCCAATTTACCTGCTTTGGTCCAAAATAAGGCTCTACATAAGCTTGCCTTTTAGCTTGATATCGATGTCTAATGTTAATCAAAATTAGTGATGATAAACATCGACATGAGTTTTGATTCCATTGAAATAATTTGAAATGTGTTGCAATTAAAATAAAATTTGCATTGTTACAACAAACTTTGAGAGAAGAGACCACTGCTAGAAGTCGATGTAAGATTTTGAAGATTTGAAGATTGTTGAAGATTTCAAGAAAAACCTTCTGGTGATATTAAAGAATATATTAAAGTTCAAAATATTGAATAATTTTGAATATGACTTTAAACTAAAGCTTCTTATTTATCCAATTATTGAATGGTTGTTTTAAGCTTGATTAAAATTTTAATCAAATGGTTAAAGGTGATGAATTATCAATTATTATATAAGAATGATTTGTATTTTTGAAAATTTACCTCTCATATGACCTTTAGATGTCTTTGAAACATATTTGTGATCTTTTAAGTCACCACATCCTTTAGATGTATTGAAGTTCTCTCACCAATACACCCCTTTGAAGGTCTTACTTATCTTCAATAAACTCTACATCAAAATTACATCATGAAATAAACATCTACGTTTATTTCAACCACTAATTCAATCATAAAGTCTCTCATTGTCATCCACCATTCTTATAATAAGAAGGGGATCAAGCGATTGAACAAATGAGAATTAGAAGCCATCATCTGATGGATGATGGACATTTGTTAATATTGATGTTAATTGACAAGTGACATGTTCATCAACAATCAATGTTAGGTGTTATCAAACAAAACTTTTAAATTTTCTACCTATATTTCTCAATACTAAAAATCATTTCTTAAATGTGTAAAAGTATGGCTTAGTTATAAATTTATGTAGGGAACACTAGTCTTTTTTATCAAAAATTTGGACACTTTACTGATGATCCAAAAATACAATGTGAATATTGAAATGCTATTTTACATATCTTACAACTTCTAGTAACTTGAAATTGACCTATACTGGGCATATGAAATTCATCATCAAAATGCTCAAGTTAACTATCATCAAATAAAATTTTGAGGACGTTTGCCATAAGTAACTTCAAAAAAAAATTCTAAATACAATTCTTTGTGTTTTACATAGACCCATATGGACTTCAAATGAGGTGTTATTGATATTGTTAGTTTTATCTCACCAAATTATGTTATGTGAGTAATATGACTATTGAAGAGAAAGATTGAATGATCTCAAAATTAATTATTTAAATTTATGGCCTTAATATTTAGGTGAGTAAAGATCTAATAAATACTTCTAAATTTATACTTGATCATATGAATGTTTTGTGATATATTAGTTAACTATATTTGGATTTATCTATAATTAAATTAAACCATCCAAATTAAAGTCTAAGCTTTTGTTTTGGTTTGAAAAGTAGTTTAATTGATTTAGTTATTGAATATTTTGACTATAACTATTTGGTTTGGCTAATTTATAAACCAAAGCATCTTAACTAAATTCACACCTAATTTAAAGTAGTTAGTTCAAATGGAAGCCATTGGTTTATTTAATGTTTGTTCATATAGATTAAGTCTAGTTTAGATTAGTCAAGGGAGATTCAAAGTCTAATTGAAATAAATTTATTGGGTTAATGCTTAATCAAGATATTAATTGATGTTAATTGAGTTAAGTTTGGTCAGAACTAGACTAACTGCCAATATGGAGTGAAGTGAGTTTTTAAGTTCTAGCGAGTGTCTTAATTATTAGGCTTAAATCAATTTGATTTTAATGTAACTTTAAGCCAAATAGAACATCTAGGTTTAGGTCATTAGCTTCAACTCAAGTAGATTAACTATGCTATAAGAGTATGTATAATCTTAGGTTTTTACTAATTATGATATAATATAGGGTTTATAATAGTTTAAAAGGTCTAAATTAGACTACTAGGCCACCTAAAAATTAAAAAAATGTTAAGATGGGTTAAGGATCTAAACTCTTCATATAAGTTTATTAAGAGAGAAAATTTTTAAGAGAAGGCCACTAAAAAGCTATATTAGGTGTGTTAGGGTTATCCTAGAGTTTAGGATATAATCTAAAGCTTATAAGATCATGGATTACTAGATTGTTAATTTACTTGGGGTCTTGTGGAATCACCAATTAAGAGCTTTTCATTTAGTATCATCTAAGTAACATATGCTAAGAAGCTTGGTCATACGATGGTTGAGCTAAATCTAAGCTAAAAAAAAGTTTAACATGAGATATTTATAAAACTTTTGACATTATGATTTGTCACTTCATTGTAATAGAGATGCAATGGAGTAAAGGCAATGGTGGCATTGTGGGAAGCTTAATGAAAGTGGTTGGTTGTACATACATAGGTATGCAAGACAACAATGAAGCTTTAACCAAGTTGAAGAACATAACATGTAAATGAACATCATGTGGTAGCATGACTTTAACACATCAACATAATTTGAATACTTTAATTAGATTAATAATTTTTTTTTTAGTATAGGAATTAATAATTTATATGGGCTTTTGAGTGTGCTTTAGAGGCAATTTTAAATAATAAAATGACCACTCATTATGTGCTCTCATATGTCAAATTTATTGAGATCCATAATACGCACTGCTAGAAATTATGCCTACACATATGATTGAGATTATACTAAAATTTAAGATTATATTTAAAGATTAAACTAATAACATTTGATAAAAGCTTCATTTGGTAAAGATAACATCCAATAGAAATTGTTGCTAATAAGTATCGAAATGAAAAGTTGATTTAACTAAATAAAAAATTATAGCACTCTAAAATTCTAGATTTATGAAAATGGATTAGCCACCAAAATAACAAATTAGAAAAAAAAGAAGAATAAATAATTCCCCTAAGCAAGTGAGAAATGGAGGTGATACAATGAATAATAAACAATTGGGATATTTACATACATAGCACATAATTCTTATGCATTTGCACATCAAAATTTAAAGATTAATATTTACAATTATAGCACTTTTTCTTTGCATAAAAAAAGTGCATTTCACTTTAATAGATTAATAATGGTGGTATTTTTCTACAATATTAAAAATTTAGTTGATATTTATGTAAAAAAGAAGTTTTGAAGGTTAGATATGAAAATATTTAAAATTGTGTGCCATGAATGTACATGCCCCTAAACAATTTTGTAGAAATCTTAAGTGATTGGATAAGCTTCACAAGTTTTTGAAGATCTATTAATTTTGAGATACATAATAACTTATATAAATTATAGATTAAAAAGGAGATAAATATAATATTAATGATTAATATTTAATATTCAAATTTAAAAGTTGAGATAGAAATTTGGTGGGAACATAAGTTTTTCTTAGACTAATTTAGATGAATAAAAAGCAAAAATATCAAATATATATTTTGGTTGTATATTTCTTTTTGATAAATAAAATATGTTTGTACACGTTTTATCTTTATTTTCATCAAACGCTTTCAAAAATAATATTTTTTAGGGGCTTTGACATACACTATCACCCTATTCTTACATATTTACAAATTAACCATTTTAACATGAAAATTTTAAATTGACTAAATATTGAAATTCATAACAAAAAATCCAACCCATATTTTTCATTTTAGTAAAATTCATAATATTTTGATCGTGGCATGCGCAAATACATGAGTCTCATAGGATGAGGATCTTGTAATTCTTGAAAAGGTTCTGAACTTCTAATTTTAGTTTCTTTAATTTAGTTTTTAGCTCTGCTAAAGAAGCTGAATTAGAAGAGAATGAACTTGCCTCAGATTTTTTCTTAAATACTATAAGGAGTATATAGAGGCTTGTAATTAAAATTTTCTAAT
The DNA here is from genome assembly GCA_021442155.1 of Cymbidium sinense. Lineage (NCBI taxonomy): Eukaryota > Viridiplantae > Streptophyta > Magnoliopsida > Asparagales > Orchidaceae > Cymbidium > Cymbidium sinense. The sequence goes on along the minus strand of CM038223.1, from coordinate 149,419,392 downwards.
TTATCTTTCTTCTTAATATTAAGAAGATTGATAATTTTATCATGAGTTGAATCATCTTCAACTTGCTAAAAGTTTAATTAATTGGTCTTTTGCTCGTGGGTGATATACGATGGCGAGTGAAGGCGGAAGAAGAACTAAGGAGAGTACAAGAGGAGAATAAGAGAAGAGGAGAAGGGAAAACCGGCAATCGAGCACACATAATACACGCAGAGCCTCCTTATATAGGGGTGGAGGCAGAGAGACTTAGAAGAAAAGGTAATTATTAAACAAAGAGAAACTTGCTAGAAGTTAAACAGATAATTATTAAATAAAACTTTGTAGTTAAGCAAAGCTACTATTATTAAATAAAAGATATACTTTGCTTAGAGGCAAAGAAAAGGTACAAAATATTATAAGATGGCTACTTTTGGAAAGTAGCAATTATTTCTTTGGGACCCATTTTATGTAAAGTAGGTTCTTTCTGAAGATAAGCACTACTTTTGGAAAGTAGCAATTATTTCTGGTGGGTGCTTTATGAATTTAAGTTTCTCTGGATTCCACGTCGACGCCGTAAGACTCACCCGTCATAGAGATAGGGTGATTAAACACCTTGGAAGTTGATTTTCATAGATTTTTTTGAGACGTTCCTTATGTTGAATCTCGATCTCATGAGGATAATCTTTTGATGCTTTGTAGTACCTCACTGATAGCTCAAAATCCATAGTTTTTTGAGGATCGTTAATTCAGAATAAGCTTTAATAATGGCTTTAATTTGCTTGAGCTTATCCTCAATGTTGATTGAATTCCACCATTTTAGTAAAATTATCTTTGAAGGACCAACTTGAAGGGGTCCTTTCCAAGTATATACCCAAATCCATGGGATTTGGCATGAAGAAATGAGCAAGATTTTGTCCTTGAATCATTTTTCGGATTAATAGCCCTCATTTTGGGGGCAGCTTCCATCCAATCATTAAAGACTTCTTTGATTGGATTAAGAATATTTAAGCTCCAAAATAGTTCCACCATCAAAAACCATTGGAAGTTCTTTGTTGATAATATCTTTGTTCATTATGAACATCCATGAATGCCTTCGTCATTAAGAGGAAGAAGGCCTTCATCATAGCTACATAGCACCAATAATTTATGCCAATTTTGTACTGTAAATTAGTGGAGGATAAGAATACATTTTTCTCTTGGAATGGAGTTAGACCCCATTCGCTTTGATGAAAGATCTTTTGTATAACGCATTTGCTTTACAAAATCATGAACATGATTAATCTCAATACACTTTAATTGTATTAAGATTATTTCATAATTTTCTCTTGAGAGATTAGATTCAAATGGGAAAGGATTGTTTCCCAAATATCTTTCAAATAAGGCCCACAGATTATTTATTGAATAATCAGAGGGATTAATTTCAATAATATTCTATTTTATTTTTTTAGAGAAATAAACAGGTTCTTGTACAATGACATCTTTTAGGGATGGTGTTGCAGCTTTTTTAGAGGGTTCACCTTTTCAACCGTAGTTGAAGAGAAGTACCATAAAGATAAGTTTGCAAATTGATCATGCCAATTGTTGAATTGACGGATCTTTTAATTAGAGCACCATGGCATGACCTCCAAAAAGAAAGACATCCTCTAGTAGTCATTCTTCCATGCGGTGATCCACCTTATCATCCCCAAGAATTCATGGTCAAAAAAATCGAAGAGAATTTTCATTACCTTTAATGAATCGATGTCAAAATCAAAGACAGAGCTGATTTCCATGATGCAAGAATTAAAATTGCTCAGAATTCACCAAGCGCTCAAGTAGACATTCTTTTCATTTGATCTTTAATTTAAGATTAGAGCAGCTAAACCAGCTTTTAATACGTAAATAAGATTTCCATATGTAAGGTTTCATATGGGATGGTTCCATAAAGATGAAGAGAAACCTTAACCTTTTCAAGAAATAGATTAGGAAGGCCTTCAATGAATTTTTTTGCTTCCAGTGAAGGCTATTGATCATAAAGTGTCATGACTTTAGAAATATATCCTTGTACCATCAAAATGGGTTATGGACATCTTAATTTCTAGGGAGCGAAGTTTTTTCTCCTTGATCTACAATGGATCCAGCAAAATGATCTATAATAGTTTGGAAAAGATTATAGATTGAATTTTCATTAGTTTTTCGTTCTTTGGAAGATCCTTAGATTTCTAAGTCAATTTTAAGGAGGTCTTCCCTTTGAGGAACAGTGAGAATTATCCCACCATCCTTTCGAGTTCCAGAATCTTAAATGATGGCTCGATACAATATGTGGTTTTGCTTGATGTCTAGATTGAACAACGATAAACATAAATGAAGGGTATGAATGATTTGATGTTCAAAAGTCCATCAATAATCCATTCATATAAAGAATCTCCATCATAGAATTTCTATAAAATGAGTATCTTAAATAATAAATTAGAGGAGTGGGTTTTATAATAATGTTTTTCCAAATTTTTCTTGGGATAAGAAAGTTTTTGGATATCAAAAGGAGGATGAGAATCTTGTAATTCTTGAAAAAGGTTTTGAACTTTTTCAATATTACTTGATTGATCAGTATCAGTTTCGATTGAGGATTCAATTGAATCTTCATCCAATTGATTGATATCTTCAAGAGCTCTTACATACTTTTCACTTAAGTTTAGAATCAAATTCTGAATGTTTTCAGAAGAGAGTCATAACTTAAGAGCCAGTTTAGGAGGTGGTTAAATAAATGTTTTCACAAATGGGTTTATACTAGTGGAAGATTTTTTTGAAGCTTTGCTAATTTCGAGGCCAGAAACCTTTTGTTTAAGCATCTGATCGATTTTAGACTCTAGGCTAAAAAGATGTTCAGTGATTATTTGAAGTATACTATTACTATAATTAATTTATTTAATTATAATAATAAATTCTTTTAGAATTTGTGGATCGGAACTTATTTTTCTGAAGGCCGCAAATTGTAAAGGTTTATCATCCACCATTTTTACAACTGATGGAGGATAAGATGCTTCAATTATTTTTCTCGCCATTTTTTTGGTAGTTAAAATAGTAACTTGAAGATTGAGCATAGTAATCGAAAACCATGCTATACAAAGGAATAGTTGCTTGGCTACTTATTTCTTTCTCTTCATTTTCTCTAAATATAAAGCCTTTATTTCGAGATGTTGGTCTTGAGAAGTAAAACTTCTATACCAAGTACAAAAATTATCATACTTTGGTTGGAAGTATTCCTTCAAAATAATCTCTCTAGTCTTAGAACCAATTGTGTAGCTCATTAAGACTAAAGTTCATTTTAGATGGAGTGGGAGATTGATATTCTCTCACTGGTTGATAGATATGATTTTTATTTAGGAGAAGGGTCTTGACCGATGGTTCAAGAGTGTGTGAACCATTTGATCTTGACTTCTCTGAGGTTTCAGAAGGGATAGAAACCCTAGGAAGTGTAATGGATCGATGAAGATTGAATCGAACTTCAACATCACCATCAGCTGTAGTTCCAAATTGATAAATTATAGTTTTATCAATTTTGGGGAGCGACCATCTATTTAGGTCTTCTTCTTTCAAGGGAACTCAATTTTAGAGTTCTTGACAAATTATTATTTCTCCTATTAGGTTACTTCAAAAGATGTAGAAGCCATATTACCAAAAATAGGGAAAAAGGAGAGAGGAAGATGATGAAGAAAGAATTTGAAACAAATCACCACATAAGGATAAAACAAACTAAGTATAAACCTCCATTAGAGAATTACCTTCCTGCATAACAACAAAAATAGGACTTACAACTCTTCCCTCATGCAATAGGGATTTCTACCCATATATGAAGATGGGAATATAAACCTCACTAGAGATTATCCACACAAACAGGACTTATCACCCTATCAAGCATCACGCAATAGGGATGGTCATTTGCGATGAAGACGGGATAAAGTCATGGGTGGAATGAACAAAGTACTAGTTCATCCAAAGCATGGTGAAATGTAATAACAATACAACAGACTGTTATCAATTAATATATTCATATAAGGGATGATAAGATTCAAACCTTGAACCCTTAAAGGTCTTAATGTGGAAGCTAAGAGATGATTCTCATCCTCCCCCAATATCCAATAGAGAGTGAGTCATTCAGTCATTTTTCCCTCTGCATCTCTCTTATAAATTTTTTTGAAGCTCTAAAATGATTTATGGTTATGATTTCCTTCCTGCTATTCAATTTTGAGTTTTAAATATCTAAATCCAGAGTTCAAAAGTTGTTGAACCAAATAACTAACTACTCTGATTGAAACAAATAGCTTAACAGAGGATTGGAATCAGTGGATATTTCCCGACTCATGGACTATACTGTTCAAGGGTCACCCAAGACCTTCCATTAATCAAGATGTAGATCTCAAACAATGATGGTGATGTTGAAGTCGATTCAACCATCCTCATCCATCACACTTCCTGTGGTTTCTATCCCTGACTAATCATCTGCCAGGCCCTTCGCTTAAATAAAAAATCATATCTATCATCCAGAGAGAAAATCTCCCATCTATCCCAAATAAACTTTAGTCTTACTACACTATCGGAGAGGTTTGAAGACTCAAGAAATACTTCCAACCAAAGTATGATAATTTTGTTTTGGTTAAGATCTCGCCCCAAATAAATGATTTAGAGTTTGAGAATGAGAGAAAAGAAATATCAGCCAAGGCAACTATTTCTTTTCTGTTTTGTAAAGCATTTAGCCAGCTCAAATGGCAAACGAGCAAGGAAAAATAATTGAAGCATCTTATCCTCCATCTTGTAAAAATATTGGATGATAAACCTTTAGAATTAGCCTTTGGAAAAATAAGTAACCAATAAATTTTTACAAATTAAACAACTTAAACAGAGATTTCAAATTCAGATCTTAGCCTGGAAAAATCATCGATGCTTAAACAAAAGTTTTCTAGCCCTAAATTAGCAAAGCTTTAAAAAAAGTACTAGTATAAACCCATGAAACCTTTTATCCAACCACTCTAAGTTAACCGAACCTCTAAAGACCTGAGGATTCCATAAAAGTATGCAGAAGTATGTCGGTCATTATGAAGAAGATTCAAATGAATCCTCAACCAAAATTGATATCAATCATATTGAAAAGTTCAAAACCTTTTCAAGAATTACAAGATCCTCATCCTCTTCTTTGATATCCAAAACTTTCTTATCCCAAGAAAAATTTGGAAAAATATTATTATAAAACCAACACCTCCTGATTTATTATTTGAGGAAGATACTCATTCCACAGGAAATTCCTATGATGGAGATTCTTTATATGAATGGAATATCGATGGACTTTCTGAACATCAAATCATTGATACCCTTCATTGAATGCTTATGTTTGCTACTGCTATTCAATCAAGACATCAAACAAAACCTCATATTGTCGCCCGAGCCATCTTTTCGTGATTCTCGAAAGGATGGTGGGTGAATTTTACCGCTCCTCAAAGGGAAGACCTCCTTAACTAAAATTGACTTAAGTACTAAGGATCTTCCAAAAGAACATCAAAACCTAATGAAAATTCGTATAATCTTCTTCAAATAATTATAGATCATTTTGCTGGATCCATTGGAGATCAAGGAGAAAAAACTCGCTCCTTACTCCAAAAATTAAGATGTCCATCCTTAACCAATTTTCGATGGTACAAGGATATATTTCTAGCATGCGTCATGACACTTTATGATGCCAATAGCCTTCACTAGAAGCAAAAATTTATTGAAGGCCTTCCTAATCTATTTGTTGAAAAGGTTAAGGTTTCTCTTCATCTTTACGATGGAACCATCCCATATGAAACTCTTACATATGGAAACCTTATTTCTGCATGTATTAAAACTAGTTTAGCAATTTGCTCTGATCATAAATTAAAAGATCAAATAAAAAGAGAGCGTCTATTTGAGCAAGAACAGCTTGGCAAATTCTACGAACAATTCAACTATGACCCTCAGGTACGTCCTTTATCTTCAAAACACAAGGGAAAAGTATGAAATACTATTTTTCCTAAACGTGAAAAAACACATCATAAAAATGTGATAAATTCACACACAAACACAGGCACTCTCGTCCCTCTGGTTCTAAAACCAAAGAGACAAGAGAAATAAAATATTATAAATGTGGCCATACGCTAATAGATGCATCAAGAGAAGAAGTTAAATGAACTTCAGATTGACAAAGGGTTAAAACAAACCCTGATAAAATTTCTGCTTACATCCTCTGATTCTAAAAGAGAATCAGAAGAAGAAGAAGAAGAAGAACATATTCCATCTTCATCAAATTCTGATAAATCTAACTATTGCAAATCCTGTCAACATATAGATTATTATAAAAATATAATAAATATGACAGATATATGCTCACCCAAAAAAAGGACCAATTAATTAAACTTTTAGCACAAGTTGAAGATGATTCAACTCATGATAAAATTATTGATCTTCTTAATGATAAGAAGAAAGATAAATTAGAAAAATTTAATTACAAGCCTCCTATATACTCCTTATCGAAAGTATTTAAGAAAAAAATCTGAGGCAAGTTCATCATCTTCTAATTCTGAATTAAAGAAACTAAAATTAGAAGTTCAGCAAATTAAAGCTGAGCAAGAGAAAATGAATGGTCGTCTAATGGATCTTAATCAGAAGATGCCCAATTCATTTGAAAATATAGAAGCCAATTCTAATCAAAAACTAAGTTTCTTAAAATAAAAGGCAATATACCAAAAAAATGGTATATTTCTATTAAATTAATTATAAATAAAGAATTTATTTTATCAAATTTAACGCTCTAGTTGATAATGAGTGATTTAAATTGTATACAAGAAGGAATAATTCCTTCTAAATATTTTGAAAAAATAAGTTGATGATGAATCTTTACAAATTAAGTTTTATAGATATATATTGGTTTAAGTCTGGATATATAAATCACTTATTTATTAAAACTTAAAATAACCATGGTGAAGAGGTGAAGAACTAAGGAGAGTACAAAGGAGAAGAGAGAAGAGGAGAAGGGAAAACCAAGCAGGACTGGAGCACCCTAATATACAGAGCCTCTTATATAGAGGTGGAGGCAAAGAAAGAGAGACTTGCAAGGTAAAGTTAAACAAAGTGAAACGCGTGAAAGCAAGCAACGGTATAATTATTATACAGAATTATATCTGTCAACAATCTGGCATTTTTTGAAAAGTAGCAATTATTTCTGTTGGTGGGCTCACTTTATGAGTTGTAAAGTAGGTTCCTTACTGGTGAAGATAAGCGGCTACTTTTAGAAAGTAGCAATTATTTCATCTGGTGGGGCTGCTTTATGGAGTAAAGTAGATTCTCGTGGAGATGATGATGTGGATACTTTGGAACGTAGGAATTATTTCTTCTGGTGGGTCCGCTTTATGAATTTAAGTTTCTCCAATGGATTCCACGTCGACACTGTCAGATGACTCGCCACTGTCATAGATATAGATAGGGTGATTATACACCTTGGCTAGCTGATTTTCATAGATTTTTTGAGATGTTCCTTATGTTGAAGCTCGATCTCATGAGGATAACATCTTTGATACATTGGAGTACCTCATCTACTGATAGCTCAAAATCAATAGAATTTTGAGGGATCATTAATTTAGAATAAGCTTTAATAATGGCTTTAATTTGCTTGAGCTTATCCTCAATGCTGATTGAATCCCACCATTTTAGTAAAAATTATCTTTGAAGGACCAGTTGATTAAATGGATCCCTCCGGAGAATAACGTTCCAGCTCCAGATCCATGGAATCTGACAGTCTATGAAGAAATGAGCAAGATTTTGCCCTTGGATCATTCTTCTAGGATTAATAGCCCTCATTTTGGGGGCAGCTTTCATCCATTCATTAAAGAATTCTTTGATTGGATCCTAAGAATATTTACTCCAAAATAGTTCCACCATCCAAGAACCATCGGAATTTCTTTATTGATAATATCTTTGTTCATGATGAACATCCATGAATGCCTCGCCGTTGAGAAGGAAGAAGGCTTTCATCATAACACATACCACAATAATTTATGCCAATTTTGTATAAAAATTAGTTTATATTTTCTCTTGGAATGACCCCATTCACTTTAATGAAAGATTTTTTGTATAATGCATTTGCAACAAAATAGTATGGTTCATCGATCAGAACATGGTTAATCTCAATAATGGTATTAAGATTTTTCATAATTCTCTCTCGAGAGATTAGATTCAAATGGGAAATGATTATTTCCCAAATATCTTTCAAATAAGGCCCACGAATTATTTATTGAATAATCAGAGGGATTAATTTTAAGAATATTCTATTTTATTTTTTTAGAGAAATAAATAGGTTCTTGTGCAACACATCTTTTAGGGATGGTGTTGCTTTTTCAGGTTCTTGTGCAATGACATCTTTTAGGGATGGTGTTGCTTTTTTAGAGGTTTCACCCTTTTCAATGTAGTTGAAGAGGAAGTACCATAAAGATAAGTTTGCAAATTGATCATGCCAATTGTTGAATTGACCGGATCTTTGCCATTAAAGGCCATGACCTCCATAAAAAAGAAAGACATAGTAGTAGTCATTCTTCCATGCGGGGTGATCCACCCCTGATCATCCTTGCAAGAATTCATGGGTCAAAAAATCAGGAAAAGAATTTTCATTACCTTTAATGAACTCAATATCAAAATCAAAGACAGAGAGCTGCGATTTCCATGATGCAAAAATTTGTTTTGAAACTAAATTTTTGACATCTTGTTCAATGATGTATTTGATTGAGGAACAGTCAATAAGAAAGAAAAATGTCGTAAATCATCTTGAAATTTTGAGATGCACTTAATCACAGAAAGCATTTCTTTTTTGATAATGGAATACTTTTGCTGAGTAGGATTCCATTTACCAGAAACAAAGCGAACTAATTCTTCTTTAGAATTCTTTCGTTGCTTTAGGATTCCTCCATAGCCCTTATTAGAGGCATCTATTTCAATAATTTTGAAACTAGTAGGGTCCGCAAGATTAAGACATGGAAGGTTTTCAACCCTTTCTTTAATTTTGCATACTGCCATGGTATGAGTATCAGACCATGGTGGGGATTCTTTTAATCACAAAGAGTGGGTGCATCTTTGGCAAGATTTTGATAAAATATAAGAGAGCTCCTAAGAACCATTATATGGTTTTATCTAAAATGATATCAAAAATTTGTTAGCAAATTCAATACTTCTATTAATTGGTATAATAGAAGCATTGGATATATTATGGCCTAAAAATCTTATTTCAGTTTGAAATAATTAAATTTTTGGCTCTAAAATAACTAATCCATTTTTTAAAATTAACCATTTAAATATTTTTAGATGGTTGAAGTGTTCATCAATATTGTTTGAGAACACCAGAACATTATCAATATAGACTAAAATATATTTAAAATAATCTTTAAATATATTATTCATGATCAAGGTGCATTTTTTAAACCAAAGGGCATTACGCTCCAAGTAATGTCCAAAGGGCACCGTAAATACCGCTTTATAGCAATCCGATTCTTTTATCTGGATTTGCCAATATCCTAATTTTAAATCAATTTGAAAAATATTTTTGGATTATGCAATCTATTTAATAAATCCCTTTTATTAGAATTAGATATCGATCCATTTTAAAACTTTTGTTTAATACTTAATTAATTACAAGTCCTTTCCCTCTTTCCTCGCCAAATTCATAACATAGAATGCAGTACAGCTCCAAGGGGAGTAGGATTGTCGAATTATTCCTTTCTTTAATAAATTAACAGTTTCGTCTTTGCATAAAGCAAGGTAGTTCTCATTCATATGATAAGGATGAGTCTTGTGGGAATGTCTCGTTCATTGAAATTATCAATGAGAGATCCACTATATGAGTCTTTCTTTCCCAGAAAGCAATTGGGTTATCACCATAGACTTCCTTTAGGAATTCTTGGTGGCAATTTTGAATTTTTGTATTTAATTTTGGGGAAGAAATTTGTTGTTTAATAGTTAAACTAGCAATTTCTTCTTATAAATAATTTATATGCACTTATTATTAAGCCTATTCATTTCATTTATGATAATTTCTTTAGGATTGGTGATAAACGGAATGTGATTTCTTTATCCCAAAGAAAACAATTCTAGTATCATCAAGATAGCAATATTTTAAGAAGAAAAGGAGTTCTCAAAATAATGTGTTGTGTCAAATTTTTGATTAAAATAAAGGCATTTGAATACAAATATCATCTTGACACACGACCAAGGATGATAATTTATACTTAATTTGTAAAGATTCACCAAGCTTCCTTTAACCGTCGGTTTTTCAAAATATTTAGAAGGAATTATTCTTTCTTGTATACAATTCCGCTATTAACTAGTAAATAAATTTCTTATTTATAATTAATTTAATGGAAATATACCATTTTGGTATATTGTAAGAAATCTCCAATAAAAAATTTCAAGCAATTGATTAATTCAAGATTCATTGCGACTTCTCGAACTTCTAATTTTAATTTCTTTAACTTCTTTTCTTAGCTTGTCTAATTAGAAGATGATGAACTGACCTTTTTTTCTTAAATACTTCTGATAAGGAGTATATAGGAGGCTTGTAATTAAAATTTTCTACTTTATCTTTCTTCTTGTCATTAAGAAGATCTATAATTTTATCACGAGTTGAATCATCTTCAACTTATGCTAAAATTTTATTTAATTGGTCCTTTGCTGGGGGCTTATATTTGTCATATTTATTATATTTTTATAATAATCTTTCTATTGATAAGATTTGCAACAGTTAGATTTATTAGAATCTGATGAAGATGAATATGAAATATTTTCTTCTTCTTCTTCTTCTTCTTTTGATTCTCTTTCAGAATCAGAGGATGTAAGAAGAATTTTCATCAGGGTTTATTTTAACCATTTGTTAATCTGAAGTTCATTTAACTTCTTCTCAGCTGCATCTATTTGTGTAATGACAGACACCAACATTTGTAACATTTTATTTCTCTTGTCTCTTTGGTTTTAGAACAAGGATGAGGTGCGATGAATTTATCACATTTTTTATGACGAGCTTTTTCAAGCTTAGAAAAATAGTTTTTCATGTTTTACCCTTGTATTTGGAAGATAAAGGACGTACCTGAGGATCACAGTTAAATTGTTCATAGAATTCGCCATAGCTCGTGGATGTTTTCATTTGATCTTTAATTTAAGATCGAGCAAATTGCTAAATTAAATACATGTAGAAATAAGGTCTCCATATGTAAGAGTTTCATATGGATGGCTCCATCATAAAGGTGAAGATAAACCTTAACCTTTTCAGCAAATAGATTGGGAAGGCCTTCAATGAATTTTTTGCTTCCAAAGGCTATGATCATAAAGTGTCATGATGCTAGAAATATATCCTTGTACCATCGAAAATGGGTTAAGGATGGACATCTTAATTTTTGGAGTAAGGAGCGAGTTTTTTCTCCTTGATCTCCAATGGATCCAGCAAAATGATCTATAATTATTTGAAGAAGATTATAGACCGAATTTTCATTAGGTTTTTGCTGTTCTTTTGGAAGATCCTTAGTACTTAAATCAATTTCGCTAAGGAGATCTTCCCTTTGAGGAATAGTGAGAAAATTATCCCACCATCCTTTCAGAGTTCCAAAGAATCCTGAAATGATGGCTCGAGTGACAATATGTGGTTTTGCTTGATGTCTAGATTGAATAGTTGTAGCAAACATAAGCATTCGATGAAGGGTATGAATAATTTGATGTTCAGAAAGTCCATCGATATTCCATTCATATAAAGAATATCCATCATAGAAATAAACATGTTCTTGTGCAATGTCATCTTCTGGGGATGGTGTTGCAGCTTTTTTTGAGGGTTCACCCTTTTCAACCGTAGTTGAAGTGGAAGTACCATAAAGATAAGTTTGTAAATTGATCATGCCAATTATTGAGTTGACAGGATCTTTGCCATTAGAGCTATGGCGCGACCTCCATGAAAAGACGCCCCTGAGAGTAGTCATTCTTCCATGCGGGGTGATCCACCCCTGATCGTCCCTGCAAGAATTCATGAATCAAAAAATTAGGAAGAGAATTTTCATTACCTTCAATGAATTTGATGTCAAAATCAAAGACAGAGTCATGATACATGATGCAAAAATTTGTTTTGAAACTAAATTTTTGACATCTTGTTCAATGATGTATTTTACTGAGGAAATAATGAAGGAGAAAATGCTGATTAAGTAAATCATCTTGGAATTTTGAGATGCACTTAATCACAGAAAGCATTTCTTTTTTGATAATGGAATACTTTTGCTGAGTAGGATTCCATTTACCATAAATAAAGTGAACTAATTCTTCTTTAGAATTCTTTTGCTGCTTTAGGATACCTCTATAGCCCATATCAGAGGCATCTGTTTCAATAATTTGAAACTAGTAGGGTCCGCAAGATTAAGACAGGGAAGGTTTTGAACCCTTTCTTTAATTTTGCTTACTGCCATGGTATGAGTAAAATGGTGGGGATTCTTTTTTTACAAAGAGTGGGGTTGCATCTTTGGCAAGATTTTGATAGAAATCACATAATTGAGAGCTCAAGAACGCTATAGGTTTTATCTAAAATGATATCAAGAAATTTGTTAGAAATTCAATACTTATTAATTGGTATAATAGAAGCATTGATATATTATGGCCTAAAATCTTATTTCAATTTGAAATAATTTAATTTTGGCTCAAATAACTAATCCATTTTTAAAATTAACCATTTAAATGTTTTAGATGGTTGGAGTTCATCAATATTGAGAACACCGTACATCATCAATATAGACTAAAATATATTTAAAATAATCTTTAAATATATTATTCATGATATGATGGAATTCAGAAGGTGCATTTTTTAAACCAAAGGGCATTACGTTCCATTCGTAATGTCCGAAGGGCACCGTAAATGCTATTTCATAGCGATCCTATTCTTTTATCTGGATCTGCCAATATCCTGATTTTAAATCAAATTTGGAAAATATTTTTGCATTATGCAATCTATTTAATAAATCCCTTTTATTAGAATTGGATATCGATCCATTTTAAAACTTTGTTTAGTGGCTTATAATTAATTACTCGTCTCCCCTTTTCTTTTCTTCAATTAACATAAGAATGCACTCCAAGGGGAGTAGGATGAATTATTCCTTTCTTTAATAAATCAACAACTGCTTTGCATAAAGCTAGGTAGTGCTCTCATCCTGACATGGACGAGCCTTAGTGGGAATGTCTCGTTCATTGAAATTATCAATGTACGGGAGATCCACTACATGAGTCTTTCTTTCCCAGAAAGTAATTGGGTTGTCACCACAGATTCCATTTGGAATTCTTGGCGGTAATTTTGAATTTTTGCTTTTACTTTTGGGGAAGAAATTTCTTGTTTAATAGTTAAACTAATTCTTCTTGTAAATAATTTATATGCATGACTATTGCCTATTCATTTCATTTATGATAATTTCTTTAGATTGGTTATAAAAATGAATGTGATTTCTTTATCCCAAAGAAAATACCCAATTCGCTCAGTAGGAGGTTTAGGTTAGGATTTAGGGCTCAGGGTAGGTAGGTTTAGGGTAGGGTGTCAGGTTTAGGGTTTAGGGTAGTTTAGAGTTATTTGGGTCAGGCTCAGGGTTTAGGAGGGCCTGGGTAGTTAAGGTCAGAGGTGGAGTTTAGTCATTTTAGGCTCAGGTGGGTAGTGAGTTGTGGTTTGGGTAGGAGTCAGGTTTTGGAGGGTTTAGGAGGGTTTTTTGTGGTTTAGGTTAGGGTTTAGGTTAGGTTAGGGTAGGGTGTGGTTAGGGGAGGTTTAGGGTTTAGGGTTTAGGTTTATTAGGGGTTTAGGGTTTAGGTTTTTAGTTAGAGGTTCAGCACATTCCGGGCTATGACTGAATCATGAACTCATTCATCATCGGTTATGTCGATAATCTCTTGATCAAAAGTATAGAAAAGGAAGACCATCTCTTTGACTTGAGAGTAGTTTTAGAATAGTTAAGACAATTTAACCTCAAAATGAACCCCCTGAGTGTGCATTTAGAGTAGCTTTAGAGAAATTCCTTGGGTTTGTTATCACACCATGGAATTGAAATCGATCCGAGAAGATTAAAGCGATATTAGAAATGCCACCTAAAATTTTAACTCAACTGATCATTCCATGGGCAATTGGCATATCTAAGATGCTTTATATCCAACCTTCGGAAGATGTTAGCCATTAGCACTCGAAAGGATGCCAAGTTCAAGTGGGATGGCAAGTGTAAACATGCCTTCAAAGACATCAAGCATTACCTGATGATGCCTCCAGTTCTAGTAGCCCCTATCCCGAGCAAGCCACTCATACTTTACATTACTTGATTTGACTGGTGCTTTGTTGGCCCAAGCCAATGATGAAGGGAAGGAAAATTCACTCTACTACCTCAGCCGTCTTCTAATCTTTGCTGAGGCTAATTATCCACTCATTGAGAAGCATTGCCTAGCATTAATCTTTGCATCCAAAAAACTACATCACTACATGCTTCCTTATAAGGTGAACTTAATCTCTAGGATCAATCCACTACAATATCTCATGATACAGCCGACACTATCCAGATAGTTGGCACGACGGTCCATGATCCTCTCACAGTTTAGCATTACCTTTGTACTTCTCCATGTAGTGAAAGGGCAAATGTTAGTAGATTTCTTAGCAACACATCCACTTCCTGCTGTCTCTATGCTTAGTGATGATCTCCCTGATGAAAAAATCATGAACTTAGGGGGTACTAGCATTCACCACTGGGAGATGTACTTTGATGGTGGGGCTTCCTCTCAAAGAGGAGAAGAACCAAAATCTATTATTCTAGGAAAAGTAGGGGAAGGAATAGATCTCTTAACTTTAGACTGTAATCTTATGAGATTCTCATATCATATATCCAATCCTTGCACCAACAACGAAGCCAAATATGAGGCTCTTGTGCCACTGAGTTAGTTACTCTAATCCATAACATCAACATCTTCTGGGATTCTCGAAGTTATTAACCAAATTGTTGAGTTCTATAATGTTATAATGACCAAGATCCATCACTACCATACAGTATCATGGAGTTTTTGACCCAAATGGTTACCATTTGTAAGATTTTCTCAGGAGAGAACGTCAGTAGTCATGAAGCCATGCTCAAGGAGTTGGCATGTTCGAGGATGAGTCAATATTTAGACAAGTCTTATCCATTATTGATATTGAACTCATCAAAAAGTACTCACTTGATGGGGAGGTTTCCATTGCCAAGAAGGATGAGGAGTTAGATTGGAGGCAACCATTCATGGATTACTTAAATAAAGGAAAATTACCATAAGAGAAGTCTCAAGCCCATCAAATGAATCCAAAAGCACTTTCCTATGCTCTTGTGGATGGTGTCTTATACCGATGGTCTTTCGATCATATGTGGTTACGTTGTTTAGATAAGCACGAAGCCCATAAGATCATGATTGAGGTACACTTACAATTATGTAGTGCCAACCAATCCGATCTGAAGATGAAAACTAAGAGCAAAAGACTAGGATACTACTGGCCATTGATGATCAAAGATTGCATGGATGGATAATAAAGTATGCCCCCAATACACTGGTCCTACACCAACCACCCAACATTCTATATCACATTAGCCTCATGGCCATTCGAGTGTTGGGGTATCGACATAGGGTACAACTAATCCTACTTCTTCCAAGGGTAATTCATCTACAAAACCCGGCATCCCCAATGGTAGGATTAGTTGTATGGCTGTCGCTTCTACCATTAGAATTCCAACTCCCAACAATACCGTATGTAACAAGATCAAAATAGTAGACCGCCAAGTTAGCTTAGAAGAACCAAGGTTTAGAGGAGAGATGCGAGCATGCCAAAACCTCGAGCAAAGCTAAAATGATTTAAGCTCACAATAAATTGCTCTTTTAGAGCTTTTATAGAGCCTATTTTAGTTCTAAGGAGACCGATTGTTGTCCATCATAAGATGGGAGGCAAGTTTGAACCCACTTAGGCAGGCCCTTTTGCCATAGAGAATGCCTACTAGGGAAGATCTTATCAGCTTATTAATCATAATGGAGAGTTTCCAATGCTTCCAATCAATGAGCTCTACTTAAATAAATATTATAAATCATGTTTTGAAATAATTACCATCAATGAAAATTCTATTTTGAATTCAATCTCTTCTATGTTGAAAGTATTCTTGTTTAGAATCCATAATGTGTTTAGGGTAGATGTAAGAACCTGAGCAGTATCCTTCATCGACATAACACAAACATAAGCTACACACAAACATATAAAATAAACACATATCTTTTATCTTGAGCTGCTCTAAGTTGAGATAATGCGCCCAATGGTACTCACTCAATAGTTATTCTAGGTCGCTCTATCCCGCAAGTGTGTCACCCTGGTGTTCTTACTTTTGAGGATGTAAGTTTGCTAAGTTTTCCTTCCTTACATGGCCACTATTTTTATGGTCTTGCATGGCCAGCCATGCTTCATTTAAGAGGATGTGAGTCTACTATGCTTTCTTCTTAGATTAGCCTTCATGCATGACTAGGTTTAGGTATTAGTTCCCTAGCTGACTCCTTCCCTCCCTCACCACTGCCTGGCCAAGTCCTTCCTCGGCTCAGTAGTCTCTCTAGGATAAGCCATGCTATCTTTCGATTGATACACCAATGGGCACCTTAGGATGGTTGGTTCTCACTATGCTAATGGATACACTCATGGATAGATACACCTTAGGTTGGTTAGTTCTGACCTTAGGATACACCACTCATGGTAGATGTAAGTCTGCACTTTTCTTGTGATCATTGTTCACCTATAAGCTTTCTTTTAGGCATAATGCTAGACCTCCTTGTGGCATTATATTTGGATCACATCCTTGCAACCCCATTTACTAATAGATAGTTCCCTTTCATAGAAACATGATTGGAGAATCCATACTCCCTTGGTCTAATAAATTTGAGGACAAGGATTATACCCTCTGGTCCCTCACACCCAATATTATATATATATATATATATATATATATATATATATATATATATATATATATATATATATATATATATATATATATATATATATATATATATATATATATATATATATATATATATATATATGCACTTGTGGATTAGGAGGACACCCCTAATGATACCTTTTCCCAAGCAAGCATCCTATCTTTAGGGCAGTGTCAACAAAACTCCCTATAAGAATTGTGTGACCACTCTTGAGTTGATTTAAGTCTTTAGCGGCATTCATTCAATAGTTGCCCAAAGTCGAGTTTGGTTTTTGTGGTTACCACTGGTTGTTCCCTGCTTTAAAAGATGTAAGTCTGTTATGCCTTCTTCCTAGCATAGTCATTACACACGAAAGGTAACCCCTTAGGTTGGCTAGCTCTACCCCACAACTAGTAGACTATCCATTTGGATTTATAAATCTGAGATAGGACAAGTCCGATAGCTTCTCGTGGGTCCATCACATGGTCCATAAATTAAATCTATCAAATTTGACTGAGCTCACATCCCCAGCAAACATGCCCTCAATTCTAAAGCAAACTAAACCATATCAAATCACATGAAACTAAAATAAAATTAATCCTGACTACTTTTGAGTTGACATAAGTCCTTAGTAGCATTCACTTAGCAGTCGCCCTTGGTTAGGTTTGATTTATTGTGCATCCAATGGGTCACCCCAATGGTTATTCCTGGATTTAAAAGATTTAAGTCTGCTACACCTTTTCCAAGCACAACTGAAAGGAAACACCTGGAAACCCCACAATCAATAGACTATCCCTTTGGATTTGTAAACCTGAGGTAAGTTAAGGCTGATAAAGCCCTTTCTCAGTGGGTCCATCGCACACAAACAAGGTCTATAAATTAACTCAGATTAAATTAAACCCAATATGATTTTCCCCATTGGAGTTAAATCACACCCTTCTCCCCAGTGGAGCCCCAAATCATATTCAAACAAGTCAAGCAAACAAATCAAATTCAAAACTAATGGAGCCAAATTAAACCAACTCCCCTAGAGAGTCTAAATCAAAGAAATCCAACCAAACTCTTATTCCAAGACATCCCCAAATAATTTTATGAAATCAAACTCAAATCCCAATCCCAAATGGATAGCTAAACCGCTTCCCTAGTTGAATATACCTCATCCCTATAGACTCGAGCCATATCTCTAGCAGATATGCCTCCACATCAATTAAAATAAAACAAATTAAAGTCGATTTGATCTTAATATTTGGTGGATTATAAATTTTTATACCTAGTGGATCTTGTTTCCACAAATCATATAATCAAATCAAATTCAAACCTTATCCCTAGCAAATTTTCTTCTTCTATTCAACATAGACCCTTCACATGTCATGTCCAATGCAAGTGTGATCCCCTAGCAAATCTCCCTCCATGTCCTTGACATGGAATTCTCATCAAATCTTATTTCTTCTTATGCACACCTTTAATAATTCAACCAAAATCCTAATAATATAATCATTCAAATTACATCATCTTAACATTGTAATCAACATTTTATGATTTATGATGATAGGCATTATTTTAAGAAGAAAAGGAGTTCCCTAACTAATGTGTTGTGTCAAATTTTTGACTAAAGGCATTTGAATATAAATAAATATCATCCATACACACATGATAATTTATACTTAATTTATAAAGATTCACCATCGGCTGCCTTTAACCGCTGGCTTGTTTTTTCAAAATATTTGAAAGGAATTATTCCTTCTTGTATACAATTGAAATCTGCTCCACTATCAATTAGAGCAGTTAAATTTGATAAAATAAATTCTTTATTTATAATTAATTTAATGGAAATATACCATTTCTGGTATATTGCCTTTTGCATATTTTATAAGAAACCTGGTTCTTGATTAGAATCAGCTTCTATATTTTCAAACAAATTGCCTCTTTTAAGATCCATTATTAGAACCATTCATTCATTTTTCTGCTTTTAATTTGAACTTCTAATTTTAGTTTCTTTAAAGCTTTTTTAGCTAAAGAAGTCAATTAGAAGATGATGAACTTGCCTCGATTTTTTCTTAAATGCTTATAAGGAGTATATAGGAGGCTTGTAATTAAAATTTTTAATTTATCTTTCTTTCTTGTCATTAAGAAGATCTATAATTTTATCAATGAGAATCATCTTCAACTTATGCTAAAATTTTAATTAATTGGTCCTTTCCCTCTGAGCTTATACGACTCATATTTATTATATTTTATAATAATCTTCAGATGGATTTGCAGTTAGATTTATCAGATTTATCAGAATCTGATGAAGATGAAGATGAAATATGTTCTTCTTCTTCTTCTGATTCTCTTTCAAAATCAGAGGATGTAAGAAGAATTTTCATCAGGGTTTGTTTTAACCCTTCGTCAATCTGAAGTTCATTTAACTTCTTCTTGATGGTGCATCTATTTGCATAATGACCTGTATGGCCACATTTGTAACATTTTATTTTTCTTGTCTCTTTGGTTTTAAAACCAGAGGGACGAGAGTGCCTGTGTTTGTGCATGAATTTATCACATTTTTTATGACGTGCTTTTTCATGCTTAGGAAAAATAGTTTTTCTTATTTTTCCTATGTATTTGGAAGATAAAGGACGTACCTGATGATCACAGTTGAATTGTTCACAGAATTCATCAAGCTGTTTGCGCTCAAGTAAACATTCTCTTTTCATTTGATCTTTTAATTTAAGATCAGAGCAAATTGCCAAACCAATTTTAATACATGCAGAAATAAGGTTTCCATATGGAATGGTTTCATGGGATGGTTCCATCGAGAGGAAGAGAAACCTTTTTCAAAATAGATTGGGAAGGCCTTCAATGAATTTTTGCTTCCGTATCTGATCATAAATAAAGTGTCACATGCTAGAAATATATCCTTGTACCATAAAAATGGGTTAAGGATGGACATCTTAATTTTGGAGTAAGGAGAGTTTTTCTCCTTGATCTCCAATGGATCCAAAGAAATGATCTATAATTGTTTGGAGAAGATTATAGACGGATTTTCATTAAGTTTTTACCGCTTCTTTTGGAAGATCCTTAGTATTTAAGTCAATTTCACACAAGAGGTCTTCCCTTTGAGGAACAAAAATTTATCCCACCATCCTTTAGTTCCAGAGAGAATCAAATGATGGCTCGAGCATCAATATGTGGTTTTGCTTGAGGTCTAGATTGAACAATAGAAAATATAAGCATTCGATGAAGGGTATGAATGATTTGATGTTCAGAAAGTCCATCAAAATTCCATTCATGCAAAGAATCTTCATTATAGAATTTCAAAATGAGTATCCCTCAAATAATAAATCAAGAGGAGTGGTTTTTTATAATAATGTTTTTCCAAATTTTTCTTTGATAAGAAAGATTTTGGATATCAAAAGGAGGATGAGGATCTTGTAATTCTTGAAAAAGGTTTTGAACTTTTTCAATATTACTTGATTAATCAGTATCAGTTTTGATTGAGGATTCATTTGAATCTTCATCCGATTGACTGATATCTTCAAGAGCTCCTACATACTTTTCACTTAAATTTAGAATCAAATTCTAAATGTCTTCAAAAGAGGGTCCTAACTTAAGAGCCAATTTAGGAGGTGGTTGGATAAAAGGTTTACAAATGGGTTTATACTAGTAGAAGTTTTTTCTAAAGCTTTGGTATTTTCGGGGCTAGAAACCTTTTGTTTAAGCATCTGATTGATTTAGGACTCTAGGCTAAAAAGATGATCAGTGATTATTTGAAGTATACTATTACTATAATTAAGTTGTTTAATTACAATAATAAATTTTTTTAGAATTTATGGATTGGAACTTATTTTTTTGAAGGCCGCTAATTCTAAAGGTTTATCATCCACCATTTTTACAACTGAGGGAGGATAAGATGCTTCAATTATTTTTCCTTTTCGCTTTATTTTTGGTAGTTAAAATAGCAACTTGAAAGATTGAGCATAATAATCGCAAAATTATGAAAGAAATAGTTGCTTACTACTATTTCTTTCTCTCATTTTTTCAAAATATAAATCATTTATTTCGAGATATTGGTCTTGAGAAGTAAAACTTCTATACCAAGTATGAAAATTATCGTACTTTGGTTGAAAGTATTCCTTAAGAACAACCTCTCTAGTCTTAGAACCTATTGTGTAGCTCATTAAGACTAAATTCAGTGGGAGATTGATTTTCTCACCTGATGATAGATATAATTTTTATTTAGGGCTTGAATCGATGGTTCGAGTGTGTGAACCATCCGATCTAGACTTCTCTGAGGTTTCAGAAGGGATAGAAACCCTAGGAAGTGTGATGGATCGATGAGGGTTGAATCTAACTTCAACATCGCCATCAACTGTTTGAATTATCTGATCTACATCTTGATTAATGGAAGGTCTTGTGTAATGAGATATGATATAGTCCATGAGTCGAAATACCACCTCATTCCATTTAATCACTCAAGTAGCAATATGGGATGCCAAATTTGTTTTGATCGAGGTTTGTTATTGGACATCTTTCAACTCTAGGATTTAGAGTATTTAAAACTCAAAAATGAATTCTGAAAATTAGAGTAATAGTTTCAGAACCCGAAAGGAAATCATAATCATAAAGCTGTAAATATAATTTTAGAGCTTCAAAAAGATTTATATCATAAAGAGATAAACTTAGATTGGGAAAATTGCCCATATAGGCTAGTCTCTACAACACTATTGGGATTGAGTCCAAAGGAAGGCATCTACCATCTCTTAGGCTTGCTAAAATAGAAGCATTTAGACCTTTAAGGATTAAAGGTTTGAATGCTATCTGTATCATCCCTATATGAATATATTTAAAATCTTGCATATATTTATGCAAATCTTCAAATATTAGTAGATAAATGGTTTTATCCATTTGACCTACAGTAATGGTTTGTTCTACAATTTTCATTGAAGATTTTCCTTAGAATAAAAGTTCCAAATTAATAAATGATAGTTTTATCAATTTTGGGAGAGACCATTCTTCATCATTCAGTGAACTTCAGAGTTCTTGATTAAATTATTATCTCCCAATGGATTGAGAAGAAGAAGCCATATAAAGGGGAAAAGGGAGAGAGGAAGATGATGGAGAATTTGAAACAAATTACCACATAAGATAAAAAACTAAGTATAAACCATTAGAGAATTATCTTAATAAAAATAGACTTACAACCACAAAAGATTTATGGCCATTTGCATGAAGACGAATAAACCAAATCAGAGAATTATCCAAAAAAATAGGACCTATCAAGCATCACGCATGTGATGGGGTGATAAGTCCATTTATGTTGATTGTTGAGATTCCGTAGAGATATTCTCTTCATAAAAAATGATCATGAGGGTCAACCCATTTTTTGTAAAGAAAGATAATTCTCAAATGGAGTTTTATACTTTTTGTTTTATTCTTATGTGGTGATAAATTTAAAATCATCTCTCCCTTTCCACCATTTTGGTAATATGTCTTCTACTTCTTTTGAAACTTCTAATCTAATGATTAGAGAAATAATAATTTAATCAAGAACTTGAAATGAGAGTTCCTTTCAAAGAAGAAGACCTAGATGGTCTCCCCAAAATTGAAAACTATCATATCAATTTCTATGGCGATGTTGATGTTGATTCAACCCTCATCATCCATTACACTTCCAGGGTTTTATCCCTTAAAACCTCAGAAGTCTACGGATGGTTTAACATTGGTCCACTCCCTTCCCTAAATAAAATCATATCTATCATCCAAAGGAGAGAAATCAATCTCCCACTCCATATGAAATGAACTTTAGTTTTAATGAGCTACACAATAGGTTCTAAGACTAGAGGTTGTTCCAAGGAATACTTCCAACCAAAGTATGATAATTTTGTACTATATAAGTTTTACTTCAAGACAATGTCTAAATAAATTATTTATAGAGAAAATGAGAGAAAGAAATAGTCAAATAAAGCAACTATTCCTTTCGGCATGGTTTTGCGCATTACTATGCTCAATGTGCTCAAGCTATTTTAACTACCAAAATATGGCAAGAAAGAAAAATAATTGAAGCATCTTATCCTCCATCGTTATTAAAAATGGTGGATGATAAACCTTTAAAATTAACGGCCTTCGGAAAAATAAGTTTCGATCCACAAATTGTAAAGGAACTTATTATTGTAATTAAACAACTTAATTATAGTAATAGTATACTTCAAATAATCACTGATCATCTTTTTAGCCTAGAGTCTAAAATCGATTAGATGCTTAAACAAAATGTTTCTAGCCTCGAAACTAACAAAGCTTCATAAAAAGCTTCTACAAGTATAAACCCATTTGTAAAACATTTTTTCCAACCACCTCCTAAACTGCTCTTAGGACCCTCAAGACATTCAAAATTTGATTCTAAATTTAAGTGAAAAGTATGTAGTTTGAAGATATCACCAATGGATGAAGATTCAAATGAATCCTCAACCAAATCATAAGTCAATCATAATATTGAAAAAGTTCAAAACCTTTTCAAGAATTACAAGATCCTCATCCTCCTCTTGATATCCAAAAACTTTTTTATCCAAAGAAAAATTTGGAAAAACATTATTATAAAAGACCCACTCCTCCTGATTTATTATTAGAGGAAGATACTCATTTCATAGGAAATTCCTAAGATGGAGATTCTTTATATGAATGGAATATTGATGGACTTTCTGAACATCAAATCATTCATACCCTTCATCGAATGCTTATGTTTGCTCGCTATTCAATCTAGAATCAAGCAAACCCAATACATTGTCAAGCCATCATTTTGTGATTCTCGAACTCTAAAGGATGGTGGAATAATTTTCTCACTGTTCCTCAAAGGGAAGACCTTCTTAGCAAAATTGACTTAAGTACTAAGGATCTTCCAAAAGAATAGTAAAAACCTAATGAAAATTCGGTCTATAATCTTCTCCAAATAATTATAGATCATTTTGCTGAATCCATTGGAGATCAAGGTGAAAAAACTCGCTCTTTACTCTAAAAATTAAGATGTCCATCCTTAACACATTTTTGATGGTACAAGGATATATTTCTATCACGCGTCATGACACTTTATGATGCCAATAGCCTTCACTGGAAGCAAAAAATTTTTGAAGGCCTTCCCAATCTATTTGCTGAAAAAGTTAAGGTTTCTCTTCACCTCTACGATGGAACCATCCCATATGAAATTCTAACATATGGAAACCTTATTTCTGCATGTATTAAAATTGGTCTAGCAATCTGCTCTGATCTTAAATTAGAAGATTAAATTAAAAGAGAACGCAATCATTCAAAATAGCTGAATTCTATGAGAAATTTAACTGACCCTCGAAATGCCCTTATCTTCAAAAGACAAGGGAAAAGAATGACATACTATTTTTCCTAAATGTGAAAAATCATGTCATAAAAAATGTGACAAATTCACATACAAACAAAAGCACTCTCATCCCTCTAGTTCTAAAACCAAAGAGACAAGAGAAATAAAATGTTACAAATGTGGCCGTATAAGTCATAAACATTTTTGAAGCTTTAAAATTACATTTACAGCTTTATGGTTATGATTTTCCCCCAGGTTTTGAAACTATTGCTTTAATTTTTAGAATTCATTTTCGAGTTTTAAAAACTCTAAATCCTAGAGTTCGAAAAGCTGTTTAACCAGTCAAACGAACTACTCTGATCTAAATAAAGCAATTAGGAGAAATAATAATTTAATCAAGAACTTTGAAATGGCAGAGTTCCCCTTCAAAGAAGAAGACCTAAATAGATGGTCTCTCCCCAAAATTGATAAAACTATCATTTATCAATTTGGACAACCCATGGCATGTTGAAGTTTGATTCAACCTCATCCATCCACTTCCTGGGGTTTCTATCCCATCTAAACGAGAAGTGATCGAGGGTTCACACACTCAAGAACCATGATTCCGCCTAAATAAAAATCATATCTATCATCCAAAGGAGAGAAAATCAATCCCACTCCATCCAAAATGAACTTTAGTCTTAATGAGCTAGGTTCTAAGACTAGAGAGGTTGTTAAGGAATACTTCCAACCAAAGTATGCTAATTTTACTTGGTATAGTTTTACTTTCAAGACAACATCTCAAAATAAATGATTTATATTTAGAAAATGAGAGAAAGAAATAGTCAAGCCAAAGCAACTATTCCTTTCATAGGTTTTGCAATCTCAATGTTGCTATTTTAACTACCAAAAAATGGCAAACAGAGCAAGGAAAAATAATTGAAGCATCTTATCCTCCATCAATTGTAAAAATGGTGGATGATAAACCATTAGAATTAGTGGCCTTCAAAAGTTTCTATCCATAAATTCTAAAAGAATTTATTAATATAATTAAATGACTTAATTATAGTAATAGTATACTTTAAATAATCCTTGATCATCTTTTTAGCCTAGAGTCTAAAATCAATCAGATGCTTAAACAAAAGGTTTCTAAACTAAACTAGCAAATCTTGAAAAAAGCTTCTACTAGTATAAACCTATTTGTAAAACCTTTATCCAACCACCTCCTAAACCGCTCTTGGGGACCCTCTTAAGACATTCGAATTTGATTCTAAATTTAAGTGAAAAGTATGTAGGAGCTCTTAAAGATATCAATCGGATGAAGATTCAAATGAATCCTCAACCAAAATGGAGATCATCATTGAAAAAAAGTTCAAAACCTTTTCAAGAATTACAAGATCCTCATCCTTGATATCCAAAACTTTCTTATCCAAAGAAAAATTTGGAAAAACATTATTATAAAACCCACTCCGATTTATTATTTGAGGAAGATACTCAGGAAATTCCTATGATGGAGATTCTTTATATGAATGGAATATTGATGGACTTTCAAACATCAAATCATTCATACCCTTCATCGTGTTGAGTGCTCAATTTTTCTATCTTATTCTTTATTCCTCCTCTCCTTTTCTCCCGGAAGAACGAGTACAAGAGGAATAGAAGAGAAGAAGTGAAGGGAAGGAACACCACAAAAATACATATCGTAAAGTATTCTTAAGAATAACCCCTAGTCTTAGAACCTATTGTGTAGCTCATTAAGACTAAAGTTCACATGATGGGAGAGATTGATTTTCTCTCACCGGATGATGATATGATTTTTATTTAGGCACCAGATGGAAGTGTGTGAACCATCCGATCTAGAGTTCTCGAGGTCTAAGGGATAGAAACCCTAGGAAGTGTAATGGATTGATGAGGGTTGAATCAAACTTCAACATCACCATCAGATGTAGATCCAAATTTATAAATGATAGTTTTATCAATTTTGGGGAGAGACCATCTATTTAGGTCTTCTTATTTCAAGGGAAACCCTATCATGTTAGAGTTCTTGATTAAATTATTATTTCTCCTAATTGTTAGATTAGAAGTTACTTCAAAAGAAGTAGAAGCCATATTACCAAAAATGGGGAAAAGGAGAGAGATGATGGTGAGAATTTGAAATAAATCACCACATAAGGATAAAAGAAACTAAGTATAACCTCCACTAGAGAATTATCTTCCTGAAACAACAAAAAATAGGACTTACAACCCTTTCGCCAGCAATAGGGATTTATGGCCATTTGTGATGAAGATGGAATATAAACCTCTACAAGAGAATTATCCAAAATAAATGACTTATCTATCAAGCATCACATCAGGATGGCCATTTGTGATGAAGATGGATAAAGCCATGGGAGTCCGCAGTGCCATGATGGGTAAATCCTGGGAGGGAAAGGATGCGAGATTTTTCATGATATGTCAAATTCAAGGTGCATTTTAAACCAAAGGGCATTATGTTCCATTCGTAATGTCGGCACCATAATCTTGTTTTATAGTGATATTGATTTATCTGGATGCGCCAATATCTGATTTTAAATCAAATTTGGAAAATATTTTTGCATTATGCAATCTATTTAATAAATCCCTTTTATTATTGGATATCGATCCATTTTAAAACTTTGTTTAACGGCTTAATTACAAATTAGTCTTCCTCTTTCCTTTTCTGCCGAATTCATAACATAGAATGCGGTACAGCTCCAAGAGGAGTAGGATTGTCAATTATTCCTTTCTTTAATAAATCGACAATCTCTTCTTTGCATAAAGCAAGGTAGTGCTCGTTCATTTGACAAGGATGAGCTTTAGTGGGAATGTCCCGTTCATTGAAATTATCAATGTTTGGGAGATCTACTACATGAGTCTTTCTTTCCAGAAAGCAATTGGGTTGTCACCATAAACTTCCTTTTGGAATGTTTGGTGGCAATTTTGAATTTTTTCTTTGAATTTTGGGGAAGAAATTTTCTGTTTAAAAGTTAAACTAGCAATTTCTTCTTGTAAATAATTTATATGCATAGACTTATCTTCACCAGCAAGGAACCTACTTTACATAAAGTGGGTCCCACCAAAAGAAAGCACTGAGCATTGAGCACACTAATTACAAAGACATAGCCTCCTTAGATAGTAGTGGAGGAAAGAAGAAACTTTCCTAAGAAGCTAAGCAAAGGTATAATTTTTTAATAGAAACTTTCTTTAATAAAACTACTATTATTAAATAAAAGATACTTTGCTTGAGGCTAACAAGGTCAGAATATTATAAGATGGCTACTTTTGGAAAGTAGTAATTATTTATTTGGTGGGACCCACTTTATGTAAAGTAGGTTCCTTACTGGTGAAGATAAGCTTTTTGGAAAGTAGCAATTATTTCTTGGTGGGTCTTTGAATTTAAGTTTCTCGGTGGATTCCACGTGCCATGAAGACTCACCACTATTATATAGATAGGGTGATTAAACATTGGAGTTGATTTTGTAGATTTTTTTGAGACGTTCCTTATGTTGAATCTCAGTCTCATGAGGATAACATCTTTTGATGCTTTGTAGTATTTCATCTACTGTTAGCTCAAAATCTATAGTTTTTTGAGGGATCGTTAATTCAGAATAAGCTTTAATAATGGCTTTAATTTGCTTGAGCTTATCCTCAATGTTGATTGAATTCCACCATTTTAGTAAAATTGTCTTTGAAGGACCAAATTGAAGGGTCCTTTCCAAGTATAACTAGCCAAATCCATGGGATTTGGCGGTCAAATGAAGAAATGAGCAAGATTTTGTCCTTGAATCATTTTGGGATTAATAGCCCTCATTTTGGGGCTTCCATCAATCATTGAAGACCTCTTTGATTGGATGCGGAATATTTAATTACCTCCAAAATAGTTCCATCATCGAAGAACCATCTTTGGAAGTTCTTTGTTGATGATATCTTTATTCATTATGAACATCCATGAATGCCTTCATTTATCATTGAGAAGGAAGAAGGCCTTCATCATAGCTTGCACATAGCACCAATAATTTATGCCAATTTTGTACTGTAAATTAGTGGAGGATAAGAATATATTTTTCTCTTGGAATGGAGTTAGACCCCATTCACTTTGATGAAAGATCTTTTGTATAACATTTTTTTATACAAAATTATATGGTATTAAACATGATAAATCTCAATACACTTTAATTATATTAAGATTTTTTCATAATTTTCTCTTAAGAGATTAGATTCAAATTGGAAAGGATTGTTTCCCAAATATCTTTCAAATAAGGCCCCCGAATTATTTATTGAATAATCAGAGGGAATAATTTCAATAATATTCTATTTTATTTCTTTAGAGAAATAAACAGGTTCTTGTGCAATTCTTTTAGGGATGGTGTTGCTTTTAGAGAGGTTCACCCTTTTCAACGTAGTTGAAGAGGAAGTACCATAAAGATATAAGTTTTAAATCAATCATGCCAATTTGAATTGGGATCTTTGCCATTAGCGACCATGTGACCTCCATAAGAAAGACTTCCTGGTTAGGGTGGTCATTCTTCCATGTGATCCACCTGATCTCCTGAGAATTCATGGGTTGAAAATCGGAAGAGAATTTTCATTACCTTTAATGAATTCGATGTCGAAATCAAAAACAAAGAGCTACGATTGCCATGATGCAAAAATTTGTTTTGAAACTAAATTTTTGACATCTTGTTCAATGATGTATTTGGTAGAGCATCAATCTGAAGGAGAAAATGCTGATTAAGTAAATCATCTTGGAATTTTGAGATGCACTTAATCACATAAAAGCATTTCTTTTTGATAATGGAATATTTTTGCAGAGTAGGATTCCATTTACTAGAAACAAAGTGAACTAATTCTTCTTTAGAATTCTTTCGCTTTAAGATACCTCCATAGCCCTTAGGCATCGGTTTCAACAATTTTGAAACTAGTAGGTCCGGAAGATTAAGGCGGGGAAGGTTTTGAACCCTTTCTTTAATTTTGGCCGCCATGGTATGAGTATCAGACCATGGTGGGGATTCTTTTAATCTGAAAGAGTGGCATCTTTGGCAAGATTTTGATAGAAATCATTACATAATTGAGAGCTCTAGAAGTTGTAGGTTTTATCTAAAATGATATCAAAAAATTTGTTAGCAAATTCAATACTTATTAATTGGTATAATAGAAGCATTGGATATATTATGGCCTAAAATCTTATTTCGGTTTGAAATAATTTGATTTTTTGGCTCTTAACTAATTTTTTAAAATTAACCATTTAAATATTTTTAGATGGTTGAAATGTTCATCAATAGTATTTGAGAACACAAGAACATCATCAATATAGACTAAAATATATTTAAAATAATCTTTAAATATATTATTCATGATATCTTTGAAATTGAAGGTGCATTTTTTTAAACCAAAGGGCATTACGTTCCATTCAGTAATGTCCAAAGGAATGCAAAAATGTTTTTATAGCGATCCGATTCTTTTATCGGATTTGCCAATATCTAATTTTAAATCAAATTTGGAAAATATTTTTGCATTATGCAATCTATTTAATAAATCCCTTTTATAGGTTGAATCATCTTCAACTTGTTTAAAAGTTTAATTAATTAGTCCTTTTGCTTTCTTGGGTGATGTATACAGACTCATATTTGTTATATTTTTATAATAATCTATCTTTGATAGAGTTGTAGATTAGATTTATCTTTATGTCGATGAGGATGAAGATGAAATATGTTCTTCTTTTTGATTCTCTTTTCGAGAGGATGTAAATTTTCATCAAGGTTTGTTTTAATTGTTGTCGAAGTTCATTTAACTTCTTCTTGGCGAATGTTGTAATGACTGCGACCACATTTGTAACATTTTATTTCTCTTGTCTCTTTGGTTTTAAAACCAGAGGGACAAGAGTGCTTATGTTTGTGCATGAATTTGTCACATTTTTATGACGTGATTTTTCACATTTAGGAAAAATAGTTTTTCATGTTTTTCCCTTATGTTTATAAAATAAAGGATGTACCTGAGGATCACAGTTGAATTGCTCACAGAATTTGCCAAGCTATTTGTGCTCAAGTAGACATTCTCTTTTCATTTGATCTTTTAATTTAAGATCGAGCATTCTTAAACAATTTTAATACATGTAGAAATAAGATTTCCATATGTAAGGGTTTCATATGGGATGGTTCCATTATAGATAGAGAAACATTAACCTTTTAGAAAATAGATTGGGAAGGCCTTTATGAATTTTGCTTATGAAATTGGCATCATAAAGTGTCATGGACGTCTAGAAATATATCCTTGTACCATCAAAATGGGTTGATGGACATCTTAATTTCAGTAGCAAGTTTTTCTCCTTGATATGGATCGAAAATGATCTATATTGTTTGGAAGATTATAGACCAATTTTCATTAGGTTTTTTGTTGTTTTGGAAGATCCTTACTACTTAAGTCAATTTGCTAAGGAGGTCTTCCTTGAGAATAGTGAAAATTATCCCACCATCCTTTGAGTTTAGAATCACGAAATGATGGCTCGGCAACATATGAGGTTTTGCTTGATGTAAGATTGAGCTATTAGAAGCATTGATGAAGGTATGAATGATTTGATGTTGAAAGTCCATCAATATTCCATTCATATAGAATCTCCATCATAATTTTCTAATGAGTATCTTCCTCAAATAAAAATCGATGTTGGTTTTATAATAATGTTTTCAAATTTTCTTGGGATAAGAAATTTTTTGGATATCGAAGGAGGATGAGGATCTTGTAATTCTTGAAAAGGTTTTGAACTTTTCAATATTACTTAATTGATCGATTTTGGTGATTCATTTGAATATTCATTTATTGATATATCAAGAGCTCTACATACTTTTCATAAATTTAGAATCAAATTGAATGTCTTTGTAACTTAGAGCCAATTTAGGAGGTGGTTGGATAAAGGTTTACAAATGGGTTTATACTGTAGAAGCTTTTTTACGACTTTTAGTTTGGCTAGAAACCTTTTGTTTAACATCTGAATATCATTTATCATCTTTTTGTAAATTAAAATCGATGATGCTTAAACAAAATTTTGATGAAATTATTTTCTTAATCTTTATATAATATTATTTTTTAAGATGGACTTCTTTGACATTTGATTTAATTTAATAAAGATGTAGGCTTCATAATTTATGCAAATATGAGATCAATATAAACAATAATTTGTCTTTTTAAAATTATTTTTTTTGATATAAAACTTAAATCAAGAAAATTGGAAAACATTTAAAAATTTTTTTACATTCATGAAAATTTAAGATGGATTCATATATGGATGGATTTCATCAATCATTCATAAAATGAATATATGTTTTTTATAGAGTCAAAGCAATATTGATCTTTAGAAATTTTTCTCTGAACTAAATGGCAATGGTATTCCTGAGGAAGACCTCAGAAAGTGTTGAAATCTTGATTTCAAAAGAAAACATAATTTAATGATTTGATAATAATTCACAAAAACATAGTCTTTTTGTTGAATTGAGGAAAAAACTCATCAATAAAATTAAGAATTCCTTTCTTCATTTTGATGATAGAATATAAGATCATGAATTTATCATGATCTTGAGAAAATCATTGATATTCATGAAATGCTTAGTTTCTCTTCTTGATGGAATCCATTTCTTCATATAAATATTCTTCGAAAAATATTTTAGAATTTATTCATCTTATAAAGATCAAATGAAGAGATAATCCCTGGTTGAAAATTATTAGGTTTTATCTTCATACAAGGGAAAAAAGTTTTTTAAGAATGAAAGGATGTAAACTATATTAATTTTTAAATGATTATTGGGAAAAACCAAAGAGGAGAAATAAAATATTTTACAAATTATAAAATATATCTTATAGAAATAGATCATAAATTTATGAGAATTTAAAACAAAGATAAAATTACCATTCTTATGAAATAGAATGAGAAGAAGACATATTTTTCTTATCTTCATCGAAATTATTGATAAATACATAAATCAACATTGCAATCTTGTAAAGAAGATTATTATAAAAATATAATAGCCAAGAATTTATCAAATGATATAAAATTTTTCATTGAAGATTTTCTAAAGATAAAATAGATTTCTTTGACAGAAGAAGATAAATTGAAAAAATTTGAAGCCTCTTATACTCCTTGTGAAGTATTTGAAAAATATAAAGATTATTCTTTTTAATTTATTAGGTTGGTGATCTTTGCAAGATTTTATAGAAATTATAATTGAGGAGCTCAACCATTTAGAATTTTTATCTAAATGATATCAAGAAATTTCTTAGCAAATTCAATACTTCATTAATTGGTATAGTATAAGCATTGGATATATTATGGAAAATCTTATTTGAAATAATTTGATTTTATCAAATCTTTATTTATTTTTTTAAAATTAACCATTTAAATGTTTAGATGGTTGAAATATTCGTCAATAGTATTTGAGAACACAAGAACATCATTAATATAGACTAAAATATATTTAAAATAATCTTTAAATATATTATTCATGATATGCTAAAATTGAGAAGGAGCATTTTTTAAATCAAATGGCATTCTTTCCATTTTAATGTCAAAAAGTAAATGAAATGTTGTTTATGCGATCCAATTCTTCACGGATCGCCAATATCATTTTTAAAATCAAATTTGGAAAATATTTTTGCATTATAAATCTATTTAATAAATCCATTTTATGATTGAATCATCCACTTGTACTAAAGTTTAATTAATTGGTCCTTGCTTTCATTGGGTGAATTCTTATCTGATTTGTCTTTTATATTTTTAATAATAGCAAATAGTACAAAGATCTTTCATCAAGCGAATGGGACTAACTCCATTAGAGAAAAAATGTATTCTTATCCTTCACTAATTTACAATACAAAATTAAATTATTGATGATGACTCTTCCTTCTGATAGAATAGCATTCATGGATGTTCATAATGAACAAAGATATTATCAACAAAGAACTTGATGGTTCTTTGGTGAAACTATTTTGAATTATAATATTCTTGAATCAATCAAAAGTCTTGTCCATGTAAAATGAAATTTATTAATCCCAATGATTGAAAAAAATCTTGCTCATTTCTTCATGGACTACCAAAACCATGGATTTGGGTAGCGTTATACTTAAAGGACCCTTATTTGGTCCTTCAAAGACAATTTTTACTAAAATGGTGGAATTCAATCAACATTGAGGATAAGCACAAGCAATTAAATATTAAAGCTTATTCACGAATAAGCGATCCTAAAACCATGCGACGAAAGGAAGCTAGGATGAGTCTTTACAAATTAGTATAAATTATCATCTATATGGATGTTAAGATGATATTTGTATTGAAATCCTTTTATTTTAGTCAAAAAATTTGACCAACACATTATTTTGGAACTTTCATCTTAAATTTACATCACTAGAATTGATGATACTGGAATTTAGTGTTTTCTTTGGGATAAAGAAATCACATTCTATTTTATCACCAATCCTAAAGAAATTATCATAAATGATGAATAGGCATAGTAATAAGTAATGCATATAAATTATTTACAAAGAAATTCTAGTTTAACTTTTAACGAAATTTCTTCCCCAAAATCAAAGAAAAAATTCAAATTGCCATACATTCCAAAGTTTGTGGTGACAATATGCTTTTAGGAAAGAAAGAGTCATGTTACCTCCCATACATTAATAATTTTTTTAATGGACATTATAAAACTCATCCTTGTATGAGCGAGCACTACCTTACTTTATGCAAGATGAAATTCATTTATTAAAGAAGAAATAATTTGGCAATCTACTCCTCTTGGGTTAATGCGATGTTATGTTTGATTAAGAAAGAGGAAGGATACTATTATTACAATGTTAAACAAAGTTTTAAAAGCGGATAGATATCAATTCTAGTAAAGATTAATTAAATAGATTACATAATGTAAAAATATTTTCCAAATTTGATTTAAAATTAGGATATTGGCGAATCAGTAAAAGAATGATCTATAAAATAGCATTTGGTGCCTTGACATTACGAATGGGCGTAATGTCCTTTGGTTTAAAAATGCACCTTCTCAATTTGACATATCATGAATGATATATTTAAATATTATTTTAAATATATTTTAGTCTATATTAATGATGTGTTCTCAACAATAACAACACTTCAACTATCTAAAACATTTAAATGATTAATTTTAAAAATGGATTAGTTTTTGAGCCAAAATCAATTATTTTAAGCGAAATAAGATTTTAGCCATATATATCAATACTTCTATTATACCAATTAGAAGTATTGAATTCTTAAAATTTTTCGATATCATTTTAGATAAAAATACTTGGTTCTTAGCTTGTAGCAATTTTTTATCAATCTTGAAGATCACTCATCTTTGGATTAAAAGAATCTCCACCATGGTTTAATAATTATATGGCGGTCTAATTAAAGAAAGGGTTCAAAACCTTCCTTATCTTAATCTTGGACCCTACTAGTTTCAAAATTGTTGAAACTGATGCCTCTGATAAGGATGGAGGTATCTTAAAGCAGCAAAAGAATTCTAAAGAAGAATTAGTTCACTTTTTTCGGTAAATGGAATCCTACTCAAAAGTATTCCATTATCAAAAAGAAATGCTTTTGTGATTAAGTGCATCTCAAAATTTCAGATGATTTACTTAATCTATTTTCTTCTTCATTATTGTTCCTCTCAAATACATCATTGAACAAGATGTCAAAATTTAGTTTCAAAACAAATTTTGCATCACATCGACTCTCTTGATTTGACATCGAATTCATTAAAGGTAATGAAAATTCTCTTCATGATTTTCTGACCCGTGAATTGATGCAGGGACGATCAGGGGTGGATCACCCCGCATGGAAGAATGACCACTCCTTACCGAGAAAGTCTTTCTTTTCGCAGAGGTCACGGCTGTGGCCGCCCTAATGGCAAAGATCCGATCAATTCAATAATTGGCATGATCAATTTGCAAACTTATCTTTATGGTACTTCCTCTTCACTACGGTTGAAAAGGGTGAACCCTCTAAAAAAGTTGCAACACCATCCCTAAAAGATGTCGTTGCACAAGAACCTATTTATTTCTCTAAAGAAATAAAATAGAATATTATTGAAATTAATCCCTCTGATTATTCAATAAATAATCCATGGGCCTTATTTGAAAGATATTTGGGAAACAATCCTTTCCCATTTGAATCTAATCTCTCAAGAGAAAATTATGAAAAATCTTAATACAATTAAAGTGTATTGAGATTAATCATGTTCGTGATCAGACGAACCATACAATTTTGTATAGAAAATGCATTATACAAAAAATCTTTCATCAAAGTGAATGGGGTCTAACTCCATTCCAAGAGAAAAATGTATTCTTATCCTCCACTAATTTACAGTACAAAATTGGCATAAATTATTGGTGCTATGTGCAAGCAATGATGAAGGCCTTCTTCCTTCTCAATGACAAAGAAGGCATTCATGGATGTTCATAATGAACAAGGATATCATCAACAAAGAACTTCAGCATGGTTCTTCAGATGGTGGAACTATTTTGGAGCAGAATTAAATATTCTTCCAGATCCAATCAAAGAGGTCTTCAATGACTGGATGGAAGCTGCCCCCAAAATGAGGGCTATTAATCCCAAAAAAATGATTCAAGGATAAAATCTTGCTCATTTCTTCACGGACTGCCAAATCCCATGGATTTGGAACGTTATACTTGGAAAGGACCTCTTCAATCTTGGTCCTTCAAAGACAATTTTTACTAAAATGGTGGAATTCAATCAACATTGAGGATAAGCTCAAGCAAATTAAAGCCATTATTAAAGCTTATTCTGAATTAACGATCCCTCAAAAACTACAGATTTTGAGCTATCAGTAGATGAAGTACTACAAAGCATCAAAGGCGTTATCTCATGAGCAGATTCAACATTAAGAAGCGTCTCAAAAAAATCTATGAAAATCAACTCAGGTGTTTAATCACCCTATATATCTGATGGGTGAGTGCACGTCGGTGGAATCCAAGAGAAACTTAAATTCATAAAGCGGAGACCCACGAAATAATTGCTACTTTCCAAAAGTAGGTATCTTCACCGAAGGAACCTACTTTACATAAAGTGGGTCCCACCAAATGAAATATTTGCTACTTTCCAAAAGTAGGCATCTTATAATCTTGCTTTTAGCCTCTAAAAAGTATCTTCTTTATTTAATAATAGTAGCTTTGCAAAGTTTTATTTAATAATTATACCTGTTTAGCTTCTAAACAGCGTTTCTCTTTGTTTAATAATTGTACCTTTGCTTCTAAGCAAAGTCTCTCTGCCTCCACCTCATATAAGGAGGCTCTCTATGTATTAGGTGTGCTCGATTGCTCTTTTCCCTTCTCTGCTTCTCTTATTCTCCTTTTGTACTCTCCTTGAGTTCTTCACATCACTCTCATTTGTGTAAGTATTTTTTAGCTTTAATAAATAAGTATTTTATATGTCTGGTTTAAGTCACTATCGAGCCAGCCATGATGGGGCAAATCACTAGGGAAGGGAAGGATGTTAGAGATTTATTGTTACATATCACCATGCTTTGGATGAACCAGTACTTTGTTCATTCCTCCCATGGCTTTATCCGTCTTATAAATGGCCATCCACATTGCGTGATGCTTGATAGGGTGATAAGTCTGTTCATTATTGATGGGATAATTCTCACGGTAGAGGTTTATATTCCCATCTATCATAAATAAATAAATCCGATTGTGTGAGGCTTGAAAGGGTTGTAAGTCCTATTTTTGTTGACTGTCTGGGAAGATAATTCTCTAATGGAGGTTTATACTTAGTTTATTTTATCCTTATGTGGTGATTTGTTTCAAATTCACCCTGCATCATCATCCTCTCTCCCTTTTTCCCCTTTTGGTTATATGGCTTCTACTTCTTACGGTAACTTCTAATCGATTAGGAGAAATAATAATTTAATCAAGAAATCTGAAATGGTAGAGTTCCCCTTGAATGAAGAAGACCTAAATAGATGGTCTCTCCCAAGATTGATAAAATTATCATTTATCAATTTGGAACTTTTGATTTTAAGGGAAAATCTTCAGTGAAAACTGTAGAACAAATGTATAAAACCATTTATCTACTAACGTTTGAAGATATGCATAAATATATGCAAGATTTTAAATATATTCATATAGGGATGATATAGATAGCATTCAAACCTTTAACCCTTAAAGGTCTTAATGCTTCTATTTTTGCAAGCCTAAGAGATGGCAGATGCCTTCACTGGGCTCAATTCCTAATGAGTGTTGTAGAGACTAGCCTATGTCATGGGCTAGTCTATTTCAATACCTTTCCTAATCTGAGTTTATCTCTTTCTGATATAAATCTTTTTGAAGCTCTAAAATTATATTTACAGCTTTATGTTTATGATTTCCTTCCGGGTTCTAAAACTATTGCTCTAATTTTTAGAATTCATTTTCATGAGTTTTAAATACTCTAAATCCTAGAGTTTGAAAAGCTATTCAACTAGTAGAACGAACTACTCTGATTGAAATAAATTTGTTAGCATCCTTCTGTACTTCGTTCAGTATTAAATGGAATGAGGTAGTATTTCCTGACTCATAGACTATACCATCTGCGGTTGCACCAAGACCTTCCATTAATCAAGATGTAGATCAGATAATTCAAATAGCTGCTGGTAATGTTGAAGTTTGATTCAACCCTCATCGATCCATTACACTTCCTAGGGTTTCAATCTCTTCTGAAACCTCAGAGAAGTCTAGATCGGATGGTTCACACACTCTTGAACCATCAGTCGAGGCCCTTCGCCTAAATAAAAATTATATCTATCATTCAGTGAGAGAAAATTAATCTCCCACTCCATCTGAAATGAACTTTAGTTTTAATGAGCTACACAATAGGTTCTAAGACTAGAGGTTATTCTGAAGGAATACTTCCAACCAAAGTATAATAATTTTTGTACTTGGTATAGAAGTTTTACTTCTCAAGACCAACTTCTCGAAATAAATGATTTATATTTTAAGAAAATGAGAGAAAGAAATAGTCAAGCCAAGGCAACTTCCTTTCGCCGCATGGTTTTGCGCCATGCTCAATAAATTTTTTTCTTAGATAAGAAATTTTGGATATCGTGAGGATGAGGATCTTTTTGAAAAGGTTTTAAACTTTTCAATATTATGATTGATCAAGATCGCTTTGAAGGATTCAAATTTCATCGATTGATTGATATCTTCAAGAGCTCTATACTTTCACTGTTTGAATTTAATGTCTTGAAGAGTAACTTAAGAGCTAGTTTAGAGGTGGAAATAAAATGTTTCATAAATGGGTTTATACTAGTAGATGCTTTCACGAGCTTGCTATTCTAAAACCTTTTATTTAAGACTGACTCGGCTAAAAGATGATCGCTGATTATTTGAAGCATACTATAGTTGTTTAATTATAGTAATACCATTAGAATTTGTGGATTAAAACTCCTAATGTAAAGGTTTATCATCCAACATTTAATCGATGGAGATAAGATTCAATATTTTCTTGCCATTTTTAAAGTAAATACAGCAATTGTTAGTAATTAAAACCATTTAAAAAGTTTACTTTGGCTTTATTTTCTTTCTCTCATTTTCAATATAAATCATTTATTTTGAGATGTTGGTCTTTTGAAGTAAAACTTATTCAGACTTTTGAAATTCTTCGTCCCTCTAGAATTTATTGCAGCTCATTAAGATTAAAATTCATTTGATGGAGTGGAGATTGATTCGATGATAGATATTTTATTGAAGAACCCATGGTTCGTGAGTGGAATCATGTCAGACTTCTCTCGAGAAGGATAGAAACCTAGAAGTGTAATGGATCAATGAGGCTTGAATTGAACTTGAATATCGCTATAGTTCAAATTGATAAATGATAGTTTTATCAATTTTAAGAGACCATCTATTTAGTCTTTTGGGAACTCGCCATTTTAGAGTTCTTGACAATAAAATTTTTTATTTCTCCTAATCGATTGGTGTTACTTCAAAAGAAGTAAAAGCCATATTACCAAAAATGGGGTAAAAGGGTGAGAGGAAGATGATGTAGGGAGAATTTAAAATAAATCACCATATAAGCATAAAATAAACTAAGTATAAACCTCCATTAGAGAATTATCTTCCCATACAGTCAACAAAAATAGGACTTACAACCCTTTCAAGCCTCTCGCAACAAGGATTTATGGCCATATGCGATGAAGATAGGAATATAAACCTCTACCAGAGAATTATCCTAGACAGTCCTTATGTGGTGATTTGTTTCAAATTCTCCCTGCATCATCTTCATCTCTCCCTTTTTCCCCTTTTGGATATATGGCTTCAACTTCTTTTGAAGTTACTTCTAATCTAACGATTAGGAAAAATAATAATTTAATTAAGAACTCTGAAATGGTAGAGTTCCCCTTGAAAGAAGAAGACATAAATAGATGGTCTCGCACCAAAATGGATAAAACTATCATTTATCAATTTGGAACTACAGCTGATGGTCGTGTTGAAGTTTGATTCAACCCTCATCGATCCATTACACTTCCTAGGGTTTCTATCCCAATTGAAACCTCAGAGAAGTCTAGATCGGATGGTTCACACACTCAACCATCAAGGCCTTGCCTAAAAAAAAATCATATCATCATCCAAAGGAGAGAGAAAATCAATCTCCCACTCCATATGAAATGAACTTTAGTCTTAATGAGCTACACAATAGGTTCTAAGACTAGAGAGGTTGTTCTGAAGGAATACTTCCAACCAAAGTATGATAATTTTCATACTTGGTATAGAAGTTTTACTTCTCAAGACCAACATCTTGAAATAAATGATTTATATTTCGAGAAAATGAGAGAAAGAAATAGTCAAGCCAAAGCAACTATTCCTTTGTAGCATGGTTTTGTAGTTACTATGCTCAATCTACTCAAGTTGCTATTTTAACTACCAAAAATGGCAAACAGAGCAAGGAAAAATAATTGAAGCATCTTATCCTCCATCGCATAAAATGGTGGATGATAAACCTTTAGCGCCTTCAAAAATAAGTTCCTATCCACAAATTCTAAAGGAATTTATGTGTAATTAAACAACTTAATTATAATAATAATATAAAATAATCATCGATCATCTTTTAGCCTAGAGTCTAAAAATCGAAAAAAGGTTTCTAGCTAAACTAGCAAAGCTCGTGAGAAAGCTTCTACTAATACCCATTTGTGAACCTTTTATCCAACCACCTCCTAAACTGCTTAAGTTAGACCCTCTTCAAGACATTCAATTTGATTAAAATTTAAGTGAAAAGTATGTAGGAGCTCTTGAAGATATCACAATCAATGAAGATTCAAATGAATCCTCAATCAAACTGAATGATCAATCCAATATTGAAAAAGTTCAAAACCTTATTCAAGAATTATAAGATCCTCATCCTCCTTTTGATATCCAAAAACTTTCTTTTCCATAGAAAAATTTGGAAAAACATTATTTTAAAAAAACACTCCTCCTAATTTATTATTTGAGGATGATACTCATTTCATAGGAAATTCCTATGATGGAGATTCTTTATATGAATGGAATATTGATGGACTTTCTAAACATCAAATCATTCATACCCTTCATCGAATGCTTATGTTTGCTACTGTTGTTCATTTCAGATGGAGTGGGAGATTGATTGAACAAAGTACTGGTTCATACAAAGCATGGTGATATGTAACAACAAATCTCTAACATCCTTCCCCTCCCCAGGGTTTTTTCTTTAGAATTCTTTTGCAACTTTAGGATACCTCCATACTATCGAGAACTGCTTCAATAATTTTAAACTAGTAGGGTCCGCAAGATTAAGGGAAGGTTTTGAACCCTTTCTTAAATTAATACGCCATGGCGAGTATCACCATATGGGGATTATTTAATCCCAAAGAGTTTACATCTTTGGTAAGATTTTAATAGAAATCACATAATTGAGAGCTCCTAAGAACCAGAAGTTTTTTTATCTAAAATGATATCGAAATTTTATAAATTTAATACTTCTGGTATAATAGAAGCGTTGGATATATTATGGCCTAAAAATCTTATTTGAGTTTGAAATAATTTGATTTTTGGCTCTGAAATAACTAATCTATTTTTTTAAAATTAACCATTTAAATGTTTTTAGATGGTCAAGTCCCAATATTATTGAGAACATGAACATCATCAATATAGACTAAAATATATTTAAAATAATCTTTAAATATATTATTCATGATATGCTAAAATTCAGAAGGTGCATTTTTTAAACCAAAGGGCATTATGTTCCATTCGTAATGTCCAAGGGCACCGTAATCTTTATATCCACCTTTTTTATCTGATCCAATATCCTCGATTTTAAATCAAATTTGAAAAATTTTGATTATGCAATCTATGTGAGACAATTATAAACAGGGTGAATTGGGTAATATTAAAATTTTCAAAACTTAAATTTTAATTTTAAAATAGAAAATTAGATTTTGATTTTATAATGATAAGATATAATTCTAAATGCAGAAAAATAAAATACAATAAAGTAAATAGAGACAAGAGGCACACAATTTTATAAAAACTACGTCCACGCCACCCCAAGAATCCACTAAATGAAAAATAGTTTACAAAATTCTATAACTGAGAACAACCTATTGAATAATATGTACTCTCCTACAAAGTGTAGTACAACCCAAAATAAATTTTATAACATAAAAAAATACAAAATAATAAATTTTGATAAAGTAAATCTCTCACAAATATACCAAGCAATCAAATTAAAAAAGTGATCTCACAACTTATAAATGATCACTTTACAACTTAAAATTTATAAAGGCAAAATGCTCACTTAATAAAAAATAAATATCTGATCTTTAGGATGTTTATGTTATTATAATTTGTAGAATAATACAAAATAAATAAATTCACAATATTCTTTTTCATAATAAAATAAATTTCAGCAAGGAGTAATTTATTTTAACCAAAAGATTCTTTCAATTAATGCTAATGATCACAAAACAAAAAAAAATAAGTATTCTAGTAACAATTAAAAGAGAGATCTAGCAAATGAAAATAATTTCAGCACAATAATTTATTTTAAAATGCTTAAAATATACTTCTAAAATAGATCTAAGAATAAATGATCTTTCAAAATAAGACCAAAGAAGAAATATTTCAAGAAACCAAAGAAATTTGTAGGAAGCTAAAAAATTTCAGCAAGTTGAAATAGATCCTACAAATTATCACAAGAGTTTTTCACCAAAAAAATGATTGAGAAACTTTGATGTGAAAACCAATGTTCAAAGACTAATCCACCAAAAAAGTATAAATTAGAAAGAAGAAATAGATGGTGAAAATAGCATGAACAACTAAGAGTATTAAGATCAAGAAACAAACTCAAGTAATTTAAAAGGCTTGTTTCTAAGATGTTGGCTTTCAAACCAAGGATTTGATCTTGCAATATTTGGAGAACACTTGAAGGAACATTTAAGAGATTTTAGATTTCTGGAGAGATTTTGAATTTTGAATGAGGGATGCTTTCATGAAGAGAATGAGGGCTATTTATAGGCAAGAAGGTCATTTAAAAAATTATTTCAAAGAAATATATTATACAAACCTCATGCTATCATGTGATAATTTATTCAATAAAAAAAATATAATTTATACAAAACAAATATTAAAAAGAAAATTCGGCTATTCACATGGGAAAGTCAAAAGTAATCAAATGTATTTATATTCAAAGCATGTAGCATGCATACATTATTAAAATCGTAAAATTTAAAAAATCATAATAAATTCAATTTTAATGCAAAGTGGGTCAAACCACTTATTTTAAAGGAAAATCCAAGGAATCCGATGGAGATAAAATCAGATATGAATTCTTGATTAAACAATGAATTTGGCTAAAATACAAAATTTTATATTTTTTTAATTTTGACATGTGACATTTAAAAAATTATGATATAATTTATATATAATCATAATATGTTAGTTAACCAATAAATTAAATTAAAATACTATATTAGTAAATAAAATAATTATACTAAAATTATGATCATTTATTACTTTGAAAAATTCTATGTAGAAAAAGGAATTACCTTAATTAAAAAGATATCCAATTAAAAGATATAAGAAGCATATCCATTCATGAATAAATGCTACCTAATTTTTAGTAAATTGATATATTCAAATACATAAAAAATATTTATTAGAATATCCAAGCATTTGTTTGTTATCAAAAATTAATCAAATTGAACATGTAATTAAGCCAACAATCTATTTAATAAATAATTAAGAATTAAATTGATCCATTTTAAAACTTTGTTTAGCGCTTGTAATACAGTGTTCCTCCTTTTTCTCGCCAAATTTATAATATAGAATGTCATACCCAAGGGGAGTATGATTGCCAAATTATTCCTTTCTTTAATAAATCAACATCTTCTTTCAAAGCAAGGTAGTGCTTGTTCATCCGACAAGGAAGCCTTGTGGGAATGTCTCATGAAATTATATGTACGTGAGATCCACTACATGAGTCTTTTCTTCCTAGAAAATAATTGGTTGTCACCACGTCTTCCTTTGGAATTCTTGGCAAATTTGAATTTTGCTTTTAATTTTGGGGAAGAAATTTGTTGTTCAATAATTAAACTAGCAATTTCTTCTTGTAAATAATTTATATGCATAGACTTATTATTAAGCCTATTCATTTCATTTATGATAATTTTTTAGGATTGGTGATAAATGGAATGTGATTTCTTTATCCCAAAGAAAACATCAATTCCAAGATCATCAATTCTAGTGATAGACATTATTTTAAGAAGAAAAAGAGTTCCCAAAATAATGTGTTGTGTCAAATTTTTGACTAAAATAAAAGGCATTTGAATACAAATATCATCTTGACACACAGTCACAAATGATAATTTATACTTAATTTGTAAAGTTTCACCTCGCTTTAACCGCTATTAATTTTTTAAAATATTTAGAAGGAATTATTCCTTCTTGTATATAATTTAAATCTGCTCCACCATCAACTAGAGTAGTTAAATTTGGTAAAATAAATTCTTTATTTATAATTAATTTAATGGAAATATACCATTTCTGGTATATTGCCTTTTGCATATTTTGTAAGAAACCTGGTTCTTGATTAGAATGGGCTTCCATATTTTCAAATGAATTGGGCATCTTCTGATTAATTTCAAGATCCATTAGATGACCATTCATTTGCTCTTCACTTTAATTTGTCAACTTCTAATTTTAGTTTCTTTAATTCAATTTTTAGCTCTGCTAAAGAAGCTGAATTAGAAGATGATGAACTTGCATCAGATTTTATCTTAAATACTTCCGATAATATCAATTTTGGGGAGAGACCATCTATTTAGGTCTTGGAAGTTCTTTGTTGATAATATCTTTGTCATTA
This sequence comes from Cymbidium sinense, assembly GCA_021442155.1. Lineage (NCBI taxonomy): Eukaryota > Viridiplantae > Streptophyta > Magnoliopsida > Asparagales > Orchidaceae > Cymbidium > Cymbidium sinense. The sequence goes on along the minus strand of CM038223.1, from coordinate 149,374,759 downwards.
AAGTACTGGTTCATCCATGGCATGGTGATATGTAACAAAAAATCTCTAACATCCTTCCCCTCCCCAAGGATTTACCCCATCATGGCTCTGATACCAGACTTAAACCAGGATATATAAAACACTTATTTATTAAAACTTAAAATAACTTACATACGAGTAGGAAGCGAGAACAAAGAGAAAGAGAGAATAGAAGAGTGAATTATTTCTTTTGGTGGGACCCACTTTATGTAAAGTAGGTTCCTTGTTGGTGAAGATAGCCACTTTTGGAAAGTAGCAATTATTTCTCCGTGGATTTGTTTATGAATTTAAGTTTCTCTCATTCCACATCGGCCGCGAAGAAAATGTCACATATATAGGGTGATTAAACACCTAGTTGATTTTCAGATTTTTTTGAGACGCTCCTTATGTTGAATCTCGGTCTCATGAGGATAACGCCTTTGATGCTTGTAGTACTGCCTATTGATACCAAATCCATAGTTTTGAGGGATGCTAATTCAAGCTTTAATAATGGCTTTAATTTGCTTGTTTTCTTCAATTTTGATTGAATTCCACCATTTTAGTAAAATTGTCTTTGAAGGACCAACTGATTGGGGGTCCTTTCAAGTATAACGTCGTCAAATCCATGGGATTTTGACCGTGAAGAAATGAGCAAGATTTTGTCCTTGAATCATTTTCCAATTAATCCCTCATTTTGGGGAGCTTCCATCCATTGAAGACTTCTTTGATTGGATCTGGAAGAATATTTAATTCTGCTCCAAAATAGTTTCACCATCTAAAGAACCATGCTGGAAGTTCTTTATTGATAATATCTTTGTTCATTATATTTTTAAGTTTTAATAAATAAGTGTTTTATATATCCTGGTTTATGTCTGGTATCAGAGCCATGATGGGGTAAATCCCTGGGGAGGGGAAGGATGTTAGAGATTTTTTGTTACATATCACCATGATATGGATGAAGCAGTACTTTGTTCATTCTTCCCATGGATTTATCCCGTCTTCATCGCAAATGGCCATCCCTATTGTGTGATGCTTGATAGGGTGATAAGTCCTATTATTTTTGACTGTCTGGGATAATTCTCTGGTAGAGGTTTATATCCCCGTCTTCCTCGCAAATGGCCATAAATCCCTGTTGTGTGAGGCTTGAAAGTGTTGTAAGTCCTATTTTTATTGACTGTTTGGGAAGATAATTCTCTAATGGAGGTTTATACTTAGTTTGTTTTATTCTTATGTGGTAATTTGTTTCAAATTCTCCCTGCATCATCTTCCTCTCTCCCTTTTCCCCCTTTTGGTTATATGGTTTCTACTTCTTCTGAAGTAACTTCTAATCTAACGATTAGAGAAATAATAATTAATCAAAACTCGAAATGCAGAGTTCCCTTTGAATGAAGAAGACCTAAATAGATGGTCTCTCCCCAAGATTGATAAACTATCATTTATCAATTTGAAACTTTGATTTTAAGGAAAATCTTCAAGAAAATGTAACAAACCATTATCAGTAGATCAAATGGATAAAACCATTTATCTACTAACGTTGAAGATCTGATAAATATATGCAAGATTTTAAATATATTCATATAGGATGAATAGTATTCAAACCTTTAATCCTTAAAGGTCTAAATACTTCTATTCTAGCAAGCCTAAGAGATGGAAGATGCCTTCATTGGGCTCAATCCCTTATGAGTGTTGTAGAGATTAATAATGTCGCGCTTATTTCAACACCTTTCCCAACTGAAGTTCTCTTTCTTTTGATATAAATCTTTTGAAGCTTTAAAATAACATTTTTTATGGTTATGATTTTCTCCAGATCTAAAACTATTGCTTAATCTTCAAAATTCATTTTGAGTTTTAAATACTCTAAATCCTAGAAAATATTCAACTAAACAGCTACTGATAAACAAATCGCAAGATCCCATATCATTTAATAGAGTGATTAAATGGAATGAGGTGGTATTTCCTCCTCATGGACTATACCATTGTCGCTTCCATTAATCATGATGTAGATAGATAATTCAAATAGATGGTGATGTTGAAGTCGATTTAACCTTCACAATCCATCACACTTCCTAGGTTTCTATCCCTTCTAATCTCGGAGAAGTTCAGATTGGATGGTTCACTCCTTCAACCATCAACCCTTTAAAATAAAAATCATATCTATCATCCGAGAGAAAATCAATCTCCACCCATCTAAAATGAACTTTATCTTAATGAGCTACAATAGGTTCTAAAACTAGAGAGGTTGTTATGAATACTTCCAACCAAAGTATGATAACTTTCATACTTGGTATAGAAGTTTTACTAAGACCAATGTCTCAAATAAATGATTTATATTTTGAGAAAATAGAGAAAGAAATAGTCAAGCTAAAGCAACTATTCCTTTCGTAATGGTTTTTTTGCTACTTTGTTCAATCACTTGCTTATTTAACTACCAAAAAATGGCAAACAAAGCAAGGAAAAATAATTGAAGCATCTTATCCTCCATTAGTTGTAAAAATGGTGGATGATAACATTTAGAATTAGCGGCCTTTGGAAAAATAAGTTCCGATCTATAAATTCTAAAGGAATTTATTACTGTAATTAAACAACTTAATTATAAGATACTTCAAATAATCATTGATCATCTTTTAGCCTAGAATCTAAAATCATCGATGCTTAAACAAAAAAGGTTTCTAGCTCAACATAAAAGCTTGAGAAAAGCTTCTACTAGTATAAACCCATATGTTAAACCTTTATTCAACCACCTCCTAAACTGCTCTTTTGTGGCCCTCTCAAGACATTCATAATTTGATTCTAAATTTAAGTGAAAAGTAAAGAGCTCTTGAAGATATCAATCATGATGAAGATTTAATGAATCCTCAATCAAAAATATTGATCAATCAATAATAGAAAAGTTCAAAACCTTTTCAAGAATTACAAGATCCTCATCCTCCTTTGATATCCAAAAACTTTCTTATCAAAGAAAAATTTAAAAAACATTATTATAAAACCCACCTCCCGATTTATTATTTGAGGAAGATACTCATTCAGGAATTCCATGATGGAGATTCTTTATATGAATGGAATATTGATGACTTTCAACATCAAATCATTCATACCCTTCATCGAATGCTTATGTTTGCCGCTCAATCTACATTAAGCAAAACCACATATTATCGCCGAGCCATCATTTCGTGATTCTAGGATAGGATAATTTTCACCGTCTCAAAGAGAAGACATTCTTAGCAAAATTGACTTAAGTACTAAGGATCTTCCAAAAGAATAGCAAAACCTAATAAAAATTTGGTCTATAATCTTCTCCAAACAATTATAGATCATTTTACTGGATCCATTGAAGATCAAGGAGAAAAAATTCGCTCCTTACTCCAAAAATTAAGATGTCCATCCTGAACCCATTTTTGATGGTACAAGGATATATTTCTATGCCATATGACACTTTATGATGCCAATAGCCTTCACTAGAAGCAAAATTCATTGAAGGCCTTCCCAATCTATTTGCAAAATGTTAAGGTTTCTCTTCTCTGATGGAACCATCCCATATGAAACCCAAACATATGGAAACCTTATTTGTATTAAAAGCCATTTAGCTATATGCTCGATCTTAAATTAAAAGATCAAATGAAAAGAGAACGCCTACTTGAGCAAAGATGCTTGGCAAATTCGTGAACAATTCAATGATCCTTAAAATGCCCTTATTTTCCAAAAAATAGGGAAAACTTGAAAGACTGCTTTTCCTAAACATGAAAAATCATGTCATAAAAAAATGTGATAAATTCACCAAAACAAAAGCACTCTCATCCCTCCGGTTCTAAAACCAAAGAGACAAGAGAAAAAAAAATGTCGATAGGTCATTATGCAAATAAATATACCAAAGAAGTTAAAGGAACTATTGATTTAGGTAAAACTTTTAGTGGCTTGAATTAATTACAATGGTCTCTCTCTTTTACCAAATAAAACATAGAATGTAAAAGGGAGATTTTGAATTATTCCTTTCTTAATAAATGAGCTCTTCTTTGCATAAAGCAAGGTAAATATTCATTCATAAGGATGAGCTAAATGTCTCCAAAAATTAATGAGATCCACTATATGAGTCTTTCTTCCTAAATTTTGTCACCATGACTTCCTTAATTTTGGTAATTTTGAATTTTTTCTTTTAATTTTGGGGAAAAATTTGTTGTTAATAGTTAAACTAGCAATTTCTTCTTGTAATAATTTATATGCATAGACTTGTTATTGCCTATTCATTTCATTTATGATAATTTTTTTAGATTAGTGATAAAATGGAATGTGATTTCTTTATCCCAATGAAATCATTGAATTTCAGATCATCAATTCTAGATAGCATTATTTTAAGAAGAAATGAGTTCCCAAAATAATGTGTTAAATTTACTAAAATAAAAGGCATTTGAATACAAATATCATCTTGACACATGAAATAATAATTTATACTTAATTTGTAAGATTTCACGCCTTTATTTTTTTCAAAATATTTAGAAGGAATTATTCCTTCTTGTATACAATTTAAATCTGTCCGCTATCAACTAAAGAAAAATTTGGTAAAATAAATTCTTATTTATAATTAATTTAATGGAAAATTACTCATATTGCCTTTTGCATATTTTGTAAGAAATGGTTCTGAGAATCCCTATATTTTCAAATGAATTGTGTCTCTATTTAATTTCAAGATCCATTACCATTCATTTGCTCTTGCTTATTTAATTTGTTAAACTTAAAGTTTTATTTCTAGCTCTAAAAAGTAACAATTATAGAAGATGATGAAGCTCTGATTTTCTTAAATACTTTCGATAAGAGTATATAGGAGGCTTATAATTAAATTTTTCTAATTTATCTTTCTTATAATTAAGAAGATCATAATTTATCACGAGTTGAATCATCTTCAACTTATGCTAAAAGTTCAATTAATTGGTCCTTTTGCTCAAGAAATATAATCACCTAACATATTATATTTTATAATAATCTTTTGAGACTTGCAATCGATTTAAGATTTATAATCGTGAGGATGAGATGAAATATGTTCTTCAACTCAATTTTATTTTAATGGAGGATGTAAGTAAAATTTTCATGAGGGTTTTTTTAACCATTCATCAAGTTCATTTAACTTCTTCTTGATGCATTTATTTGCATAATGACATACTACATTTGTAACATTTTATTTCTCTTGTCTCTTGATTTTAGAACTAGGGACGAGCGTGCTTGTGTTTGTGCATGAATTTATCACATTTTTTATGACGTGATTTTTCACATTTAGGAAAAATAGTCTTTCTTATTTTTTTCCTATTTTTGGAAAATAAAGGATGTACCTGAGGATCACAGTTGAATTGTTCAAATTTGCCAAGTCGCCAAGTAGACATTTTCTTTTCATTTGATCTTTAATTTAAGATTATATAAATTAATCATTTTAATACATCGAAATAAGATTTCCATATGTTTTTCATATGGGATGGTTCCATTATAGAAGAGAAACCTTAACCTTTACAAATAGATAAAGGCCTTCAATGAATTTTTTGCTTCCAAAGAAGCCTTTTCAATATTACTTGATTGATTTATTTTAGTTGAGGATTCATTTGAATCTTCATCCAATTGACTGATTCTTCAAGAGCTTATACATACTTTCTTAAATTTAGAATCAAATCAATGTCTAAGAGGGTCCTAAGTAAGAGCAATAAAGGTTTCACAACAAGGAACTCAAAGAAAGTTCTTGATGGAACTATTGAAATTAAATATCATCCAATCAAAGAGGTCTTCAATGACTGATGGAAGTCGCCCCAAATGAGTTAAAAAATGATTCAAGGAAAAAATCTTGCTCAGTTCTTCATGGGATTTGGAGCTGGAACGTTATACTTAGAAAGGACCCTCTAACAAGGTCCTTCAAATTTTACTAAAATGGTGGAATTCAATCAACATTGAGGATAAGCTCAAGCAATTAAAGCATTAAAGCTTATTCTCAATTAATGATCCCAGAAAAAACTATGGATTTTGATCATAGATGAAGTACTAGTAAAATCATCAAAAGACATTATCCTCATGAGACCAGATTCAACATAAAGAACGCCTCAAAAAATCTTTAAAATTAACTCACCGTGTTTAATCACCCTATCTATATCTCTACAATGGCAAGTCTTTGATCAACGTGGAATCCAAAGAAACTTAAATTCATAAAGCGCACTACTAAGAAATAATTACTTTCCAAAATGCTATTTCTCAGAGGAACCTTTACAAAGTGGGTCCCACCAAATGAAATAATTGCTACTTTCCAAAAGTAGCCATCTTAAAAATTTTGTTTAGCCTCTAAGCAAAGTATCTTTATTTATTTAGTAGCTTTGCTTACAAAGAAAGTTTCTATTAATTATACCTTGCTTAGCTTCTAAGCAAAGTTTCTCCTTCATTCACTTTCTTCGAAGGAAGAAGGCTTCATCATTGCTTGCATAGCACCAATAATTTAAGCTAATTTTAATAAATTAGTAGAGAATAAAATACATTTTCTCTTGGAATGAGTTAGACCCCATTCACATTGATGAAAGATTTTTTGTATAACGCATTTGCTATACAAAATTATATGGTTCGTCTGATCACGAACATGATTAATCTCAATACACTTTAATTGTATTAAGATTTTTCAATAATTTTCTCTTGAGAGATTAGATTCAAATGGGAAAGGATTATTTCCCAAATATCTTTCAAATAAGGCCCACAGATTAGGAGTGGTCATTCTTCCATGTGGGGTGATCCACCCCTGATCTTCCCTGCAAGAATTCACAGGTCAGAAAACCAGGAAGAGAATTTTCATTACCTTTAATGAATTTGATGTCAAAATTGAAAACAGAGAGCTGTGATTGCCATGATGCAAAAATTTGTTTTGAAACTAAATTTTTGACATCTTGTTCAATGATGTATTTGGTGAGCTCAATCTGAAGGAAAATGTGATTAAGTAAATCATCTTGGAATTTTGAGATGCACTTAATCCCAAATAGTCTAAAATTGATCAAATGCTTAAACAAAAAGTTTCTAGTCTCGAAACTAGCAAAGCTTCAAAAAAGTTTCTACTAGTATAAACCCATTTGTAAAACCTTTTATCCGACCACCTCCTAAACTGGTTCTTAAGTTAGGACCCTCTTTTGAAGACATTCAGAATTTGATTCTAAATTTAAGTGAAAAGTATGTAGGAGCTCTTGAAGATATCAGTCAATCGGATGAAGATTCAAATGAATCATCAACCGAAATTGATCTCAATCAAGTTATATTGAAAAGTTCAAAATTACAAGATCTTCATCCTCTTCTTGATATCCAAAAACTTTCTTAACCAAAAAAAATTTGGAAAAACATTATTATAAAAAACCCACTCCTCCTGATTTATTATTTGAGGAAGAAACTCATTTCGTAGGAAATTCCTATGATGGAGATTCTTTATAAGAATGGAATATTGATGGACTTTCTGAACATCAAATCATTCATACCCTTCATCGAATGCTTATGTTTGCTCTTCATTCAATCTAGACATCAAGCAAAACCACATATTATGCTAGCCATCATTTTGAGATTCTCTCAGGATGGTGGGATAATTTCTCATGTTCCTCAAAGAAGACCTCCTAGCAAATTGACTTAAATAGGATCTTCCAAAAATAACAAAACCTAATGAAAATTCAGTTTAGAGTATTTAAAACTCAAAAATGAATTCTAAAAATTAAATCAATAGTTTCAGAACCTGGGAGAAAATCATAACCATAAAGCTGTAAATGTAATTTTAAAGCTTCAAAAAGCTTTATATCAGAAAGAGATAAACTTAGATTGGGAAAGGTGTTGAAATAAACCGGCCCGTGACATAGGCTAGTCTCTATAACACTCATTAGGGATTGAGCCCAGTGAAGGCATCTCCCATCTCTTAGGCTTGCTAAAATAGAAGAATTTATACCTTTAAGGGTTAAAGGTTTGAATGCTATCTGTATCAACCCTATATGAATATATTTAAAATCTTGCATATATTTATGAGATCTTTAAACATTAGTAGATAAATGATTTTATCCATTCGATCTACAGTAATAGTTTGTTCTATAATTTTTACTAAAGATTTTCCCTTAAAATCAAAAGTTCCAAATTGATAAATGATAGTTTTATCAATTTTGGGGGGAGACCATCTATTTAGGTCTTCTTCATTCAAGGGTAACTCTGCCATTTCAGAGTTCTTGATTAAATTATTATTTCTCCTAATCGTTAGATTAGAAGTTACTTCTGAAGAAGTATAAGAGGAGAATAGAAGAGAAGAGGAGAAGGGAAAATTGAGCATTGAGCACTCATAATACACAGATAGAGCCTCCTTATATAGAGGTGGAGGCATAGGAGAGACTTTGCTTAGAAGCAAAGGTACAATTATTAAACAAAAGGGAAACATTGCTTAGAAGCTAAGCAATGATATAATTATTAAATAGAAACTTTCTTTAAGCTACTATTATTAAATAAAAGATACTTTGCTTAGAGGTTAAGCAAAGGTACAGAATATTATAAGGGCCAATTATTTCATTTAGTGGGACCCACTTTATGTAAAGTAGGTTCCTTGTTGGTGAAGATAAGCACCATAAATGCTATTTTATAGTGATCTGATTCTTTTATCTGGATCTGCCAATATCCTGATTTTAAATCAAATTTGGAAAATATTTTTGCATTATGCAATCTATTTAATAAATCCCTTTTATTAGGAATTGGATATCTGATCTATTTTAAAACTTTGTTTAACGGCTTGTAATTAATTACAAGTCAGTCTTCCTCTTTCCTTTTCTGCCGAATTCATAACATAGAATGCGGTACTCAAGAGGGGGATTGTCAAATTATTCCTTTCTAAATCAACAATCTCTTCTTTGCATAAAGCAAGGTAGTGCTAGTTCATTTGACAAGGACGAGCTTTAGTGGGAATGTCCGTTCATTGAAATTATCATTGTATGAGAGATCTACTACATGAGTCTTTCTTTCCCAGAAAATAATTGGGTTGTCACCATAAACTTCCTTTTGGATTGTTTGGTGGCAATTTTGAATTTTTGCTTTTAATTTTGGGAAGAAATTTGTTGTTTAAAGTTAAACTAGCAATTTCTTCTTGTAAATAATTTATATGCATAGACTTATTAAACTATTCATTTCATTTATGATAATTTCTTTAGGATTGGTGATAAAACAAATGTGATTTCTTTATCCCAAAGAAAACAATTTATCATCAATTCTAGTGATAGCATTATTTTAAGAAGAAATGGAGTTCCCAAAATAATGTGTTGTGTCAAATTTTGACTAAAAAAGGCATTTGAATACAAATATCATCTTGACATAATGATGATAATTTATACTTAATTTGTAAAGACTCACCGTCATTTTGCCTTTCTTAGTTTATTCAAAATATTTAGAAGGAATTATTCCTTCTTGTATATTTGCTCTACTATCAACTAGAGCAGTTAAATTTGGTAAAATAAATTCTTTATTTATAATTAATTTGATGGAAATATACCATTTCTGGTATATTGCCCTTTGAATATTTTGTAAGAAACCTAGTTCTTGATTAGAATCGGCTTCTATATTTTCAAATAAATTGAGTGTCTTCTGATTAATTTCAAGATCCATTAGACGACCATTCATTTGCTCTTGCTCAGCTTTAATTTGCTGAACTTCTAATTTTAGTTTCTTTAATTCAGTCTTTAGCTCTGCTAAAGAAGCCGAATTAGAAGATGATGAACTTGCCTTGATGTTTTCTTAAATACTTGATAAGGAGTATATAGGAGGCTTGTAATTAAAATTTTTCTAGTTATCTTTCTTCTTATCATTAAGAAGATTGATAATTTTATCACGAGTTGAATCATCTTCAACTTGTGCTAAAGTTTAATTAATTGGTCTTTTGCTCGTGGGTGGCATTATGACCACATATTTATTATATTTTTATAATAATCTACAGTTGATAGGACTTGCATTAGATTTATCCGCGTTTATGGCGATGATTTTTCACATTTAGGAAAAATAGTATTTCTTCTTTTCCCATGTTTAGAAGATAAGGGATTAAAGTCCGCAGTTCAATTGCTCACAAAATTCATCAAGCTGTTTGCGCTCAAGTAGACATTCTTCTTTCATTTGATCTTTAATTTAAGATCAAAGAAAATTGCTAAACCAGTTTTAATACATGCAGAAATAAGGTTTTCATATGTAAGAGTTTCATATGGGATGGTTCCATCGTAGAGGCAAAGGGAAATCTTAACATTTTCAGCAAATAGATTGGGAAGGCCTTCAATGAATTTTTGTTTCCAGTGAAGGCTATCGGCATCATAAAGTGTCATGACGCATGCTAGAATGTATCCTTGTACCATCGAAAATGGGTTAAGGATGAACATCTTAATTTTTGGAGTAAGGAGCGAGTTTTTTCTCCTTGATTTCCAATGGATCCAACAAAATATTCTATAATTGTTTGGAGAAGAAGGTTGAATTTATGATATATTATCCTCATAGAGTTATATCTTTATGACACTTTTTCTCAATTAACTATAGAGATTAACCTTAGGTTAAGTATAGATTTACCTTGATTATCCAATCTAAGATCAAACAAGTATGTGCATTACATGAAAAATCCTTTATGGACAATGACCCTATGTCAGTTTGTTATCATATGGCTTCAAATGAACCTAAAATATATATCATAGTTTAAATTCATTCAAATAAGAGCAATCTACATAATAATGAAGGAAGATCAAAACTTCAATATAGAAATTATGAATCTTTATGTCAAATAGTTATATCTCTCACAAAATAATATGTGGCTAATTTTAAATAAATAATATAACCAAAGAAAAAAATTGTGATAGCTTTTACATTGGACCATAGAGAGAGAATTTGATTTTAGGAGGAAATAATATTTTAGAATTTTAAAAATTTCTAAATATTTTTTTTATCAAATTTTAAAATTTCCAAAGCTTGTATAACCAAACTTTTATTTAAACAAAAAAATTTAAAGTTTAAAGGTTAAAAAAAGAAAAATTTATATATATATATATATATATCACATAATTCTTATATTTTTACATATCTGACACCTAAAATTTAATATTTATAAATATAACACCTTTGGTATGCTTGTAAAAATAATAAAGGTGTTATTTTTTATATAATATTAAAGATTTGTGTGCTATATATATAAATATCAAAATTTAGATATTAGATATGTAATATATAAGAATTGTATGTATGTAAATGCCCTAAGAAAATAAAACCAAAATGGCCAAATTATGGCAAGTTACATGTCTCTAAGGATTGAGCTTTACGCTAGTATCGTTAGCTAACTTAAGGATTAATTATCTAATATCATTCTCATATATACCTTTTAGGTGTTTTCATATCCTAAGAATTATTTTTAATGTAAATACTTTTGAACACTTTTAGATAACTTTAAGCTAAATTTTTTTTAAAAAAAAATCTTCTTAGAATCCTAGGAGAGGTTTAAAGATATGACCATAGAGTGGTCATATATTAGAAATTATTTTAAAATTATGATTTTTATGTCTAATGTTTTCAAAACTCTAGTGGTAAATTTTGTTGTCAAAAAATTAAAAGAACTCCAAACATAAATTATATTTAAGCCATATTGTTACACATAAAGATATGAATTTTTGTAATAAGAAATATGATATCTACATAAAATCTTAAAGTTTTGCCCAATATCATCTAACGCAGAATTAATTGATCAATATGAGTCATCATCACCATCATCTAATGATACTTGTCAATTAACATTAATAGTGACACTCATCATAATGACTTCTAATTCTCATGTTCTAAATTACTTGTAGGGGGAGCATTTGATGCTTGATTGAATTTTTTTGCTAAACCAAACAAATTGAACAAAAATAACTTAAAATAATCGAACCATCCAAATAACATATAAAATCAAACTAATCAAACCAACTATAATTCAATTTATTTGATTCGATTTTCAATTAAACCAATAGCATATAAAAAAATTTATTTATTTAATAAACTAATTAATTAAAACAATCTAATAAATTTTATACAAAAATTTCGATAAAAAAATCTATAAATCTATACAAATAATTAAACATTTACAATCAAAATTATATATTTATATTAAACTTTTTAACTAATTTTAATTTATTTAATTTATTTTATTTAAACGATCATTTTTAAGAAAAATGAAACAAAATCAAAATTGAATAACTCAAGAAATATTTTTAAAAGAAAGGCTTAGAAATACTAAGGGGCTATTTGGGATAAATTTTATTTTGTATTTTTTGTTTTTCTTTTTATGCTATTTTAAAAATAATATATTTATTTAATTTTTTTTTAATTATTTTTAAAATAAATAATTTTATTTTTAAAAACACTCAAAAGTCAAAACAACTTTTAGATATTTTAAATATTTTTTAAAAATAACAATTACAATTAAATATATTTTACTTTAAAATAAAACATAAAAAAATTAATAAGAAATAAAAAACAAAAAAGATCTCTAACGGTCCTTAAAATTTTAGATTATATATTATCTATGGCAAGATCAAAATAATCTATTTGGACAATTAGGGAAATGAAAATAGAAGTTGGAGAAGATGATAGGAATTATTTAGATTATGTTAGTTAAATTTATTTATCTTTTAGAAAATAAAAAATATATCTGAAACGAAAAAAATGAATGAGTTAAATTTTGAATGCAAGTTCTCGCCTAAAAATCTTATTTCAGTTTGAAATAATTTGATTTTTAAATGACTAATCCATTTTTAAAATTAACCATTTAAATATTTTAGATGGTTGAAGTGTTCATCAATATTATTGAGACCACCGTAACATCATCAATATAGACTAAAATATATTTAAAATAATCTTTAAAAATATCATTCATGATATAAAATTTAGAAGGTGCATTTTTTAAATCAAAGGGCATTACGTTCCATTCGTAATGTTCAAGCACCATAAATGTTTTATAGCGATCCAATTCTTTTATCCGATCCGCCAATATCGATTTTAAATCAAATTTAGAAAATATTTTTGCATTATGCAATCTATTTAATAAATTCTTTTATTAGAATTGATATCCGATCCATTTTAAAACTTTATTTAACTACTAATTACAAGTCTTCCTCTTTCTTTTCTCAATTCATAAAATAATATACAGTAAGAGGAGTAGGATTGCTGAATTATTTATTTCCTTAATAAATCAACAATCTCTTCTTTGCATAAAGCAAGGTTGTACTCGTTCATCTGACAAGAACGAGCTTTAGTGGGAATATCTCATTCATTGAAATTATCAAAGTATGGGAGATCTACTACATGAGTCTTCCTTTCTCAGAAAGCAATTGGGTTGTCACCACAAACATCCTTTTGAAATTTTTGGTGGCAATTTTGAATTTTTTCTTTGAATTTTGGGGAAGAAATTTATTGTTTAAAAGTTAAACTAACAATTTCTTCTTGTAAATAATTTATATGCATAGACTTATTATTAAGCCTATTCATTTAATTTATGATAATTTCTTTAGGATTGGTGATAAAATGGAATATGATTTCTTTATCCCAAAGAAAACACTGAATTCCAATATCATCAATTCTAGTGATAGGCATTATTTTAAGAAGAAAAGGAGTTCCCAAAATAATGTGTTGTGTCAAATTTTTGACTAAAATAAAAGGCATTTGAATACAAATATCATCTTGACACAGCCACAGATGATAATTTATACTTAATTTGTAAAGACTCACCGTTGGCTGCCTTTAACCGCTGGCTAGTTTTTTCAAAATATTTAAAAGAATTATTCTTTCTTGTATATAATTTAAATCTGCTCCACTATCAACTAGAGCAGTTAAATTTGGTAAAATTAATTCTTTATTTATAATTAATTTGATAGAAATATACCATTTATGGTATATTTCCCTTTGAATATTTTGTAAGAAACCTGGTTTTGATTAGAATCGACTTAGATTTTCAAATGAATTGCCTTGATTAATTTCAAGATCTATTAGACACATTCATTTCTCTGCTCGCCTTTAATTTTGAACTTCTAATTTTAATTTCTTTAATTCGCTTTTAGCTCTAAAGAAGTCAATTAGAAGATGATGAACTTGCCCCATTTTTTTTTTCTTAAATACTCGATAAGGAGTATATAGGAGGCTTGTAATTAAATTTTTCTAGTTTATCTTTCTTCTTATCATTAAGAAGATCAATAATTTTATCACGAGTTGAATCATCTTCAACTTGTGCTAAAAGTTTAATTAATTGGTCATTTTGCTCGTGGGTTAGCGTATACAAACCTGTCATATTTATTATATTTTTATAATAATCTATATGTTGACTGGATTTGCAAAAGTTAGATTTATCAAATTTATCAGAATCTGAAGAGGATGAAATATGATCATCTTCTTCTTCTGATTATTTTTCAGAATCAGAGGATGTAAGCAGAATTTTCATCAGGGTTTATTTGAACCTTTCGTCAATCTAAAGTTCATTTAACTTCTTCTTGACAATGCATTTGTTAGCATAATGACCTGTATGACCACATTTGTAACATTTTATTTCTCTTATCTCTTTAGTTTTAGAACCAGAGGGATGAGAGTGCCTGTGTTTGTGAGTGAATTTGTCACGTTTTTTATGACGTGCTTTTTCATGCTTAGGAAAAATAATCTTTCGTGTTTTTTCTTGTGTTTGGAAGATAAAGGATGTACATGAGGATCAAAATTGAATTGATCTAATTTGCTTTGCCAAGCTCCAAAGACGTTCTTTCCTTTTGATCTTTAATTTAAGATCGAGCAAATTGCTAAACCTATTTTTAATACATGCGAAATAAGATTTCCATATGTAGTTTCATATGGGATGGTTCCATCAGAGGCTAAGAGAAATCTTAACCTTTCGTGAAATAGATTAGAAGGCCTTCAATGAATTTTGCTTCCAATGAATATTGGCATCATAAAGTGTCATGCGTGCTAGAAATATATCCTTGTACCATCAAAATGGGTTAAGGATGGACATCTTAATTTTTAGAGTAAGGAGCGAGTTTTTTCTCCTTGATCTCCAATAGATCCAAAATGATCTATAATTTTTGAAGAAGATTATAATCAATTTTCATTTTTTTATTATTTTGGAAGATCCTATTTACTAAATCAATTTTGCTAAGGAGGTCTTCCTTTGAGGAATAGTGAGAATTATCCCACCATCCTTCAGAGTTCCGAGAATCAAATGATGGCTCGAGCAATAATATATGGTTTTGCTTGATGTCTGAAAACATCGAAGAAACATAACATTCGATGAAGGGTATGAATGATTTGATGTTCAGAAAGTCCATCAACATTCCATTCATATAAAGAATCTCCATCATAAGAATTTTCTACAAATGAGTATCTTTCTCAAATAATAAATCAGGAGTGGATTTTTTATAATAATGTTTTTCCAAATTTTTCTAAGCAAGAACTAAGAAGAGTACAAGAGGAGAATAGAAGAGAAGAGAGAGAAGGAAAACCGAAAGAAAAAGCACATATAATACGCATGAGCCTCCTTATATGAGGTGGGCACAGAGAGAGACTTTGCTTCAAAGGTACAATTATTAAACAAGAGAAACATTGCTTAGAATTTAAGAAATAGATAATTATTAAATAAACTTTCTGTTAAGCAAAGCTACTATTATTAAATAAAAGATACTTTGCTTAGAGGCTGCAAATATTATAAGATGGCTACTTTTGGAAAGTAGCAATTATTTTTTGGTGGGACCCACTTTATGTAAAGTAGGTTCCTTGTCGGTGAAGATAAGCGCATTTGGAAAGTAGCAATTATTTCTTCGTGAGTCTTTATGAATTTAAGTTTCTCTGGATTCCACGTCGACGTAAGACTCACCACTAGATATAGAAGGTGATTAAACACCTTGGCGAGTTGATTTTTTAAGATTTTTTTTTATGTTGAATCTCGGTCTCATGAGGATAATGTCTTTTTTATGCTTAGTACCTCATCTACCGATACTGAAAATCAAAGAGAGATCATTATTCAGAATAAGCTTTAATAATGGCTTTAATTTGCTTGAGCTTATCCTCAATGTTGATTGAATTCCACCATTTTAGAAAAAATTGCCATTGAAGGACCAACTGATTGAAGGGGTCCTTTCCAAGTATAACGTTCTAGTTCCAAATCCATGGGATTTAGTAGTCCGTGAAGAAATGAGCAAGATTTTGTCCTTGAATCATTTATTCGGGATTAGCCTCATTTTGGGGCGCCAATCCCATTGAAGACTTCTTGATTGGATCCGGAAGTATATTAATTCTGCTCCAAAATAGTTCCACCATTTGAAGAACCATGTTGGAAGTTCTTTGTTGATAATATCTTTGTTCATTATGAACATCCATGAATGTCATTTGTCATAGAAGGAAGAAGGCCTTCATCATAACATAGCACCAATAATTTATCAATTTTACCGTAAATTAGTGGAGGATAAGAATACATTTTTCTCTTGGAATGGAGTTAGACCCCATTCATTTTGATCAAAGATCTTTGATAATATACATATACAAATTGTATGTTGTCGATCAAACATCATTAATCTAAATACACTTTAATTGTATTAAGATTTTTTGATTATTTTCTCTTGAGAAATTAAATTCAAATGGGAAAGGATTGTTTCCCAAATATCTTTCAAATAAGGCCATATTATTTATTGAATAATCGAGATTAATTTCAATATTCTTCTTTTTATTTCTTTAGAGAAATAAATGTTCTTGTGCAACATCTTTAGGGATGTGTTTTTTAGAGGGTTCACCCTTTTCAACCGGAAGTTGAAGAGAAGTACCATAAAGATAAGTTTGCAAATTGATCATGCCAATTGTTGAATTGACCGGATCTTTGCATTGACCATGGCGACCTCCATGAAAAGAAAGACATCCTCATCGGGTGATCCACTCGATCGCCCCTTCAAGAATTCATGGGTTAGAAAATCAGGAAGAGAATTTTCATTACCTTTAATGAATTTGATGTCAAAATTGAAGACAGAGAGAGACCATGATGCAAAAATTTATTTTGAAACTAAATTTTGACAACTTGTTCAATGATGTATTTGACAGGAACAAATAATAATAGAAAAAAAATGCTGATTAAGTAAATCTTGAATTGAGATGCACTTAATCAGAAAGCATTTGTTTTTTGATAATGGAATACTTTTGCGAGTAGGATTCCATTACCGTAAAATAAAGCACTAATTCTTCTTTAGAATTCTTTCCCGCTTTAGATACCTCCATAGCTCTTATCGAGGACTGCTTTCAACAATTTTGAAACTAGTCCGCAAGATTAAGATAGGGAAGGTTTTGAACCTTTCTTTAATTTTATGCATCGCCATGGTATGAGTATCGTGCCATGGTGGGGATTCTTTTTCATCGCAAAGAGTAGGGCTATCTTTAGCAAGATTTTGATAGAAATCAGCTACATAAGTGAGAACTCCTAAGAACTGCTATAGCTGGTTTTTATCTAAAATGATATCAGGAAATTTGTTAGCAAATTCAATACTTCTATTAATTGGTATAATAGAAGCAATAGATATATTATTTCAAAATCTTATTTCGCTTTGAAATAAATTTTTGGCTCAAAATAACTAATCCATTTTTTAAAATTAACCATTTAAATGTTTTTAGATGGTTGAAGTGTTCATCAATATTATTTGAGAACACCAGAACATCATCAATATAACTAAAATATATATTTAAAATAATCTTTAAATATATTATTCATGAAATCTTTAAGGTGCATTTTTTAAACCAAAGGGTACGCTCCATTCGTAATGTCCAAAGGCAGTAAATGCTATTTTATAGTGATCCGATTCTTTTATCTCGATCTGCCAATATCCTATTTTTAAATCAAATTTGGAAAATATTATTGTATTATGCAATATATTTAATAAATCTCTTTTATTAGGAATTGGATATCTGATCCATTTTAAAACTTTGTTGTAATTAATTACAAGTCGCGGTCTCCCTTTTTCAAATTCATAACATAGAATGCATACCCAAGGAGTAGGATTAATTATTCCTTTAAATAAATCAATCTCTTTGCATAAAGCAAGGTAGTGCTCGTTCATCCGACAAGGATGAGCCTTAGTGGGAATGTCCGCTCATTAAAATTATCAATGTAGAGATCCACTACATGAGTCTTTCTTCCTATGGGTTGTCACCATAACTCCTTTGGAATTCTGGTGAATTTTGAATTTTGCTTTTAATTTTGGGGAAGAAATTTGTTGTTTAATAGTTAAACTAGCAATTTCTTCTTGTAAATAATTTAATAATTTATTATTAAGCCTATTTATTTCATTTATGATAATTTCTTTAGATTGATAATGTGATTTCTTTATCCCAAAGAAATCAAAGATCATCAATTCAAAGTGATGCATTATTTTAAGAAGAAAAGGAGTTCCAAAATAATGTATGTCAAATTTGTAAAATAAAAGGCATTTGAATACAAATATCATCTTGATGATGAATTTTATACTTAATTTATAAAGATTCACCGTCAACCTTTATTTTTAAAATATTTAGAATTATTCCTTCTTGTATAACCAAATAATTAAAATAAATTCTTTTATAATTAATTTAATGGAAATATACCATTTCTAGTATATTGCCTTTATATTTTAAAAGAAACCAGTTTGAATCTTTATATTTTCAAATGAATTGATCTTTTCAGATAGATACCCATTCATTAAACTTTTACTAAACTTCTTAGTTTCTTTAATTTAATTTTAGCTCAAGAAGGAATTAGAAGATGATGAACTTGCCTGATTTTTTAAATACTTGATAAGGATTTGATAATTTTTTCTAATTTATCTTTCTCTTATCATTAAGAAATAATGAACCAAATCATCTTCAACTTGTAAAAGTTTTAATTGGTCCTTTGCTCAAGTGGTTTTAGCACCCATATTTATTATATTTTAACAATATCTATCACGACTTGCATTGTTATTTTATCGAATTAAGATGAAATATGTTCTTCATATTCTTTTATTTCGAATAGAGGAAAATTGTTTTATTTCAATTTCATTTAACTTCTTCTTGAATTATTTGTTTATGAATTTTTATATCTTTATTTTGAAAGGGAAGTGTTTTGATTTATTATCACATTTTATGACACAATTTTCATGTTTAGAAAATAGTCGTGTTTTCCTGAAAAGATATGCGATCAAAATAGAATTCAAAGTTATCTTTTCCAAGTTTATGATCAAAATGATATATTTTCATAAAATAGAAGAATTTAATTTTCTTATATATTTCAAGAATTTTGCTTCAAAGGAAGGCTATTATTGAAATTTTGAAAGGTTTAATTATTTTGGAGTGACATTTTTCCTTTCATAATTCGATCTAATGAATTATGAATCATTAATAAGATCTTCTTAATTTTTCAAAAAAGTTTTCCTTTGAGATGAGAATGAATTATGTTTGATAAGAAAATTTGTTTTGATGTCTATAAGAACATAAGATTTTCTTGATAAGAATGATTTGATGTCAAAGTCATCATTCCATTCATATAATTATCATATTTCTTTAAAAGTATCTTTCAAGAATATGGGTTTTTAATCCAAATTTTCTTTTATGATTCTGATAAAGAAAGTAAAACATTATAAAAAACCCACTCTGATTTAATATTTATAAGATACTCATTTTTGAAATTCATGATGAGATTCTTTATGAATTATTGAAACTTTTCAACATCAAATCATATTCATCAATGTTTATGTTTTGCTAGTTCAATTGATATCAAGCAAAATCATATTGTTAAATCTCATTTCGTGATTCTTAACTCAAAGGATGGGATAATTTTCTATTCCTTCAAGATTAGCTAAATTGACTTAAGTAGGATCAAAAGAACAAAGACCTAAAAATATTTCTCCAATAATAGATCATTTTGATCCATTGATCAAGAGAAAACTCTCCTTACTCCTTAGATGTCCATCCAACCCATTTTTTGGACTATATATTTTCAAGACGGCCATGATGTTTTATATAATAGAAAGCAAAAATTATCAATTCTAATCTATTTTCAAAAGGTTAAGGTTTCTTGCCAACTTGATGGAACCATCCCATATGAAACACAAGAAACATGGAAATTTTCGATGTAAAAATTATCTGTAATTTGCTTGATCTTAAAGATCAAATGAAAAGAGAATCTATGAGTTAAATAATTTTGGTAATCTATAATTCAACTGACCTCATATCCTTTATCTTATAAACACAAGGAAAACATAAAGACTATTTTTCCTAAATTAAAATCATATCATAAAAAATGTGATAAATTTGCAGAATCAACACTCTCATCCTTTCTAAACCAAAGAGACAAGAGAAAATAAAATATTACAAATAATGTGTGATTATAAAGACTATCAAGAATTTTGAACTTTTGATGAAGAAAAACATTGATAAAAATTCTACTTCCATCCTGATTTAAATAGAATCAAAAGATGAAGAAAACATATTCTTCATCCTCATCGATTCAATAACTGATAAATCTAATCATAAGTCTGTCAATATAGATATTATAAAAATATAATAAATATGACAATCAGAAACCACCCATTTAGCAAAAGACAATTATTAAACTTTAGCACAAGTTAAAGATGATTCAACTCGCGATAAATTATCGATCTTAATGATAAGAAGAAAGATAAAAATTTTAATTACAAGCTCTTAATATATCTTAAAGCATTTTAAGAAAAATATGAGGCAAGTTCATCATCTTCTAATCTTTTCTTTAGAGAAAAAACAAATTAAAGAAACTAAAATGAAGTTCACAAATTAAAGTCGAGAGCAAATGATTAATGGATCTTGAAATTTATCAAGATGCCCAATCTGAAAATATAAGATTCTAATCAAGAACCGTTTCTACAAAATAAGCAAAAGGATGCAGAATATATTTTTCCATTAAATTAAATATATAAATAAAGAATTTATTTTACCAAATTTAATTGCTCTAGTCGATGAGCATTATATACAAGAAGGAATAATTCCTTCTAAATATTTTGAAAAAATAAGCCAACTTAAAGGCATGAATCTTTATAATTAAGTATAAATTATCATCTGTTAAGATAATATTTGTATTCAAATGCCATTTTAGTCAAATTTGACACAACAGATAAAGATATATAAAATACTTATTTATTAAAAAAAATCTTATGGTAAGAGTGAAGGAAGTGAAGAACTAAGAGGAAAATACGAGAGAAGGGAGAAGAAGGAATTAGCATATACATAATATAGAGCCCTTATATAGAAGGGATAGGGAGAGACTTTGCTTAAGCAAATGTACAATTATTAAACAAAGAGAAACATTAAAGAACATATAATTATAATAAATTTCTATAAATATACTTGGAAAGTAGCAATTATTGGTGGGCACTTTTATGAGTTGATAAGTTCTCTGGGTGAAGATATCCACTTTTGGAAAGTAGCAATTATTTCAGCTTATGGAATATCGCTGAGATGATGAAAGTGCAATTATTTCTTCTAGTGGGTCTTTATGAATTTAAGTTTTCCAAAGGATTCCATGTTGATGGTCGAAGAGCCATTGTCATAGATATGATTAAATACCGAGTTAATTTTCAGATTTTGACGCTCAATGTCCCTCATGAGGATAACATCTTGATACTTTGTAGTACCTCATCTATTGATAGCTCAAAATCTAGAATTTTGAGGGATCAATTAGTAAGCTTTAATAATGGCTTTAATTTGCTTGATTATCCTCAATGATGAATTTCACCATTTTAGTAAAAGTAAAGAATTGATTAAATGGATCCTTCAGAATAATTCAGTCATCCATGGAAGGCATCTGAAGAAATGAGCAAGATTTTGCCCTTGGATCTTTTTTCTTTTTCTCATTTTGGGGGCTTTTATCCATTCATTAAAGACTTCTTTGATTGATGAATATTTAATATAGTTCCACCATCTGAAGAACCATGCTAAAATTTCTTTGTTGATAATATCTTTGTTCATGATGAACATCCATGAATGCCTTCACTTTTCTGAGAAAAGAAGGCTTTCATAATGCCCATAACACTAATAATTTATCAATTTGTAAATTGGTGGACAATATTTTTGAATGGAGTACCCATTCACTTTGAAAGATTTTTGTATAACCATTTATGATACAAAGTTTTTCGTGATCACAAACATGGTTAATCCAATACACTTTAATATTAAGATTTTTTCATAATTCTCAGAGATTAGATTCAAATGAGAAGGATTGTTTCCTAAATATCTTTCAAATTATATTATTTATTGAATAATTAGTGATTAATTTCAATAATATTTTATTTTATTTCTTTAGAGAAAAAACTGTTCTTATGATAACTTTTATTGCTTCAATGACATCTTTGTGATGTGCTTTTTTTAGAAGTTTCTTTTTCAACCGTAGTTGAAGAGGAAGTACCATAAAGATAAGTTTGCAAATTGATCAATTGTTGAATAATGGATCTTTATTAGAGCATATACCTCCATGAAAAGACATCCTCGGGGAGTAGTCATTCCATGGGTGATCCACTGATCGTCAAGAATTCATGGAAAAATGAAGAGAATTTTCATTACCTTTAATGAATTCATGTTGAAAATCAAGAGAGAGTCAGGATGCATGATACACAAACTAAATTTGACATCTTGTTCAATGACATTTGACTGAGAATTTTACTAAAATGGTGGAATTCAATCAACATTGAGGATGCTCAAGTAAAGCCATTATTAAAGTTATAACAATAATCCTCAAAAAACTATATTTTGAGCTAAATAGAATACTCAAAGGATCAAAAGACGTTGTCCTCGTGAGACCGAGATTCAAGGAACATCTCAAAAAAATATACAAAATCAAAATCAATGATCATATTAGTCTTCATTTTCTGGCCAACCAAATGGAGAAACTTAAATTATAATGCACCACCAAAGAAATCTACTTTCAAGAGCGCTTATCTTCACCACCAAGGAACCTACTTTACTTAAAGTGGGTCCCACCAAAAGAAATAATTGCTACTTTCCAAAATTATCCATCTTATAATATTGTACCTCTTAGTTCTAAGCAAAGTATCTTTATTTAATTAGTAGCTTTAAGAAAGTTTCTATTTATTTATAGTGCTTTAACTTCTAAGCAACATTTCTCTTTGTAAACCTTTTCTAAGAAAATTCTCTCATGTGCCTCCACCTCTATATAAGGAGACTCTGTCTGTGTATTATGTGTGCTCAATGCTCGTCCTTCTCCTCTTCTTCTTATTCTCAGATTCTCCTTCTTCCTTCCTTTTCGCTTACCCATCGTAAGTTATTTTAAGTTTCATCTTCATCCTCATGATTCGATAAATTAATATAAATCAACAATATTTAAGCATCGATCAATTTTAGAAAAGAAAAGAAGATGTGATTATTTGAAGTATATTATTACTATAAGGTTTCACGATGGAACCATCCCATATGAAACTCTTATATGGACACCTTATTTCGCATGTATTAAAAAAATTTAGCATTTGCTCGATCTTAAATTAAAAGATCAAAAAAAGAACCTTACTTGAGCACAAACAGTTGAAATTAAACAAAGTGCACGCCCCTTTATCTTACAAATTCAAGGGAAAAACATGAAAAACTATTTTTCCTAAGCATTAAAAAGCTCGCCATAAAAATGTGATAAATTCATGCAAACATATAATTCCCTGGTTCTAAAACCAAAGAGACAAGAAAATATTACAAACAAATAATGTCATTAAATAGATGCATCAAAAGAAGAAGTTGAACTGAAGGTTAAAACAAACCATGAAAATTCTTACATCCTCTAATTAGAAAGAGAGAAGAAGAAAAGAAGAATATTTCATCTTCATCTTCGATTTAATAAATATAAATGTCAACAAAAGAATTATATAATAAATATGAGAGGTAACGCCACCCAAAGCAAAGGATTAAATGAGCACAAGTTGAAGATGATGTGAAAATTAGATCTTCTAATGACATGAAGAGAGATATAGAAAATTAATTACAAGCCTATATACATTAAGTAAAGAAAAAATCTAAGGCAAGTTCATCATCATCTAATTGCCTTTGTTTAAAACCGAATTAAAGAAACAAAAGGTTCAAATTAAAGTCGAGCAAGATAAATGAATCCTAATGGATCTTGAACATGGAAACATTTGAAAATATTCTTCTAATCAAGAACCAAAATAATATTCAAATAGTATTTCATAAATTAATTATAAATAAAGAATTTATTTTACCATTTACCCTAGTTTAGAAGTGATTTAAATTGTATACAAGAAGGAATAATTCTAAATATTTTAAAAAAAAGAACAAAGAAGAAAAGCATGAGTCTATTAAATATAAATTATCATTTGTATTGTCAAGATGATATTTGTATTCAAATGCCTTTTATTTCAAAAAAATGACACAACACATTATTTTGGGAACTCCTTTGCCTTAAAATAATGCTTATCACTAATTGATGATATCGGAATTATTTTCTTTGAGATAAAGAAATCACATTTTTACCACCAATCTAAAGAAATTATCATAATGAAATGGATAGGCAATAATAAGTCAATGCATATAAATTATTTACAAGAAGAAATTTCTAGTTTAACTTTTAAACAACAAATTTGTTCCCCAAAATTTAAAGAAAAAATTCAAAATTGCCACTTTAGGGATGGCTTTTAATTTCAATAATATTCTATTTTATTTCTTCAGAGAAATAAACAGGTTCTTGTGCAACGACATCTTAGATGGTGTAACTTTTTTAGAGGGTTCACCCTTTTCAATCAGAAGTTGAAGAGGAAGTACCATAAAGATAAGTTTGCAAATTGAATGTCAAATTGAATTGATTTATCTGCCATTAAGCCATGGCCACAATCTCCATAAAAAGAAAGATGTCCTCGGTTAGGAGTAGTCATTCTTCCATGCGGGGAGATCCACCCCTGATCGTCCCTATAAGAATTCACAAGTCAGAAAATTAGGAAGAGAATTTTCATTACCTTTAATGAATTTGATGTCAAAATCGAAGGATTGCCATGATGCAAAATTTTTTGAAACTAAATTTTGACATCTTGTCTAATGATGTATTTGAGATCAATATGAAAAGAAAAGTAGTAAATCATCTTGTAATTTTGAGATGCACTTAATCAAAAAGTATTTTTTTGATAATGGAATACTTTTAAGGATTTCATTTAAAATAAAGTGAACTAATTCTTCTTTAGAATTCTTTCACTTTAGGATACCTCCATAGCCTTTATCGAGTATCATTTCAACAATTTTAAAACTAGTAGGTCAAGATTAAAGGGAAGGTTTTGAACCCTTTCTTTTTTTATGCCATATGAGTATCAAACCATAGTGGAGGATTCTTTTTTAATTTTTCAAAGAGTGGGGCTGCATTTTTAGCAAGATTTTGATAGAAATTAGCTACATAATTGAGAGCTCTAAGAGCTGGTTTTTATCTAAAATGATATGAGAAATTGTTAAAATTCAATACTTATTAATTGTAATAGAAGCATTGGATATATTATGTCCTAAAATCTTATTTTAGTTTGAAATAATTTGATTTTGGCTCAAATAACTAATCCATTTTTAAAATTAACCATTTAAATTTTTTAGATGGTTGAAGAGTTCATCAATATGAGAACACATCATCAATATAGACTAAAATATATTTAAAATAATCTTTAAATATTTATTCATGATATGCTAAAATTCGAAGGTGCATTTTAAACCAAAGGGCATTGCCCATTCGTAATGTCCAAAGGGCACCAAACTATTTTATAAAATCCAATTTTTTATCTAGATCAAATATCTTGATTTTAAATCAAATTTGGAAAATATTTTGCATTATGCAATCTATTTAATAAATCCCTTTTATTAGAATTGGATATTTGATCCATTTTAAAACTTTGTTTAGCGCTTGTATTTAATTAAAGTCCCTCTTTTCCACAAATTAACATAATGCATACTCCAAGGGAGTAGATTGAATTATTCCTTTCTTTAATAAATCGAATTCTGCATAAAGCAAGGTAGTGCTTCATGACAAGGATGAGCCTTAGTGGAATATCTGTCATTGAAATTATGTGGAGATCCACTACAAGAGTCTTTCTTTCTAGAAAGAATTGGTCACCAGACTTCCTTTGGAATTCTTGGTGGCAATTTTGAATTTTTTTTTAATTTTGGGGAAGAAATTTGTTGTTTAATAGTTAAACTAGCAATTTCTTCTTGTAAATAATTTATATGCATAGACTTATTATTAATCCTATTCATTTCATTTATGATAATTTCTTTAGGATTTTGATAAAGAATGAATCCCAAAGAAAATTCTAGATCAATTCTAGAAGATGAAAGAAAAAAGGAGTTCCCAAAATGTTGAGTCAAATTTATAAAAAAAGGCATTTGAATACAAATATTCTTAACCAAATGATAATTTATACTTAATTTGTAAAGATTCAGTCGTTTATAACCTAGTTTTTCAAAATATTTAGAAGGAATTATTCCTTCTTGTATACAATTTAAATCTTCCACTATCAACTAGAGTTAAATTTGGTAAAATAAATTCTTTATTTATAATTAATTTAATGAAAATATCATTGTATATCCTTTTGATAAGAAACAGGTTCTTAATTAGAATCTTCTATTTTCAAATGAATTATCCCATTAATTTCAAGATCCATTAGACACCATTCATTTTCTTGCCTTTAATTTTTAAACTTCTATTTTATTTTCTTTAATTCAATTTTAGCTCCTAAAGAAGTAATTAGAAGATGATGAACTTGCCTCATTTTTCTTAAATACTTTCGATAGTATATAGAGCTTGTAATTAAATTTTTCTAATTTTCTTCTTCATCATTAAGAAGATCGATAATTTTATCATGAGTTGAATCATCTTCAACTTGTGCTAAAAGTTTAATTAGGTCCTTTTGCTCGTGAGTGATGCACTGCCATATTTATTATATTTTATAATAATCTAAAGGACGACTTGCATTTAGATTTATCAATCTGATGATGAAGATAAATATGTTCTTCTTCATCTGATTCTATTAATCGAGGATGTAAGTAGAATTTTCATATTTTTTTAACCCTTCACAATTTGAAGTTCATTTAACTTCTTCTTGATAGTGCATTTATTTGCACATGTACCACATTTGTAACATTTTATTTCTCTCTTTGGTTTGAACCAGAGATGAGTGCGGTGATTTTTCATGTTAGGAAAATATGTTTTCCTATTTTGGAAAAAAAAAGATATGATCAAATAATTGTTCATTAGCTCAAGTAGACTCTCTTTCATTTGATCTTTAATTTAAGAAGATATAATAATGGTTTTACATGCAATAATCCAAATGAGGGATTTCATATGGGAGTTCCATCATGAGAAGAGAAATCTTAACCTTTAGCAAATAGATTGGAAGGCCTTCAATGAATTTTTGCTTCCAGAAGGCTGGCATCATAAAGTGTCATGATGCTAGAAATATATATCCTTGTACCATCAAAATGGGTTAAGGATGGACATCTTAATTTTGGAGTAAGTGAGTTTTTTCTCCTTGATTGGATCCAAAATGAAAAATATAATTGTTTGAAGAAGATTATAGACCAATTTTCATTAGGTTTCTTTTGGAAGATCCTTAGTACTTAAGTCAATTGCTAAGGAGGTCTTCCCTTTGAGGAACAAGGAGATTTATCCCACCATCCTTTCAGAGTTCGAAATGATGATGGAACGATAAATATGTGGTTTTGATGTCTAGATTAAGAAAAACATAAGCATTCGATGAATGGTATGAATGATTTGATGTTGAAAGTCCATCAATATTCCATTCATATAAAGAATCCATCATAGAATTTCCTACAAATGAGTATCTTCCTCAAATAATAAATCGAGGAGTGGGTTTTTATAATAATGTTTTTCAAATTTTTCTTTGGATAAGAAAGTTTTGGATATCATGAGGAGGATGAGGATCTTATAATTTTTGAACTTTTAATATTACTTGATTGATCAAGATCATTGAGGATTCATTTGAATCATCATGATATAGATTCCTACATACTTTTCACTTAAATTTAGAATCAAATTTTGAATGTCTCTAAGAGGGTCCAACTTAAGAGAGGTGGTTGGACAAAAGGTTTTATAAATAAATTTTATACTAGAAATCTTTTTAAGCTTTGCTAGTTTGGCTAGAAACCTTTTGTTTAAGCATGATCGATTTTAGACTCTAGGCTAAAGATGATCAATGATTATTTGAAGTATACTATTACTATAATTAAGTTATTTAACAATAATAAATTCTTTAGAATTTGATAAAACTTATTTTTTTTGAAGGCTAATTCTAAAGGTTTATCATCCACAAATTTTAAAACGATGGAGGATAAGATGCTTCAATTATTTTTCCTTGCTTGCCATTTTTAGTTAAAAGAACTTGATGATTGAGCATATAGAATCGCAAAACCATGCTAAAAAAGGAATAGTTGCTTTGACTTGACTATTTTTTTCTCTCATTTTCTAAAATATAAATCATTTATTTCGAGTTGTCTAAGAGAAAACTTATTATACAAGTATGAAAAAGGTTGGAAGTATTTCTTGAATAACCTCTAGTCTTAGAACCATTGTGTAGCTCATTAAGATTAAAGTTCATTTTAGATAGAGTGGGAGATTGATTTTCTCACCGGATGATATGATTTTTATTTAGGTAAGAGCCTTTTGTGAGAGAACCATCCGATTCTCTAAGGAGAGAAACCCAGGAAGTGTAATGGATCTTGAATCAACTTCAACATCCCATCAAGTTCCAAATTAATAAATGATAGTTTTATCAATTTTGGGGAGAGACCATCTATTTAGGTCTTCTTCAAGGGAACTCGCCATTTGAGTTCTAGATTAAATTATTATTTCTCTAATCATTAGATTAGAAGTTACTTTAAGAAGTAGCCATATACCAAAGGGGAAAAGGGAGAGAGGAAGATGATGGAGAATTTGAAACACCCAAGGATAAAACAAACTAAGTATAATAAAGAATTATCTTCAAACAAAATAGGAAACCCTTTCAAGCCTCACCAAGTGATTTATCATGAAGAAGAATATAAACCCTACAAGAGAATTATCCTGCAACAAAAATAGGACTTATCCAATCATCATGCAGATGCCATATCAAGACGATATAAAGCCAGAGGAATGACAATCTCATATCAGATATGTAACAAAAATCTAACATCCTTCCCTCATTTACCCATCATAGCTATGCAATTATCCCTATCAAGCATCAAATGGATGACCATTTGTGACGAAGATGGGATAAAGCCATGGGAGGAATGAATAAAGTATTGGTTCATCCATAGAATGGTGATACGTAACAAAAAACCTCTAAATTTGGAAAAACATTATTATAAAAAACCCACTCCTCCTGATTTATTATTTGAGGAAGATACTCATTTCAAGAAATTCATGAAGATTCTTATATGAATGGAATATTGAGACTTACAGGGATATAGAAAACACTTATTTATTAAAACTTAAAAATAACTACACGATTGATAAGAAGGAAAACTAAGGAGAGTACAAGTGGTACCAAACTTACACGTGATATAACACTTATTTATTAAAGCAAAAGTACTTACACGACATGAGAAGCAAGAAGAACAAGGAGAGTACAAGAGGAGAATAAGAGAAGAAGAGAAGGAAAAGCCTGAGCACACATACATGCAGAGCCTTATTTAGAGGTGAGGACAGAGACTTTTGAAGCAAAGGTACAATTATTAAATAAAGAGAAATTTTAGAAGTTACAATATAATTATTAAAAAAACTTTGATGTTAAGAAAAGCTATTATTAAATAAAAAAGATACTTTGAGAGCAAAGAAAGGTAGAATATTATAAGATGGCTACTTTTGGAAAGTAGCAATTATTTCTTTTGGTGGGACCCACTTTATGTAAAGTAGGTTCCTTGGTGAAGATATGGTTATTTGGAGCAAGCAATTATTTCTCTATGCTTTAAGAATTTAAGTTTCTGGATTCCATATTGATCGCCGTAAGACCACACTGATATAGATAGGTGATTAAACACCTGGTGAGTTG
Source organism: Cymbidium sinense (assembly GCA_021442155.1). Taxonomy (NCBI): domain Eukaryota; kingdom Viridiplantae; phylum Streptophyta; class Magnoliopsida; order Asparagales; family Orchidaceae; genus Cymbidium; species Cymbidium sinense. The sequence continues at coordinate 149,344,727 of CM038223.1, read as the reverse complement.
ATTTTGTAGATTTTTTGAGGCATTCTCATGTCTCTCGTCTCATGAGGATAACGCCTTTTGATGCTTTGTAGTACCTCATCGATAATCAAAATCATAGTTTTGAGGATCGTTAATTTAGAATAAGCTTTAATAATGGCTTTAATTTGCTTAAGCTTATCCTCAATATTGATTGAATTCCACCATTTTAGTAAAAATTATCTTTGACCAACCATTGAAGGGTCCTTTCCAAGTATAACGTTCACCAAATCCATGGATTTGGTAGTCCGAAGAAATGAGCAAGATTTTATCCTTGAATCATTTTTTTCTGGATTAATGTCATTTTGGGGCATCCATTGAAGACTTCTTTGATTGGATCTAGAAGAATATTTAATTCTGCTCCAAAATAGTTCCACCTTGTGAAGAACCATACTAGAAGTTCTTTGTTGATAATATCTTTGTTCATTATGAACATCAATGAATGCCTTCATTTGTCATTGAGAAGGAAGAAGGCCTTCATCATAGCTTGCACATAGCACCAATAATTTTACCTTGTAAAATTAGTGGAGGATAAGAATACATTTTTCTCTTGGAAACCCATTCATTGTTTGATGAAGATCTTTTGTATAAAGCATTTGCTATACAAAATTGTATGGTTGATCACGAACATGAAATACACTTTAATTGTATTAAGATTTTTTTATAATTTTTTCTTGAGATATTAGATTCAAATGGGAAAGGATTGTTTCCCAAATATCTTTCAAATAAGGCTGGATTATTTATTGAATAATTAGAGGGATTAATTTCAATAATATTATATTTTATTTGAGAAATAAATACAAAAATGCAACGGACATCAGGTGTTGCAGTTTTTTGTAGGTTCACCCTTTCAACCCGGGGAAATGGGAGTACCATAAAGATAAAGTTTTGCAAATTGATCATGCCAATTGTTGAATTGACTGATCTTTGCATTGAGTGCCAATTACACCTCCATGCGAAAAGAAAAGACTAGTCAGCTAAAAGTCATTCCATGCGGGTGATCCACCCTGATCGTCCCTGCAAGAATCTCAGAAAAAAAAGAAGAGAATTTTCATTACCTTTTAATGAATTCATGTGAAAAATCGAAGAGAGAGTCGCTGACATGATGTAAAAAAAATTTATTTTGAAACTAAATTTTTGACATCTTGTTCAATGATGTATTTGATCGAATAGTCAAAAAACAAATATGCTTAAGTAAATCATCTGAATTTTGAGATGCACTTAATCACTGAAGCATTTTTTTTGATAATGGAATACTTCTTTTAGATTCCATTTAAACAAAAAGAAAAGGGATGAATTCCGCTTTAAGATACCATAGCCCTTATCGAGGCATCGGCCAACAATTTTGAAAACCGCAAGATTATCAAGAACTGTAGTAACCCTTTAATTTTATCCTTAAGTATGACCCGGTGGGGGATTCTTTTAATCAAAGAGTAGTGCATCGGCAAGATTTTGATAAAATCACCATAATTGAGAAAGAACCACGAAGTAGTTTTATCTAAAATGATATCAAGAAATTCTTAAAAAAATACCTATTAATTGTATTTCAAGTTGATTTATATATGCCTGCTTGGTTATTTTGTTAAAAATAATTGATTTGCTTAAAATAATTAAACCCCATTTATTAAAATTAACCATTTAAATATTTTAGATGGTTGAAATATCAACAGATTTGTTCAACAATGGAACATCCATCACATATCAAAATAGAATCTTCTTGTATTATTCACATGAAAAAATTCAATTTTTTAACCAAAGGGCACTCATTCTGGTCGTCCCCAAGTAAGTGCGTAATGCTATTTTATAATGATCCCATTTATCCTGATCTGCCAATGATTTGATTTCTGCTTTTGGCATTTCATTTAATAAATCCCTTTTATCAGATTTATCATATTAGCCAAAATTTAATCTTTCTCACTATTGTATACACCTTTATTATTTTTTATAATAATCTATCTCATTGACAGAGTTGCAGTTAGATTTATCGATTTATTTAATCTCGATGAGAATGAAGATGAAATATGTTCTTTCTTCTTCGATTCTCTTCGTAATCGAGGATGTAAGCAAAATTTCCATCGTGGTTTGTTTTAACCCTTCGCAATAGTTCATTTAACTTCTTCTAGCATCTGTCATTTACACCATGGCCATTTGTAACATTTTATTTCTCTTGTCTCTTTGGTTTTAAAACTAGAGGGACGAGAGTGCTTGTGTTTATGCATGAATTTGTCATATTTTTTATGACATGATTTTTCATGTTTAGGAAAATAGTTTTTCATGTTTTTCCCTTGTGTTTATAAGATAAAGGATGATTGAGGATCACAGCTTGATTACTCAATTTGCCAATTGCGCTCAAGTGTTTTCTTTTATTTGATCTTTTAATTTAAGATCGCATTGCTAAACTGTTTTAATACATAAATAAGATTTCATGTAAGGGTTTCATATGGGATGGTTCCATCAAAGATGCAGAAACCTTTTCACAAAGATAGATTAGAAGGCCTTCAATGAATTTTTCTTAAGGCTATTGGCATCATAAAGTGTCACAGAGAAATATATCCTTGTACCATCAAAATGGGATAAGGATGGACATCTTACTTGAAGCAAGTTTTTCTCCTTGATCTCCAATGGATCCAGAAATGATCTATAATTATTTGGAGAAGATTATAGACCAAATTTTATTAGGTTTTTGTTGTTCTTTTGGAAGATCCTTAGTACATAAGTCAATTTCGCTAAGGAGGTCTTCCTTTGGAGGAGAAAATTATCCCACCATCCGAGTTCCAGAGAATCAAATGATGAAATAATATGTGGTTTTGCTTGATGTTTAGATTGAACAGAGAAAACATAAGCATTCGATGAAGGGTATGAATGATTTGATGTAAGAAAGTCCATCAATATTCCATTCATACAAAGAATTCCATCACTACAAAATGAGTATCTTTCTCAAATAATAAATCAGGGGGTGTTGGTTTTTTATAATAATATTTTTCCAAATTTTTCTTGGGATAAGAAAGTTTTTGGATTTCAAAAGGAGGATGAGGATCTTATAATTCTTGAAAAGGTTTTGAACTTTTTCAATATTACTTGATTGAGATCGCATTGAGGATTCAATTGAATCTTCATCCCATTGACTTCATAACTACCTTTTCACTTAAGTTTAGAATCAAGAGAGTCCAACTTTATTAAGGTGGTTAAAAAGGATAAATGGGAAGCTTTTTTGCGAAGTTTTGCTAAACCTTTGTTTAACATCTGTTGATTTGATATTTGAAGTATGTTATAAGTTGATTAATAATAAATAAATTTTTTGGATTTATAACTTTTTTAAGGTCGCTAATTCTAAAGGTTTATCATCCATAATTTTTATAAGTGATGGAGGATAAGATTTCAATTTCCTGCTCCATTTTTTTGGTAGTTAAATAATAGCAACTTGGTGATTGAGCATAAAGAATCGCAAAACCATGCTATGAAAGGAATAGTTGCTTTTGACTATTTCTTTCTATCATTTTCTCAAAATATAAATCATTTATTTTGAGATGTTGAGAAAGTTCTATACCAAGGAAAATTATCGCACTTTGGTTAGAAGTATTTCTAAACAACCTCTAGTCTTAGAACCTATTGTGTAGCTCACTAAAATTAAAGTTCATTTTATGGAGATTGATTTTCTCTCACCGGATGATAGATATGATTTTATTTAGGCAAAGGGCCTCGATCGATGGTTCAGAGTGTGAACCATCCCATCTAGACTCTGAGGTTTTAGATAGAAACCCTAGGAAGTGTAATGGATCGAGGGTTGAATCGAACTTCAACATCGCCATCACAGGTTCCAAATTGATAAATGATAGATTTATCAATTTTGGGAGAGACCATCTATTTTCTTCTTCTTTCAAGGGGAACTCGCCATTTTAGAGTTCTTGATTAAATTATTATTTCTTAATTAGATTAGTTACTTTTAAGAAGTAGAAGCCATATATCCAAAAGGGGAAAAAGGGAGAGAGGAAGATGATGCAGGGAGAATTTGAAATAAATCACCACATAAGGATAAAACAAACTAAGTATAAACCTCCATTAGATAATTATCTTCCCAGACAGTCAACAAAAATAGGACTTACAACTCTTTCAAGCCTCAGCCAATAGGGATTTACGGCCATTTGCGATGAAGATGGGAATATAAACCTCTACTAGAAATTATCAACAATAGACTTATCACCTATCAAGCATCACCAACAGGATGGCCATTTATGAAGATGGGATAAAGCCATGGGAGGAATGAACAAATTTCATCATCCAAAGATGTAACAAAAAATCTCAACATCCTTCCCCTGTGATTTACCCCATCATGGCCAGATTTTGGAATTCTTGGTGGCAATTTTGAATTTTGGGAAAGAAATTTGTTGTATAATAATTTCTTCTTGTAAATAATTTATATGTATTTTAAAATTATTTATTCATTTCATTTATAGATTGGTGATAAATGGAATGTGATTTCTTTATCCCAAAGAAAACAAAGATCATCAATTCTAGTAAAGCATTATTTTAAGAAGAAAAGAGTTCTGTGTTGTGTCTCAAATTTTTGACTAAAATTTGAATACAAATATCATCTTGACAAGAAGATTTATACTTAATTTGTAAAAATTCACCTTTAGCCTAATGTTTTTTCAAAATAAGAAGATATTATTCCTTCTTTTATAATTTAAATCTCTGTAAGAAGAAATTTGGTAAAATAAATTTTTTATTTATAATTAATTTAATGGAAATATACCATTTCTGGTACATTGCCTTTTGCATATTTTATTAGAAACTTGGTTCTTGATTAGAGCTTTCTATATTTTCAAATGAATTAGAGTTTCAAGATCCATTACCATTCATTCTTTGCTCTTGCTAATTTAATTAAACTTCTAATTTTAGTTTATTTAATTCGCTTTAAAAGAAGTTGAATTAGAAGATGATGAACTTGTGATTGTTTTCTTAAATACTTCCAATAAGGAGTATATAGGAGGCTTGTAATTAAATTTTTCTAGTTTATCTTTCTTCTTATCATTAAGAAGATCAATAATTTTATCATGAGTTGAATCATCTTAAAACTATTTTTCCTAAATGTGAAAAATCACGTCATAAAAAATGTGATAAATTCATGCACAAACATAAGCACTCTCATCCCTCTGGTTCTAAAACCAAAGAGACAAGAGAAATAAAATTACAAATATGGCCGTACAGGTCATTACGCAAACAAATGAACCGTCAAGAAGAAGTTAAATGAACTTCAGATTGATGAAGGGTTAAAACAAACCCTGATGAGAATTCTGCTTACATCCTCTCATTCTAAAAAAGAATCAGAAGAAGATGAAGAAGAACATATCTCATCTTTATCCTCATCAGATTCTAATAAATCTGATAAATCTAACTATTGCAAGTCCTGTCAACAGATAGATTATTATAAAAATATAATAAATATAGATATGCTCACCCAAAAAGGACCAATTAATTAAACTTTTAGCATAAGTTGAAGATGATTCAACTCGTGATAAAATTATCGATCTTCTTAATGATAAGAAGAAAAGTAAATTAGAAAATTTTAATTACAAGCCTCCTATATACTCCTTGTTGGAAGTATTTAAGACAAAATCTGAGGTAAGTTCATCATATTCTAATTTTGCTTCTTTAATAGAGCTAAAAATTGAATCAAGGAAACTAAAATTAGAAGTTTAGCAAATTAAAATTGAGCAAGAGCAAATGAATGGTCGTCTAATGGATCTTGAAGAAGATTTCAATTCATTTGAAAATATAAGCTTCTAATCAAGAACCGTTTCTTACAAAATATGTAAAAGGCAATATACCGTAAATATTTCCATTAAATTAATTATATAAAAAGAATTTATAAATTAAACCAGTAGCGGAGTGATTTAAATTGTATACAAGAAAGAATAATTCCTTCTAAATATTTTGAAAAAACAAGCCAGCGATTAAAGGCAGATGATGGTGAATCTTTATAAATTAAGTATAAATTATCATCTGTGGCCATGTGTCAAGATGATATTTGTATTCAAATTCCTTTTATTTTAGTCAAAAATTTAACACAACACATTATTTTGGGAACTCATTTTCTTCTTAAAATAATGCCTATCACTAGAATTGATGATAATTGAATTTAGTGTTTTCGGGGGAAATCACATTCTGTTTTTTTATCACCAATCCAAAAAAAATTATCATAAATGAAATGAATAGTTTAATAATAAGTATATGCATATAAATTATTTAAGAAGAAATTGCTAGTTTAACTATTAAAGAACAAATTTCTTCCCCAAAAAGCAAAATTCAAAATTGCCACCAAGAATTCCAAAAGGAAGTGTGACAACCAATTACTGGGAAAGAAAGACTCATGTAGTGGATCTCCCGTACATTGATAATTTCAATGAATGAGACATCCCACTAAGGCTTGTCCTTGTCAGATGAACGAGCACTTCCTTGCTTTATGCAAAGAAGAGATTGTTGATTTATTAAAGAAAGGAATAATTCAGCAATCCTACTCCCCTTGGAGCTGTACCGCATTCTATGTTATGAATTCGACAGAAAGGAAAGAGGGAGACCGCGACTTGTAATTAATTATAAGCCGCTAAACAAAGTTTTAAAATGGATCAGATATCCAATTCTAATAAAAGGGATTTATTAAATAGATTGCATAATGCAAAAATATTTTCCAAATTTGATTTAAAATTAGATATTGGCACATCCAGATAAAAGAATCGGATCGCTATAAAACAAAGATTTACAATTAATGGACATTAATGCCCTTTGGTTTAAAAAAATGCACCTTCTAAATTTCAAAGATATCATGAATAATATATTTAAAGATTATTTTTAATATATTTTATTTATATATCTGTTCTCAAACAATATTGATGAACACTTCAACCATCTAAAAATATTTAAATGGTTAATTTTAAAAAATGGATTAGTTATTTTAGAGCCAAAAATCAAATTATTTCAAACTGAAATAAGATTTTTAAGCCATAATATATCCAATGCTTTTATTATACCAATTAATAGAAGTTTTGAATTTGCTAACAAATTTTTTGATATCATTTTAGATTAAAACCAGCTACAATAGTTCTTAGGAGCTCTCAATTATGTAGATGATTTCTATCAAAATCTTGCCAAAGATGCCACTCTTTCTTTGACTGATTAAAAAATCCCCATCATGGTCTCATACTCATACCATAAAGATGCAAAATTAAAGAAAGGGTTCAAAACCTTCCCTGCCTTAATCTTAAAGTAGTTTCAAAATTGTTGAAACAGATGCCTCTGATAAGGGCTATGGAGGTATCCTAAAGCAGCAAAAGAATTTTAAAGAAGAATTAGTTTGCTTTGTTTTTGGTAAATGGAATCCTACTCAACAAAAGTATTCCATTATCATAAAAGAAATGCTTTCTGTGATTAAGTGCATCTCAAAATTCTAAGATGATTTACTTAATCAGTATTTTTTCCTTCATATTAACTTCCTAAAATACATCATCAACAAGATGTCAAAATTTAGTTTCAAAACAAATTTTTTGCATCATAAGCGCATCGCTCTTCGATTGAATTCATTAAGATCACCCCGCATGGAAAAATGACTACTCCTAACCGAGGACGTCTTTATTTTCATGGAGGTCATGGCCATGGCCGCTCTAATGGCAAAGATCCGGTCAATTCAACAATTGGCATGATCAATTTACAAACTTATCTTTATGGTACTTCCTCTTCAACTACGGTCGAAAAGGGTGAACCCTCTAAAAAAGCTATAACACCATCCCTAAAAGATGTCATTACACAAGAACATGTTTATTTCTCTAAAGAAATAAAATAGAATATTATTGAAATTAATCCTCTCGATTATTCAATAAATAATCAGGCCTTATTTGAAAGATATTTGGGAAACAATCCTTTCCCATTTGAATCTAATCTCTCAAGAGAAAATTATGAAAAAATCTTAATACTATTAAAGTGTATTGAGATTCATATCATCGATCTAACCATACAATTTTGTATATAAATGCTTTTATACAAAGATCTTTCATCAAAGCGAATGGGGTCTAACTCCATTCCAAGAGAAAATGTATTCTTATCCTCCACTGACAAAATTGGCAAATTATTTATGTAAGTTTTATGATGAAGGCCTTCTTCCTTCTCAATGACAAATGAAGGCATTCATGGATGTTCATAATGAACAATGATATTATCAACAAAGAACTTCTAGTATGGTTCTTCAATGGTGGAATTATTTTGGAGTAGAATTAATTATTCTTCCAGATCCAATCAAAGAAGTCTTCAATGATTGGATGGAAGCTGCCCCCAAAATGAGGGCTATTAATCCCAGAAAAATGATTCAAGGACAAAATCTTGCTCATTTCCAGACTCAAATCCCATGGATTTGGAGAACATTATACTTGGAAAGGACCCCTTCAATCGCTTGTCCTACAAAGGCAATTTTACTAAAATGGTAGAATTCTATCAGCATTGAGGATAAGCTTAAGCAAATTAAAGCCATTATCAAAGCTTATTTTGAATTAACGATCCAAACTATGGATTTTGAGCTATCAGTAGATGAGGTATTACAAAGCATCAAAAGATATTATCCTCATGAGACCGAGATTCAACATACGCCTCAAAAAAATCTATGAAAATCAACTCACCTGTGTTTAATTACTCTATATTTACACGCATAGTCCAGCCGACGTGGAATCCAGGAGAAACTTAAATTCATAAAGACCACTAGAAGAAATAATTGCTACTTTCCAAAGTAGCTTATGTTCACCAGGGAACCTACTTTACATAAAGTGGGTCCCACCAAAGAAATAATTGCTACTTTCCAAAGTAGCCATATATAATATTCTCTACCTTTGCTTAGCCTCTAAGCAAGTATATTTTTATTTATTATTAGTAGCGTTGCTTAATAGCAAAGTTTTTATTGAATAATTATACCGTTGCTTAACTTCTAAGCAACGTTTCTCTTTTGTTTAATAATTGTACCTTTGATCCTCCACTAATTTACAGTACCAAATCTTTCTTTTTGCGAAGGTCATGACCGTGGACACTCTAATAGCAAATAAGTTATTTTTAAGTTTTAACAAATGGTGAAATACAACAAAAGTGATGAAGGCCTTCTTCCTTCTCAATGACAAACGAAGGCATTCATGGATGTTCATAATGAACAAAGATATTATCAACAAAGAACTTCCAGCATGGCTCTTTAGATGGTGGAACTATTTTGGTACAGAATTAATTATTCTTCCAGATCTAATCAAAGAAGTCTTGAATGACTGGATGGAAGCTGGCCCCAAAATGAGGGCTAGCTATTAATCCCAAAAAAATGATTCAAGGTCCTCAATGTTGATTGAATTCCATAATTTTAGTAAAAATTATCTTTGAAGGACCAATCAGGGGTGGATCACCCCGCATGGAAGAATGTAAGTCTATGCATATAAATTATTTACAAGAAGAAATAATTGCTACTTTCCAAAAGTAGCCGCTAATCTTCACTAGCAAAGAACCTACTTTACATAAAGTGGGTCCCACCAAAAGAAATAATTGCTACTTTTCAAAAGTAGCCATCTTATAATATTATGTACCTTGCTTAAAGCAAAGTATTTTTTATTTAATAGTAGCTTTGCTTAACATTAAAGTTTCTATTTAATAATTATACCATTGCTTGCTAACCATTCTCTCTTTGTTTAATAATTGTACCTTTACTTCTAAGCAAAAGTCTCTCCAGGCTCCACCTCTATATAAGGAGGCTTTGTCTGTATTATGTGTGCCTGCTTTTCCTTCTCTCTTCTATTCTCCTCTTGATCCTGGTTCCCCGCTTCATCACTATCATCATGTATGTACTTTTAAGCTTTAATAAACAAGTGTTTTATATATCTGTAAGTCCAATGCTTTGATGAACCAATACTTTGTTCATTCCTCCCATGGTTTTATCCCGTCTTCGTCGCAAATGGCCATCCCTGTCCGATTGACTGATATCTTCAAGAGCTCCTACATACTTTTCATCTAGAAAGATAATTCTCTAATGGAGGTTCATACTTAGTACAACTTGTGCTAAAAGTTTAATTAATTGGTACTGATAGCTCAAAATCCGTAGTTTTTTTAGGGATCATTAACTTCTTGACAGATTTAAATACAAATATCACAAATACATATGATAATTTATACTTAATTTGTAAAGATTCACCAGCCTTTTAACAGCTTATTTTTTTCAAAATATTTAAGGAATTATTCCTTCTTGTATATAATTTAAATGCTCCACTATCAATCAAAGAAATTTGGTAAAATAAATTTTAAATAAATTTAATGGAAATATGGGAGATTGATTTTCTCTCACTTGTTCATTCCTCCCATGGATTTATCGTTCCTTTGGCCATCCTTGTGCGAAAAAAGGGTGATAAGTCCTATTTATTGTTGACTGTCTGGGATAATTCCCTGATAGAGGTTTATATTCTCGTCTTCATCGCAAATGGCCATAAATCCCAATTGCGTGAGGCTTGAAAGGGTTGTAAGTCAGAATTTTGTTGACTGTATGGGAATATAATTCTCTAATGGAGGTTTATACTTAGTTTGTTTTATCCTTATGTGGTAATTTGTCCCCGCATCATCTTCCTCTATCTTTTTCCCTTTATATGGTCCCCTTTTATATGGCTTCTACTTCTTCTAAGTAACTTCTAATCTAACAATTAAGAAATAATAATTTAATCAAGAACTCTGAAATGACAGAGTTCCCCTTGAAAGAAGAAGACCTAAATAGATGGTCTCTCCCCAAATTAGATAAAACTATCATTTATCAATTTGGAACTACAACTGATGGCGATGTTGAAATTAGATTCAACCCTTGTCGATCCATTACACTTCTTAGGGTTTCTATCCCTTTTGAAATCTTAGAAGTCCAGATCGGATGGTTCACACACTCCTGAACCATCGATCGAGGCCCTTAAAATAAAATCATATCTATCATCCATGAGAGAAAATCAATCTCCCACTCCATCCTAAATGAACTTTATTCTTAATGAGCTACACAATAGGTTCTAAGACTAGAGGTTGAAGGAATACTTCTACCAAAGTATGATAATTTTGTACTTGGTATAGAAGTTTTACTTCTCAAGACCAACCTCAAATAAATGATTTATATTTAGAAAATGAGAAAAGAAATAGCGCCAAAGCAACTATTCCTTTGTAGCATTTTGCTACTATGCTTAATCTCAAGTTGTTGTTTTAACTACCAAAAAAAGGCAAACAGAAAGGAAGGAAAAATAATTGAAGCATCTTATCCTCCATCTTGTAAAATGGTGGATGATAAACCTTTTAAATAAAAAAAATAAGTTCATCCACAAATTCTAAAGGAATTTATTACTAATTAAACAACTTAATTATAGTAATAGTATACTTCAAATAATCATCATCTTTTTTAGCCTAGAATTTAAAATCATCGATGATTAAACAAAAGGTTTCAAACTAGCAAAGCTTGAGAAAGCTTCTACTAGAATAAACCCATTTGTGAAACCTTTATCCAACCACCTCCTAAAGCTCTTAGACTCTCTTAAGACATTCGTAATTTGATTCTAAATTTAAGTGAAAGTATGTAGAGCTCTTGAAGATATCAATCAATCTGATGAAGATTCAAATGAATCCTAAAACAAAGATATCGATCAATCAAGTAATATTGAAAAAGTTCAAAACCTTTTTCAAGAATTACAAGATCCTCATCCTTCTTTTGATATCCAAAAACTTTCTTATCCCAAAAAAAATTTGGAAAAACATTATTATTAAAAACCAACACCTCCTGATTTAATATTTGAGGAAGATACTCATTTCATAAAAAATTCCTATGATGGAGATTCTTTATATGAATGGATATTGATGGACTTTCTGAACATCAAATCATTCATACCCTTCATTGAATGCTAATGTTTGCTACTGCTGTTCAATCTAGACATTAAGCAAAACCACATATTGTCGCTCGAGCCATCATTTTAGATTCGAACTCAAAGGATGGTGGGATAATTTTCTACTATTCCTCAAAGGGAAGATCTCCTTAGAAATTGATTTAAGTACTAAGGATCTTCCAAAAGAACAAGAAAACCTAATCGCCTATAATCTTCTTCAAACAATTATAGATCATTTCGGATCCATTGGAGATCAAGGAGAAAAACTCGCTCCCTACTTAAGATGTCCATCCTTAACCCATTTTCGATGGTACAAGGATATATTTCTAGACGCCTCATGACACTTTATGATGCCAATAGCCTTCACCGGAAGCAAAAATTCATTGAGGCCTTCCCATCTATTTGAAAAGGTTAAGGTTTCTCTTCGCCTATGATGGAACCATCCCATATGAAACTCTTTCATAAAACCTAATCTAAAATTAAATTTAGCAATTTGCTCGATCTTAAAAGATCAAATGAAAGAACGCCACTTGGCAAAACAAGCTATGAATAATTCAACTGTGATCCCCAAGTACATCCTTTATCTTCCAAATACAAGGGAAAAACATGAAAAACTATTTTTCCTAAGCATAAAAAAGCTCATCATAAAAAATGTGATAAATTCACGCACAAACACAGGCACTCTCGTCCCTCTGGTTCTAAAACCAAAGAGACAAGAAAAAAATGTTACAAATGTGGCCGTACAGGTGATTACACAAATAGATGCACCGTCAAGAAGAAGTTAATTGAACTTCAGATTAACGAAGGGTTAAAACAAACCCTGATGAAAATTCTTCGTACATCCTCTGATTCTGAAAGAGAATCAAAAGAAGAAGAACATATTTCATCTTCATTTTCATCGACTGATAAATCTAACTTTGCAAATCCTATCAACGTAAAGATTATTATAAAATATAAATATGACAATCAGATAATGCACACCCACCCAGCAAAAGGACCAATTATAAAATTTTAGTACACAAGTGAAGATGATTCAACTCGTGATAATTATAGATCTAAACATGAAGAAAGATAAAGTAGAAAAATTTAATTACAAGCCTCCTATACTCCTTATCAAGTATTTAAGAAAAATCGAGACAAGTTCATCATTGTCTATTTCAACTTCTTAAAGCTAAAAACCGAATTAAAGAAACTAAAATTAGAAGAAATTAAAATTGAAAGAGCAAATGAGGTGCCTAATGGATCTTGAAATTAATCAGAAGATGCCCAATTCATTTAAAAATATAGAAGCTGATTCTAATCAAGAACCAGGTTTCTTACAAAATATACAAAAGGCAATATACCAAAAATGGTATATTTTCATTAAATTAATTATAAATAAGGAATTTATTTTACCAAATTTAACTAGATAATGGAGCGATTTAAATTGTATACAAGAAAGAATAATTTCTTCTAAATATTTTAAAAAAACAAGCCGTTAAAGGCAGCCGACGGTGAATCTTTACAAATTAAGTATATTATCAATGTGTCAAGATGATATATTCAAATGCCTTTATTTTAGTCAAAAAATTTTATTATTTTGGGAACTCCTTTTCTTCTTAAAATAATGCCTATCACTAGAATTGATGATACTAGAATTTAGTGTTTTCTTTGGGATAAAGAAATCACATTCTGTTTTATCACCAATCCTAAAGAAATTATCATAAATGAAATGAATAGTAATAATAAGTCATAAATAAATTATTTATAAGAAGAAATTGCTAGTTTAACTATTAAAGAACAAATTTCTTCCCCAAAATTAAAAGTAAAAATTCAAAATTGCCACCAAGAATTCCAAAAGGAAGTCTATGGTGACAACCCAATTGCTTTCTGAGAAAGAAAGACTCATGTAGTTGATCTCCATTACATTGATAATTTCAATGAACGAGACATTCCCACTAAGGCTCATCCTTGTCAGATGAACGAGCACTACCTTGCTTTATGCAAAGAAGAGACGATTTATTAAAGAAGGAATAATTTGGCAATCCTACTCCCTTGAGCATCGCATTCTATGATATGAATTTGGCAGAAAAGGAAATAGGGAGACCGTGACTTATAATTAATTACAAGCGCTAAACAAAGTTTTAAAATGGATATATCCAATTCTAAAAAAGGATTTATTAAATACATTGCATAATGCAAAAATATTTTCCAAATTTGATTTAAAATCGATATTGCATCATAAAAGAATTGGATTGCTATAAAATAGCATTTATTGTTTGACATTAATAAACGTAATGCCCTTTGGTTTAAAAAATGCACCTTCAATTTCAAAGATATCATGAATAATATATTTAAAGATTATTTTAAATATATTTTAGTCTATATTGATGATGTTGTGGTGTTCTCAAACAATATTGACGAACACTTCAACCATCTAAAAATATTTAAATGGTTAATTTTAAAAGATGGATTTATTAATAAAAAATCAAATTATTTCAAACCAAATAAGATTTTTAATAATATATCCAATGCTTCTATTATACCAATTAAAGTATTGAATTTGCTAACAAATTTCCGATATCATTTTAAATAAAAACTACAAAAATATGACTTACAACCCTTTCAATAAATTTTATGGCCAATATCCTTTAAGTCTGCATCGAGCCATGATGGGGTAAATCCGAGGGAAGGATGTTCGAGATTTTTTGTTATATTTCACCATGCTTTGATAAACCAAGATTTTGTTCATTCCTCCCATGGCTTTATCCCATCTTAAATGGTGGTCTTGAGTAAAACTTAAGAAAATTATCAGTTGGAAGTATTCCTTCGTAAAAACCTCTCTAGTCTGAACCCACTGTAGCTCTAAGACTAAAGTTTATTTCATGGAGTGGGAGATTTTTTTCTCACCGGATGATGATATGATTTTCATTTAGGCAAAGGGCCTCAACCATGGTTCGGGAGTGTGAACCATCCCATCTAGACTGAGGTTTCGAAGGGATAGAAACCCTAGGAAGAGTAATGGATACTTGAATCGAACTTCAACATCACCATCAGCTAAAGTTCCAAATTGATAAATGATAGTTTTATCAATTTTGGGGAGAGTCCATCTATTTAGGTCTTCTTCTTTCAAGGTGAACTCTGCCATTTTAGAGTTCTTGATTAAATTATTATTTCTACTAATCGTTAGATTAGAAGTTAAAGTAGAAGCCATATAACCAAAAAGGGGAAAAAGGGAGAGAAAGATGATGCAGAAGAATTTGAAGAAATTACCACATAAGGATAAAACAAACTAAGTATAAACCTCCATTAGAGAATTATATTCTGCATAACAAAAAATAGGACTTACAACCCTTTCAAGCCGCGCAGGGATTTACTGCCATTTATAATGAAGACGAATATAAACCTCTACTAGAGAATTATCCTGCATGAACAATAAACAGACTTATCATCAAAGCTTCATAGGGATGGCCATTTGCAACAAAGATGGGATAAAGCCATGGGAGGAATGAACAAAGTACTGGTTCATCCAAAGCATGGTAAAATGGAATAAAAAATCTCTAACATCCCCCTCCCATTTACCCCATCATGGCTCGATGCATCCGATATAAAAAAACAACACTTATTTATTAAAGCTTAAAATAACTGATGATGAAAGTGAAGTGAACTAAGGAGAGTACAAGAGGAGAATAGAAGAGAAGAGAAGGGATAAGAAAACGAACTGAGCACACATAATACACAGACAGAGCCTCCATATATAGAGGTGGATGCATAGAAGAGAGTTTGCTTAGAAGCAAAGGTACAATTATTAAACAAAAGAGAAACGTTGCTTAGAAGCAAAGGTACAATTATTAAATAGAAACTTTACTATTAAGCAAAGCTACTTATTAAAAAAAAGATAATTAGAGGTACAAAATATTATTAGGCCAATATTTCATTTGGGAGCCACTTTTTATGAGGTTCCTTGTCGGTGATGATAAGCCTACTTTTGGAAAGTAGCAACTATTTCTGGGTCTATGAATTTAAGTTTCTCTGGATTCCATGTCGAGCCGTCAAGAAGAGATATGATAGGTGATTAAACACCTTGGCGATTTTCAGAGATTTTTTGAGACGCTCCTTATGTTGAATCTCGTCTCATGAGGATAACATCTTTGATGCTTTGTAGTACTCATTGATAGCTCAAAATTCATAGTTTTTTGAGGGATCATTTCTAATAAGCTTTAATAATGGCTTTAATTTTCTTGAGCTTATCATCAATGTTGATTGAATTCTACCATTTTAGTAAAAATTGTATTTGAAGGACCAACTGATTGAAGGGGTCCTTTCCAAGTATGGCTCCAAATCCATGGGATTTAGTAGTCCAAGAAATGAGCAAGATTTTGTCCTTGAATTATTTTTGGGATTAATACCTCATTTTGGGGCAACTTCCATCCATCATTGAAGACTTCTTTGATTGGATCCGGAAGAATATTTAATTCGCCCAAAATAGTTTCACCATCAAGAACCATGCCGAAGTTCTTTGTTGATAATATCTTTGTTCATTATGAACATCCATGAATGCCTTTGTCATTGAGAGAAGGCCTTCATCATAGCACATAGCACCAATAATTTATGCCAATTTTATACCGTAAATTAGTGGAGGATAAGAATAAAATGGAGTTAAACCCCATTTGCATTGATGAAAGATCTTTTGTATAACGCATTTGCTATACAAAATTATACATTCGCTGATCACAACACATGATTAATCTCAATACACTTTAATTGTATTAAGATTTTTTCAAAATTTTCTCTTGAGAGATTAGATTCAAATGGGAAAGGATTGTTTCCTAAATATCTTTCAAATAAGGCCCATGGATTATTTATTGAATAATCAGAGGGATTAATTTCAATAATATTCTTTTTTATTTTTTTAGAGAAATAAACATGTTCTTATGCAATGACATCTTTTAGGGATAGTGTTGCATCTTTTTTAGAGGGTTCACCCTTTTCAACCATAGTTGAAGAGGAAGTACCATAAAGATATGTCTTTAAATCGATCACTACAATTGTGAATTGATTATCTGCCATTAGACAGCCATGGGACCTCCGTGAAAAGAAAGACTTTCTCTATTAGGAGTGGTCATTCTTCTATGCGAGGTGATCCACCCCTGATCGCCCTACAAGAATTCTCGGGTCAGAAAATCAGGAAGAGAATTTTCATTACCTTTAATGAATTTGATGTCAAAATTGAAGGCAGAGAGCTGCGATTGCCATGATGCAAAAATTTGTTTTGAAACTCAATTTTTGACATCTTGTTCAATGATGTATTTGACTGAGGGACAGTCAATACGAACGAGAAAATGCTGATTAAATAAATCATCTTAGAATTTTAAGATGCACTTAATCATAGAAAATATTTCTTTAATTTTACGCACTGTCAAAGAGTGGGGCTGCATCATTGGCAAGATTTTGATAGAAATCAGCTACATAATTGAGAGCTCCTAAGAACCGCCAGATTATTTTATTTAAAATGATATCGTGAAATTTATTAGCAAATTTACTTCTATTAATGGTATAATAAGCATTGATATATTATGGCCTAAAAAATCTTATTTCAATTTGAATTTGATTTTGGCTCTAAATAACTAATCCATTTTTTAAAATTAACCATTTAAATATTTTAGATGGTTGAAGTGTTCATATTGTTTGAGAACACCGTAACATCATCAATATAGACTAAAATATATTTAAAATAATCTTTAAATATATTATTCATGATATGCTCAAATTTAAGGTGCATTTTAAACCAAAGGGCATTACGCTCCATTAATGTCCAAACCATAAATGCTATTTTATCCCAATCTTTTATCTGATCGCCAATATCCGATTTTAAATCAAATTTGGAAAATATTTTGCATTATGCAATCTATTTAATAAATCCTTTTATTAGAATTGGATATCGATCCATTTTAAAACTTGTTTAGCTTGTAATTAATTATAAGTCACGGTCTCTTTCCTTTCCGCCAAATTCATATCATAATGCGATCGCTCCAAGGGGAGTAGGATTGCCAAATTATTCCTTTCTTTAATAAATCGAATCTCTTCTTTGCATAAAGCAAGGTAGTGCTCATTCATCGAGCCTTGGGAATGTCTGCTCATTGAAATTATCAATGTAATGGAGATACTACATGAGTCTTTCTTTCTCTAGCACCAAGACTTCCTTTGGAATTCTTGGTGGCAATTTTGAATTTTACTTTTAATTTTGGGGAAGAAATTTGTTCTTAATAGTTAAACTAGAAATTTCTTCTTATAAATAATTTATACTTATTATTAAGCCTATTCATTTCATTTATGATAATTTCTTTAGGATTGGTGATAAAATGGAATGTGATTTCTTTATCCCAAAGAAAACACTAAATTCCAATATCATCAATTCTAGTGATAGGCATTATTTTAAGAAGAAAAGGAGTTCCCAAAATAATGTGTTGTGTCAAATTTTTGACTAAAATAAAAGGCTTTGAATATAAATATCATCTTGCCACACACGATGATAATTTATACTTAATTTGTAAAGACTCACGCCTTTTAACCAAGGCTAGTTTTTTCAAAATATTTAGAAGGAATTATTCCTTCTTGTATACAATTTAAATCTACCACTATCAGAGTTAAATTTGGTAAAATAAATTATTTATTTATAATGAATTTGATGGAAATATACCATTTCTGGTATATTGCCCTTTGAATATTTGATTAGAAACCTGGTTCTTGATTAGAATCAGCTTCTATATTTTCAAATGAATTGGGCATCTTCTAATTAATTTCAGATCCATTAGATGACCATTCATTTTCTCTCGCTTTAATTTTGAACTTCTAATTTTAATTTTTTTAATTCAGCCAAAGAAAAGCTATTAGATGAGAATTTGTACTTTATTTTTCTTAAATACTCGAGATAAGGAGTATATAGAGGCTTGTAATTAAATTTTTCTAGTTTATCTTTCTTCTTATCATTAAGAAGATCGATAATTTTATCAATTTTGAATAATCATCTTCAACTTGTGCTAAAAGTTTAATTAATTGGTCCTTTTGCGGGGTGAGATATTGCCAAATTTATTATATTTTTATAATAATCTATCTTTAATAGGACTTGCAACGCTAGATTTATCGATTTATCGAATCGATGAGGATGAAGATGAAATATGTTCTTCTTCATTCTATTTCGTAATCGAGGGTGTAAGTAATTTTCATCGTTTTTTTTAACCTTCATCAATCAAAGTTCATTTAACTTCTTGATAGTGTGCATTTATTTTGATGACATGACCACATTTGTAACATATTTTTCTCTTGTCTCTTTGGTTTTAGAACCGTGAGGGACGAGAGTGCTTGTGTTTTTGCATGAATTTATCACATATTTTATGGCGTGATTTTTCACATTTAGGAAAAATAGTCTTTCATGTTTTCCCCTATTTTTGGAAAATAAAGGACGTACCTAAGGATCACAGTTGAATTGTTCATAGAATTCACCAAGCTGTCTTCGCTCAAGTAGACATTCTTTTTTCATTTGATCTTTTAATTTAAGATCAAAGCATATAGCTAATCCAATTTTAATACATGCAAAAATAAAGTTTCCATATGTTAGGGTTTCTTATGGGATGGTTCCATCATAGAGGCGAAGCAAAACCTTAACCTTTTCAGCAAATAGATTGGGAAGGCCTTCAATGAATTTTTGTTTCCAAAGTAGCGCATCATAAAGTGTGACTATAAAATATATCCTTGTACCATCAAAAAATGGTTTAAGGATGGACATCTTAATTTTGGAGTAAGGAGTGAGTTTTTCTCCTTGATCTCCAATGGATCCAAAGAAATGATCTATAATTATTTGAAGAAGATTATAGATAATTTTCATTAGTTTTTGCTTCTTTTGGAAGATCTTTAAAATCAATTTTCTAAGGAGGTCTTCCTTGAGAGTGAGAAAAATTATCCCACCATTCTTTAGAGTTCCAAAGAATCAAATGATGGCTGAAATGATAATATGTGGTTTTGCTTGATGTCTAGATTGAACAAAGTAGCAAAACATAAGCATGATGATGAATGATTTGATGTTTAGAAAGTTCCTCAATATTCCATTCATATAAAGAATCTCCATCATAGAATTTCACAATAAATGTATCTTCCTCAAATAATAAATCGTGAGGTGTTGGTTTTTATAATAATGTTTTTCCAAATTTTCTTGGGATAAGAAAGTTTTGGATAAAAGGAGGATGAGGATCTGTAATTCTTGAAAAGGTTTTAAACTTTTCAATATTTTTGATCGATCGAGTTGATTGAGGATTCATTTGAATCTTCCCATTGACTGATATCTTCAAGAGCTCCTACATACTTTTCACTTAAATTTAGAATCAAATCAATGTCTAAGAGGTCCTAACTTAAGAGCCGCTTAAGAGGTGGTTGGATAAAAGGTTTCATAAATGGGTTTATACTAGTAGAAGCTTTTTTTGATGCTTTGCTAGTTTTGGGGCTAGAAACCTTTTGTTTAAGTATCTGATCAATTTTAGACTCTATGCTAAAAAGATGATCAATGATTATTTGAAGTATACTATTACTATAATTAAGTTATTTAATTAGAATAAATTCTTTTAGAATTTGAAGATCAAACTTTTTTTCAAGGTCGCTAATTCTAAAGGTTTATCATCCACCATTTTACGATGGAGGATAAGATGCTTCAATTATTTTTCCTTGCTATGTTTGCCATTTTGGTAGTTAAAATACAACTTGATTGAGCAAGTAACTAAAATCATGCTAAATAATAGTTGCCTTGCCTTGACTATTTCTTTCTCTCATTTTCTCAAAATATAAATCATTTATTTCGTCTTAAGTAAAACATCTATACCAAGTAAAATTATCATGTTAGAAGTATTCCTTCGTAACCTCTCTAGTCTTAAACCATTGTGTAGCTCATTAAGACTAAAGTTCATTTTAAAGGAGGGAGATTGATTTTCTCTCACCGAGATGAGATATTTGATTTTTATTTCATGCCATGGTTCGAGAAAGTGAACCATTCATTTCTCGATATTTCAAGGAAAACCCTAGTGTGTGATCGATGATTGAATCATTTCAACATCACCAATCTGAATTAATTACATCTTGATTAATGGAAGGTTTAGAGTCCATGATTCTAAATACCACCTCATTCATCTATTAGAAATGGGATACTAGATCATTTCTCTAAAGTTCTGAAAAAACTCTAGGATTTAGAGTATTTAAAACTCAAAAATAAGTTCTAAAAATTAAAACAATAGTTTCAGAACCTGGGAGAAAATCATAACCATAAAGTCAGAATGTAATTTTAAAGCTTCAAAAAGTTTATATAAAGAGATAAACTAGATTAATGGTAAATAAAAATAAGGTGACATAAGTCCAAGAAGGATCTATCCGCATCTATTATCTAGTAAAATAACTTAAGGGTTAAAGGTTTGAATGCTATCTATCATCCTTATATGAATATATTCAATATTTATGCATCTTCAAACATTAGTAGATAAATAGTTTTATCCATTTGATCTACAATAGTATTCTACAATTTTACCAAGATTTTCCTTTAAAATCAAAAGTTCCAAATTGCTAAATGATAGTTTTATCAATTTTGGGAGAGAGACCATCTATTTTCATTCGGGAACTCGCCATTTTAAAGTTCTTGATTAAATTATTATTTCTCCTAATCAAGATTAGAAGTTACAAGAAGTAGAAGCCATAAAGGGGGAGAGAGGAAGATGATGCATGGAATTTGGAAACAAATTACCACATAAGATAAAATAAACTAAGTATAACCATTAGAGAATTATCTGCAAAAAAATAGACTTACAACCCTTTCAAGCCTCAATGCAATGGGATTTACTACCATTTAGATGAAGATGGGAATATAAACCTACCGAGAATTATCCTGCATACCAACAAAATAGACTTATCAATTTTATCAAGCATCATGTAAGATGCCCCATTTCGAAGATGGGAATAAAGCCATGGAGGAATGAACAATTTCATCCATAAGATTGATATGTAATAAAAAAATGAATCGGATGTAAGTAGAATTTTTCATTATTTGTTTTAACTATCTTAAAGTTCATTTAACTTTTTCTAATAATTTTTAATGACCTAAACGCACCACATTTGTAATTATTTCTCTGTCTTTTTTATAGATGAGGGACGAGATTGTTTGAAATCACATTTTTATGACATGATTTTTCACATGGAGAAATTTGTGTTTTTCCCTTTTTGGAAAATAATGTACTTGAGGATTTATTCAACAAGTTCAGGATCTTTAATTAAAGTAAAAAAGTTTTAATACATTATTCATTTACCATGAGGCAAGAGAAACCTGCTTTCAAGAATAGATAAAGGCCTGAATTTTTCCTTCCAAAATATTTTATTGTGATATCTAGAAATTCTAGAGATTCACCTTTGTCAAATGGCAAATTAGGGAAGGATGTAGATTGCTATTTCACCCCAAAATAAGGGAAGTCAAAAATTAAAGCTCAAATAAATATTTGATATGCTAAAATTTAGAAGGTTCATTTTTAAACCAGTCGCTCAATGTTCAAATGGCAAATATATATGATCCAATTTATCTGAATGCCAATATCATTTTAAATCAAATTAAAAATTATTTATGATATATAAAACTTATTTATTATTTAAATAGAACTTAAATGAAAAGAAGCGTGAAGAACTAAGGAAAGTACAAGAGGAGAATAAGAGAAAAGAGAAGGGAAAACAGATGAGCACCATATTTTTGTAAAATTAGTGGAGGATAAGAATATTTTTCTCTTGGAATGGAACACCATTCACTTTGAAAAGATCTTTTGTATAACGATTTGCTACAAAATGGTTCATGATCATGATTTAATCTCAAATTTTAAGATTTTTCATAATTTTCTCGAGATTAGATTCAAATGAAGGATTGTTTCCCAAATATCTAAAAAATGGATTATTTATAATAATGAGGACAATAATATTTTATTTTGAGAAATCTTTTAATTTGATAGATGTATTTTAGAGGGTTCACCTTTTCAACCAATAGAATAAGATTTTTATCATGCCAATTGAATCAATTTATCTTAGAGTGCCACCACCTGAAAGACTTCTCAGAGTGGTCATTCTTCATGGGTGATCCACCTCAGAATTCTGAAAAATCGTGAAAAGAATTCCTTAATTAATGAGTCAAAAGAATGAGATATATGAAAAATTTGTTTCAAACTAACTAAACATGTATTTTCATCGATTTGAAGGAGAGAATAATTAAGTAAATCATCAATTGAGATGCACTTAATCACGTAGTATTTCTTTTTTGATAGGAATACTTTTAGCCATTTACCGTAAATACTTCTTTGAATTCTTTTCGCTTTAAGATACTTCCAGCTAGTATCCATTTCAACTGAAACTATTAGGTCCAAGATTAAGAGATTTTGAACCCTTTCTTTATTTTAAAACGCCATGAAACCAGCGATTTTTTTTAATCATCAAAGACTATTATCTTTGGTAAGATTATAGAATTTAAAATAGATTCAAGAACAACATATTTTTTTATCTAAAATAAAGAAATTTGAGCAAGAATTCAATACTTCTATTAATTAGTATAAAGCATTGATATATATTATAAATCTTATTTCTTTGAAATAATTTGATTCGCTAAATAAATAACCCTTTTTAAAATTAACCATTTAAATATTTTAGATGGTTGAAAGTCAATAGATTGAGAACACAAGAATATCATCAATAAGATAAAAATATATTTAAAATAATTTTTTAATTCATGATAGAAATTCGGGCATTTTTTAAACCAAAGGGCATCCATCTCCATTCGTCCAAAGGGCATCATAAATGCTATTTTATAAATTCTTATCCGATCGCCAATATCCAAATTAAATTTTTTATTTTTGCAATTTATTTATCACTTTTATCATGAATAATCTTCAACTTGAAAAAGTTTAATCAATTGTCCTTGCACAGATATTTATTATATTTTATAATAATCATGTTTAAAGATTTTTTAATAAATGAGGATGAAGATGAGATATGTTCTTTCTAATCGAGATGTAATTTTCATCGTTTGTTTAAACTTTAAATCTCAAGTTCATTTAACTTTCTATAGAATGCGTAATGACCATTTACACACATTTAAAATTATTTTTATTTTTCTTTGGTTAAAACTGAGGGCTTCAGAAAAGCACATTTGTATGACGATTTTTCACGCTTAGAAAAATAGTTTTTGTTTTTCCCTGTTTAAAAGATAAAGATCCAATCAAATGAAAATTTCAAGTAAGCTTCATGATCATTTGATCTATCGTAGCGACATTACTAAACCATTTTAATACATGCAAAATAAGATTTCCGTAAAAGGTTTCATGGGATTCCCCAAAGAAGAGAGTTTAAAGAAATAGATTAGAAGGCCTTCAATGAATTGCTTAAGGAAATGGCAATAAAGTGTCAACGCTATGTGAAATATATCCCCATCAAAAATTATTAATTCTCGGAGGTTAGTTTTTCATCTGATCTCCAAGATGAGAAATGATCTATAATCATTTGGAAGATTATAGATAAGTTTTTTTTTTGGAAGATCCAAGTACTTAAGTCAATTTTAAAAAAAGGTCTTCCCTTTGAGGAATAGTGAGATCCCACCATCATCTGGAGTTCCAAAGAATAAAATGATGGCTCAAATATGAGGTTTTCTGATGAGATTGAATAGAGACATAAGCTAGATAAGGAATGAAGTTCATCATTATTTCATTCATAAAGAATCTTCATCAGAATTTCTCCTATAGTATCTTCTCAAATAATATTTTGGATATTTTTTCCAAATTTTCGATAAGAAAGTTTTGCATATCAAAAGGAGGATGAGGATCTTTAAAAAGGTTTTGAACTTTTCAATATTACTTGATCAAGATCAATTTTGATTGAGATTCAATTGAATCTTCATCCCATTCATATCTTCGAGCTCCTACTCTTTCACAAGTTTAGAATCAATGAATGTCTTTTTCAACTTTTTATTTTAGAGACTTTCAAGTATGAAAATTATCACTTTTAAAGTATTCCTTCTAACAAATTTTCTAATCTGAACCTATGGTAGCTCAAGAAAAGTTCTATGGAGTGAGATTGATTTTCTCACCGATGATATATATGATTTTATTTAGTGAAGGCCCTCATTGATGGGGTAAAAAGAGGAAAATGAGATTTTATCAGATTTTACCATGCTTTGGATAAACCAAGATTTTGTTCATCCCTCCCATCACTTATCCTCTTTAAATGGCCATCCTCATGTGTGTGATGCTTGATAGTGATAAGTCCTATTTTGTTGTGGGAAGATAATTCCATTAATGGAGGTTTATACTTAGTTTGTTTTATCCTGTGGTAATTTGTTTCAAATTCTCCTCGCATCATCTTCTCTCTCCCTTTTTCCCCTTTATATGGCTTCCTTCTTCAGTAACTTCTAATCTATTAGAGAAAATAATTTAATCAAGAATACTGGCCGCCTAAACAAAATCATATCTATCATCTAGAGAGAGAAAATCAATCTCCCACTCCATCTGAAATGAACTTTAGTCTTAATGAGCTACACAATAGGTTCTAAGACTAGAGAGGTGGTTCTAAAAGAATACTTCCAACCAAAGTATGATAATTTTTTCGCATTGGTAGAAGTTTTACTTCTCAAGACCAACATCTCAAAATAAATGATTTATATTTTGAGAAAAGAGAAAGAAATAGTCAAGCCAAAGCAAATATTCAGTAATATGGTTTTGCGCTACTATGCTCAATCTGCTTGCTTTAACTACCAAAAATGGCAAAAGAGAATATTCATCTTATCCTCCATCGCTTGTAAAATGATGGATGATAAACCGGAATTAGCTTCTAAAAATAAGTATCCATAAATTCTAAAGGAATTTATTACTAAATTAACTTAATTATAGTAATAGTATACTTCAAATAATCATATCTTTTTTTTAGCCTAGAGTCTAAAATCGATGCTTAAGGTTTCTATAAAACTAGCAAAGCTTTAAAAAGCTTATTAGTATAAACCCATTTGTGAAACCTTTATTCAACCACCTCCTAAACCTCCTCTTAAGTTATCTCTTATAGATTCTAAACTAAAAGTAAGGAGCTCAAGATAACTATCAATCTGATGAAGATTCAATTGAATCCTCAATCAACCGACATCATCAATCATAATATTGAAAAGTTTAAAACCTTTTCAAGAATTACAAGATCCTCATCCTCCTTTTGATATCCAAAAACTTTCTTATCCCAAGAAAAATTTGGAAAACATTATTATAAAACCAACTCCTCGATTTATTATTTGAGGAAGATACTCATTTCGTAGGAAATTATGTTGGAGATTCTTTATATGAATGGAATTGATGGACTCAACATCAAATCATTCATACCCTTCATCAATGCTTATGTTTGCTGCTCAATATACATCAAGTAAAACCTCATATTGTCGCCGAGCCATCATTTCGTGATTCTGAACTCAAAGGATGGTGGGATAATTTTCTCACTATTCCTTAAAGGGAAGACCTCCTTAGCAAAATTGACTTAAGTACTAAGGATCTTCCAAATGAATAGCAAAAACCTATTAAAAATTTAATCTATAATCTTCTCCAAATAATTATAGATCATTTTGCTGGATCCATTAGAGATCAAGGAGAAAAACTCGCCTCCCAAATTAAGATGTCCATCCTTAGCCCATTTTTGATGGTACAAGGATAAATTTCTAGCATGCGTCATGACACTTTATGATGCCAATAGCCTTCACTGGAAGCAAAAATTCATTGAAGGCCTTCCTAATCTATTTGCTGAAAAGTTTAAGGTCTTTACGATAGAATCATCCCATATGAAACCCTTACATATGGAAATCTTATTTCTGGATGTATTAAAACTGGTTTAGCAATCTGCTCTAATCTTAAATTAAAAGATCAAATGAAAAGAGAATGTCTACTTGAGCTTGGTGAGCAATTCACCGATCCTCGTACGCCCTTATCTTATAAACACAAGGGAAAAACATGAAAACTATTTTTCCTAAACGTGAAAAATCACGCCATAAAAAAACATGACAAATTCATGCGACAACACAGCACTCGCCCTCCGGTTTTAAAACCAAAGAGACAAGAGAAATAAAATGTTACAAATGAGTGTCACATGAACGTGATGCACCGGCCAAGAAGAAGTTAATGATGAAGGGTTAAACAAACCCCGATGAAAATTTGCTACATCCTCGATTCAAAAGAGAATCAAGAAGAAGAAGAACATATTTCATCTTCATCCTCATCGACTCGATAAATCTAATCCTGCAACTCCTATCAGATAGATTATAAAATATAATATAATAAATATGAGATCACCCACGAGCAAAAGGACTAATTAATTAAACTTTTAGCACAAGTTGAAGATGATTCAACTCATGATAAAAGGGATTTATTAAATAGATTGCATAATGCAAAAATATTTTCCAAATTTGATTTAAATATTAGATCAAGAATAAAAGAATGAATCTATAAAATAACATTTACTTGTCTATTACAAATGTAAACGTAATGCCCTTTGGTTTAAAAAAAATGCACCTTCATTTCAAGATATCATGAATTTAAAATATATTTAAAGATTATTTTATATATATTTAGTCTATATTGATGTGTTCTCAAATACTATTGATGAACATTTCAACCATCTAAAACATTTAAATGGTTAATTTTAAAAAATTAGTTATTTTGAGCCAAAATCAAATTATTTCAAACCTAAATAAGATTTTTAGGCTATAATATATAATCTTCTTCATTATACCAATTAATAAGTATTGAATTTGCTAATAAATTTCTTGATATCATTTTAGATAACAACTATAGCTCTAGAGCTCTCAATTATGATTTCTATCAAAATCTTGCCAAAGATGCACCACTCTTGACAGATTAAAAGAACACACTCATACCATGGCAAGTAAACAAAATTAAAGAAAGGGTTCAAAACCTTCCCCTTAATCTTATGGACCCTACTAGTTTCAAAATTGTTGAAACCGATGCCTCCTATCTAGGAGGTATCTTAAAGCAAAAAGAATTCTAAAGAAGAATTAGTCTTTGTTTCGTAAATGGAATCCTACTCAACAAAAGTATTCCATTATCAAAAAAAAAATGCTTTCTGTGATTAAGTGCATCTCAAAATTCCAAGATGATTTACTTAATCAACATTTTCTCCTTCATATTGACTATTCCTCAATCAAATACATCATTGAACAAGATGTCAAAAATTTAGTTTCAAAACAATTTTTGCATCATGGCAATCGCAGCTCTCTATATTCAATTTCGACATCGAATTCATTAAAGTTAATGAAAATTCTCTTCCGATTTTCGACGAATTCTTAGGACAAGTGGGTGTCACACCCGCATGGAAGAATGACCGCTCCTAACTAAGGATGTCTTTCTTTTCATGGAGGTCACGGCCGTAATGGCAAAGATCCCATCAATTCATCAACAATGATCGATCGAAAAGACATATCTTTATGGTACTTCCTCTTCAACTATGGTTAAAAAGAGTGAACCCTCTAAAAAAGCTTCAACACCATCTTATTTCTCTAAAAAAATAAAATAGAATATTATTGAAATTAATCCCTCTGATTATTCAATAAATAATCCATTCCAAAGCAATGAAATACAACAAAAATTTCTAACATCTGCATTATTATTCTTTTCCTTCTCCTCTCTCTCTCTCTACTCTATTCTTCCCTACTACCATCGTAAGTTATTAAGTTTTAATAAATAAGTGTTTTATATAACAATCCTTTCCCATTTGAATCTAATCTCTTAAGAGAAAATTATGAAAAATCTTAATACAATTAAAGTGTATTGAGATTAATCATGTTCAGATCGATGAACCATACAATTTTTTATAGCAAATGCTATACAAAAGATCTTTCATCAAAGTGAATGGGGTCTAACTCCATTCCAAGAGAAAAATGTATTCTTATCCTCCACTAATTTACA